>OZ007599.1:13373740-13973740 GCA_963931845.1 Maratus michaelseni | reverse complement strand
AGATGACGTCACATGGGTAAAGTCCATTAGAGCTTATTATCCTCGGAGCACCGTTGCACATTTATATGCTACAACTTTTTAGCACTTTTTAAAGCATTACAAGGATAGCCGGTTTCCACACTATGTATTCTAGGCGCTGTATCTAAGCCTAAGCACAGGCTGAGAATTCGCCATTTGCGTCAGTGTTTTTTGTGTGCTGTAATTGCGTTACAGTTGTTTTTCAGACTTCTTGAGTCACGTGATACCACGCGACCCTAGCGGTGTATTGTAGTGTACCTCTATATGAGAGTGACGCCATATGATGCTGAGATTCTGCATAGACATACGCGTTTGTCCAAACTATGCATAATCTATTTCAAGAACAAGAACTTGTTAATAAGGAAAGGGCATGTTTACAAACAAACTGTTCCATCAACCAATCTACCACTTCATTTTTGTCATAGTTATCATTGCAGGAATCGTCATGACGACATAGGCCAATGATATTACAGACCAGTTCAACGTAGACCAATCAAATTTCCCCATTTCATGTGTATAGTAGGAGTCAAAACGAACAAACAGGTTTTCTTTGCTAACCAACCGTAATTGAACCAACAGTGATGTCAGATGCCTTTTCCTCGAGGCTAACGAAAGAGACAAGCTACCGCGGTGCATTCCACTTATCTTTTTTTACAGACCGCTAGAGTGACGTGATGCTCTTTCCGTACACCTGCATTGGTGGATTCGAGCATCACGTGACTCTCGCGGTCTGTAAAAAAAGATACGCGTAAAGCACCGCGGTAGCCTTTCTTTTTCGTTAGCCTCGCCTGGACGAGTTCGATGGCGACCTACGGTATACGTGGCCGGTTCATGACTTTTAAAGCGTCACACGGCGTGGATGATCTTTACACGGCGATTGGCACAAAGCTTTGTGCCAATCGCCGTATAAAGATGTACACTCAGTGTGCCGTTTTAAAATGTCACGAACCGGTCGTGTATGACCAACGAGGCTAACGAAAAAGAAAGGCTACCGCGGTGCTTTACGCATATCTTTTTTTACAGACCGTGGGAGTCACGTGATGCTCGAATCCACCAATGCAGGTGTACGAAAAGAATAACACGTCACTCTAGCGGTCTGTAAAAAAAGATAGGTGGAATCAGGGCTACACTAGATACCGGGCTTGCTCATTCATTATCATGATGTCACAAATGGTGGCTGGCCGCTACCAGCGATTGGTGCAAAGCGAAACGACAAAATTAAAGACATACAGCGATTGGTACAAAACGACGGGCTCGTCGCTTTGCACCAATCGCTGGTCGCGGCCAGCCACCTTTTCTGACGTCATGATAATGAATGAGCAAGCCCGGTATCTAGTGTAGCCTTGGTGGAATGAACCGCGGCAGCCTGTCTTTTTCGTTAGCCTCGATGACCAAGGTATGACGTTTAGGTTAGCTTGGCAATAATGGCGGTCTGTAAAAAATGCTTGGAGATTCGATTTCGTCCAGAATCATCTCAACCAATCAAATGTGTATACCCCGTATGTCGCCACTCTCATATCGAGGCACCCTGTTTCTAGAGTATCTCTATGTGAGAGTAACCACATACAGGAAAGAAAATTGATTTGATTGAGACGATTTTGTAGTAAAACACTTGTGTGCAGATTGGTGGCATGGCAAGAACAAGCACTCTCTCAAATGTTGAGAGTTTGTTATTTAAACTCTCATTTGTTTTTTGAACTGACCTTTGTGCATCTTTTTAAAGAATTTAGAAGTTGTAGCCTAAAACATATAGCGTTCAAATATTTTATGAATTACACTTTTAAATAAAATGTCTTCGCTTTTCAAAAGTTTCCATTTGTACATATGTAATCATGACTAATAAGTTCAATATTTCTTTTTTCGTAAAAAATATGGAATGCAACATTTTGTTCGCGTCCTGCAATGTCACCGGTATGTAATCGGTAAGGTCGGTTTTAGTTACCAAGGCGTTCAGTGCTGCTAACCGATACGCAACCAACGTCGTTCAGCGGAAGTAACCGGTAAAGGACCGAACTAATCGAAAAAAAATCTTGGTTAGGTGAGTCACGTGATTGGTTACATGGAAATTTATCTCAAAGGAATTGGCGACTATAATTACGATGATGTAATACAGATAGCGCTGCTAGTAAATAATACCAGTTCGTCCAGTTAGAAACCGGTTACTTACCGCCCCTGTAAGTAACCGGTCACATTGGTTAGGTCTGCTGAACGCACTCAGTGATTCAGTTTTAACTGACGTCACACCCTAGCAACCGAGGCTAACGAAAAAGACAGGCTACCGCAGTGCATTTCACTTATCTTTTTTTACAGACCGCTAGAGTGACGTGATGCTCTTTTCGTACAACTGCATTGGTGCATTTGAGCATCACGTGACTCCGGCGGTCTGTAAAAAAAGATACGCGTAAAGCACCGCGGCAGCCTTTCTTTTTCGTTAGCCTCGCTAGCAACCACTTTAACAACCAGATGGGAATTTTGTTTGCCCATCGGTTTTTGTGGATTTTGATTGGTTGGGCGATAATACAGGCTGATTAATTAACAATTTCGACTGGTTGGATCACGTGGTTTAAACTGATCTGTAGTATGCAGTTAAGAGCCTACATCAGTCATGCGGAAAAACGCTCAAGCTAATGTTAAGTGTATGGGAAGGTTCTTTCGCGATTTATCGCTCGCATTTTAAAATTATTTTTTTTGCATAGGATAGCTGACGTCAATCTAATGTTGTTAGTTTTTACTTTTTCGATTTTGGTTACAGACCCCGCACACGAGATGATTTGAGATTTTGTATCTGATAATGGTTCAAACATACAATTTTCATCGCTGAATTACATAATGTTTTTTCCAGCTGCAAAATGCATCCCCTGAAGAAAAACATCTGAATTCAACATTGCACCTAAATTTTATTTGAGTATACATAATCATTATAAGAGGTTTTTTTTTTTTTTTTTTTTTTTTTAATCAGAGCAATCTGTAAATTTTAGTATAAAATAAATATAAGGAGAAATATATTCAAATTATAACTGAGGCTCTACTTGATGAAGACCTGCCATTTATTTGTATGGTTATACATAATCATGAAAAAAAAAAAAAGAGTTATTTTTGTGGAAGCCTGCCCAAATTTTATTGTAGTTATAATAGAAAGACATAACACCTTAACAGGGCTAAAATTTGGCTTTAATTAATGTAACAAGGGCAAAATTTATACAAGTATACATAATGATAGGAGTTGTAATTTTCCAACTGAGTGAAAAAATATCCAGGCCAGAATTTGAACCCAGGACCTTGGCTTAAATTGCCAACACTATACCAATCAACTGAGCTATCCTGGACAAATTGGGTAGACACAATTCACTCAGACAACCTTTTGATAATAACATGTGGTCTGTTATCTGAAATAATTCAATGTAATTCCAAGTAAATGTTGAATACGTAATTACATTTTATTAGATGAACACAATTATTCTAATTGGTAAATTAATCATAGGAGTTGCAATTTTCCAACTGAGTAAAAAAGTGTCCAGGCCGGGATTTAAACCTTTGATCTAGGCTTAAGCATCCAACACTCTACCAACTGAGCTAACAAATCTGGAGAATAAAATTCACCCAGGCCTTTTGATAATATGTGGTCTTTATCTGAAACATTTCAACAGAATACCTCACAGTTAATGAAACTCCTAGTAAACATTGAATATCTAATTACATTTAATTAATTCAACAAAACCATTCTAATTCTTAAATAAATCATAGGAGTTGTAGTTTCCCAACTTAATGAAAAAGTGTCCAGGCCAGGATTTAAACCCAGGACCTTGGCTAAAGCGGAAATGCTTTACCAATTGAGCTATTCTGCACAAATCAAGAGGATACAATTCACTCAGGTAACCTTTTGTTAATGACATCAGCTCTGTTATTATCTGAAACAGTTCAATGGAATAAATTGCCGACAATGGAACTACAAGTAAATGTTGGATACATAATTACAGTTCATTAATCTAACCTGATTCTTCTAATCAGTACAAATCCTTGCCTAGATATTTTTTCACTCAGTTGAAAAATTACAACTCCTATGACTTATTTTCCAATTAGAATAATTGAGTTGATTTAATGAAATGTAATTACACATCCAGTGTTTACTTGGAAATCCATTAACTGTGATTCATTCTGTTGAACTGTTTCAGATAACAGACTAGATGTTATCAAAAGGTTGTCTGAGTGAATTGTGTTCTCCAAATTTGTCCAAGATAGCTCAGTTAATAGAGCGTTGCAGCTTAAAGGGACTCTCCAGTCATGCAAAGACACTCACAAGCTAATGTTAAACCTTGGGAGGGTTCTTTCCAAATTTCTCATTTGAATTTGAATTTTTTTTTTTTTTTTTTTTTTTGCATAGGTCAATCTTTTTTTTTACTTTTTCGATTTTGGTTGCAGATTTTTTAATAAAGGCAGTTTTATTCTCAGAACTAGTTTTGAAAGTGAAAGTATCTTTATTAAAGGAAAAAACTGGAACCCAAAATCGAAAAAGTTAATAACGAGATCAACCTCAGCTGTTCTATGCAAAAATAATCTTTTAAAAATATCGAATTTCAAATGAGAAATTTAAAAAGAATCCTCCCATTGGTTTAATATTAACTTGTCAGTGTCTCTGCGTACCTCAAGAGTCCCCTTAAGTCAAGGTATTGGTTTCAAATCCTCACTTGGACACTTTTTCAATCAATGGGAAAATTATTTCCGATGATTTATTTACCAATTAGAATAATTTTGTTGAATTAATGAAGCGTATGCATAAGCATTAAAAAAAGGAACTTTCAAGTCAATTTTTTATTAAAGCTTCACCCCGAAATTTTAATATAAAATAAATACAAAGCTGACAAATTAAAATGGCTATAGGTTGGGTCCAAATCAATGTAAAACAGCCAAATTTTACATTTATAAACATAATCATTATAAAGAAAAACTTTGTAATTTTTTTTTTTGTCCAAGTAGCAAATCCCAACATGTTAAAATGGCTATAACTTGGGTTCTAATTAACGCTAAAATTTTAGCATAAGATAAATATAAGACTACATATTCGAACGACTATAACTTGGAGTCTAACTGATGTAGCACTGCTATGTTTTGTACAATAAACATAAGAAGTCCTAACAAGGAGGGATTTAGTTGTTGAAATCCCCAACTTTTTGTCTAATTACAATATAAAGGGCTGACACATTAAAACAATTGCAACTTGGGTTCTAATTAACACAACATGTCATAATACTTATACATAATCATCACAAGAGAAAAATTTCTTGGCTTTTTTTCAAAAGTCCCTTCAGATATTAGTATACAATAAATATAAGACCCGATAAATTAAAATAACAATAATTCAGATCTTAATTGATGTAACCCAGCCAAATTTTAATGTAATTGTAATATAAGGACAAAAGAACTATAACTTGGGCTCTGATTAATGCAACACACACATTTTATAAAAGGAAGGGATTTTTTTTTTTTTTTAATCAAAGTCTCCTAAATTTTAGATGATTATAACTCGGTTATAATTGATGTAGCTCTGCTCTTTTTTTGTAAATATAAATGGATGGATTTATTTGTTTAAGCCTCCACCCCAATATATATAAATTAATATCAATATAAGGTCTTGACACATTAAAATGTCTATGACTTCAGCTCTAATTATTGAAGGATGCCCAAATTTTATGCAAGAATACACAATTATTATAAGACGGCCATTTTATTATTGAAGCTAGCCAAATTTTAACATAAATAAAATATAAGACCCGTCAAATAAAAAGTAATATTTTCACGAACCCCCCCCCCCCCCCGTCTGGGTTGAAAGCTTCTAACAGAGTTTTCTCCCAGGTTTAAAAAAGGGCAGGGTGCTGCTGGTCAGAAAAGGGCACTTTTTTTATTCTCAAGGGCACTTTTCAGATTCTTAAGGGCACTTTTTTAATTGTTAAAGGTTATTCTTTTGGTTTTTAAAGCCACTTTCGATATTTAAAAGTCAAGGCACTCTTTTTAAGACATTGAGTCAGTTTTTACTAAGAAAGCAAATTTTTTAATGCAAAAAGAAGAAAGGGCACTTTTTTTAATGAGGTGCAAGAAGGGTGCTAATTATTTTTATGAGGGGCAACAAAGGTACTATTTTGTAAACCAAAGGGCAGGCAGGGTGCAGCCTCCTTCTAAAACTGTCTGGGGGAAACTCTGCTTCTAATATTAAATAAAATGAGTTTTTCTTTAAAAAAAGTGAAGTGCTGCCATTGAGGCCTTGGATCTAAAGATTTACATGTTAGAAATTTAGTCAATATTTATTTTTTCTTTATGTACAGAGTTGTTTTTCACAAATGAATTATCAAACATAGAAAATAGAAATTAAGTTTTTGCAAAAGCTGATGAGACTTTACAAAATTGTTTTCATTTGAATGGGGCTGGCTTTAGCCCCTCTCTTTCCTACTTCTTTATAAAAATGTTGTTAATATATTAGCCAAAATGTAGATAAGTTTTTAACAAAACAACAACAACAAAAAACAAAGCATTGAAAATCATTATTTCTCCCAGTTTACATCATGCCAAGTGAAAGTGCCATTTGATTCAGATCATTGATTGGCATATCTGTTATTACTGATTTTTAGGTTTATTTTTTGCCAGACTGTTTGGAAATATACTAAGTAATATTTTTTAAGGAGGTGAGAAGTAAAATCATATCTCAGAATTTGTCAGAGGGGTTATTAGAGGGTTACTTTAAGGGTCTTTTGAAGAATTCGACTGGCTGGATAAGCAAAGCCTGTATCTATATTGCTGACTACCATGACAATGGGACACTGAACACCAGGTTCATTTGGAACCGCCCAGCACATAAGTGCCTGCAGAACAAATCCAGAGAGGGTTAAGATTTTTGAACATGTGCCTGCAGTCTACTGCGAAGGCCATATTTTTTTATAATGAAGAATGTAAAAGTGAAATAAACTAAGCCACTAAGTGCTTTTGTCAGAACTCTGTATGCATATGCAAGGTAATTTTTAACATATTAGCATAAAAAGCATTACAAAAATGTAACACATGTTAAAAATCCAAAAATAAACTTCAAACAACTTTATTCAACTGAAAGAATATTTTTTTTCATCCTTCCCAATCTCCAGTTCAAGATTATATTCAAACACAAAAACATATAAAGGAAATCAAAACTAAATCTCCCATGGGAAGGGGAGGGGGTTGTCAGAAAAAATCCTGAGTTACTGTTTTTCTCTTGGTGTTAATATACTTAATTACCTGAGAATAATAAATGTTACTTTTTTCCCCCAAAAATCATGTGCCAAAAAGAAAATCTGGTTTATTACATTTGAAATTCCAGAGGCAGGCAATTGTTGGTGTCATGACACAGCTAGTTCAGTATTAAATAAAATTACAGCAATAGTTAATTTAAAAAAAACTTCCTTCGCTAGATGCAGCAAAGAGCTGGTATCCCATCAAATATAAAAGTAGGTTCTGCCAGTCCCACAGCAACATTTTATAATGCATGGTGACAAAAGTTTTTTACTGTTCTTTACTGATCACTATGCAATAGCTTAGTTTCAGAATTACATATGTCAATTTGCAGCAAACAAAGATTTATTGGTGACCCCAACAATGCTAGACTAGCCTATTATCATAATAAATAATAGAAATCTATTAATAAGGGAATTTTACATTTGCAAAGCAAATACAATATATACAAAAATATAGAAACAAAGTAAATTGTAACAATTTTTCTTTTAAACAGCATATATATATTAGTTAAGATTAATCTGAAAACGTTAAAATATTCTGTGTTGCACTGTCTCTGGTAGTGATTACTGATGATGTTGACAAAGTGACTATCAAGTACAATTATTGCCTTGTCTAAAAAAGCAGAATTTGCTTCTAATTAAAATTACATATTTTTAAAAATAACTTCGCAATTGTTATTGTTGGTGATTTAAACAAAATAATTTCTCATACGTTAAAGTTTTATTAAAAAATATTCCAGTAGGCTTGAATTAAAAAACTAACCAATTTATGCCATACATATTAAAATTTATAATTACACAGTCATCATTATTGGATGCCATTTTTATAGAATAATTTTATAAATCATTGATACTAGCAATTTACTCTTTAAAAATGAAGATTTTTTCCCCTCTCTGATAGCAGGAATACAATGCTATTTAAAAGTATACTAAAAACCACCAGTGAAATATGCAAAATAACAAAACAATCTATACCTATTTCTAAACAAAGCAATAACAGTTATTGGCACTTCATATTATCTGGGGCAGGTCAGATACAATTGTGCCAAGCATGGTAATAATAATACTAATTACAGCAACTTTTATTTTTTTTTCCTACATGGTAAAACAAGAAAACAATATTTTTGGTGCCATGGCTATTGCAGAAATATACTGTTTTGTATTATGTTGGTTACTTATAGTGCTATAAATTTCCAACCTGATATGATGCATTTAATAAATGTGTACTAAATTATGATATATTATTTACCATTTCTTATATTACTTAAAATTTATTAAGTTTACTAAATTCATGTTATTTGCCATTTTAAACAATTTTATGTATTTAATAAACATGTCAAATTACTAATTTTGAGTGTATGTGGTTACAATAAACAAGATTGGCAATCAACCATTTTTAGCGATTATCTCCTAGCTGAGATAAGTACCCAGTTTTTTAAAAACCAATTATGAACAATAATTATTCACAACAGGTTTTTGTTTTTTATGATTCCTACATTCATTTTTACACGAAATACTATTGAATGGCTTTTTAACAATTATTTACAATATAAAATTAATTTTTAATACATCTGGTTTCATGACATATTTTTTATATTAAGCCAAATTTTAATTCTAACTTCGAAATCTGAATAATTTAATTGTTTATTCTTTATTGAGATATAAGTAAATAAAATAATAAAAACCAAACAAATAGATATTTAAAAATGAGTCTGTATAAGCTTTTCATATAAGAATAACTCACAGTTAATATTAACTCTCTTACAAACTGAAAAGTCATAAATCATAATAAAAGGAAAAAATGTTATTGACAAATGAAACATCTATATGAAGCATCTATACTCTCAAAAAGTCATGAAATTAATTTATAAAACAATATAAAACCTGAAATTATTTAATCAACAGTAGCATTGAAAAAAAATTATAGCTCTTGAATTAATGCTGAAGTAGATTATATTATCTTCCATTGTTCACAATTCTAAACATTGGAGAAAACTCCCTACTTTTTCATTTCCACAGCCAACATTTATAAAGGATTAGGTGTAATCGAGAAAGTATTGTCAATGATATGATATGAATTAACAAACCATATGGCACAGACAATACTCATTCAATTGATATACTGGGAGTTGCTGGTAATGGTGGTGAGCACAAATTGACACTGAAAAGAGAAAAGAAAAACCACATTTAAAAAATGCCACACAGAAAAAGAATAGATAAAATACAGTTTATTAAACATATAGCTCATAGTTGGTCATTTTGCTGGCAAAATGGCATTTTTGGTAGGACAGTGGCAAAAACTGAAAAATTATTGGATAAAAAAAATATATATATAACAAACAATATAATTTTTTACATAATATAATTGAGACTTAAATCAGAATATTAATTTCTATTTTATTGATAGTAATTTGGTTATTTACATTAATTTCAATTAGTGATAGGATTTGAAGTACTAGTCGAAACATCTACTTTGTAAATAAATTTATGTTAGATGTTAGATGGAGATAAAAACTGTTTTTCTTCATTCTTAATATCAGGGCATCTATTCCAGATCAACAATGAATTTCCCTGACTTTTCTATATCAATAATAATAATAAAAAAGATTCCAGGTATCAAGATTTTGTGATGTCACACACAAAAACTCTTTAAAAGGTTGTGAATTTGAGTGTGGAACTTTCACAGCTGATTCTGAGGAATAAATTACTGATTTGTTACATAATTTTTTGCAAAATTTACAAATTGAACATTTTAGATGCTAAACATTTTGCAGATACACACTTTTAGCATCAGGTTCTATCCATTTTGTCTAATTAGTTATGAAATTCTTTATCACATCAGTCACAGTTTGAACAGATTGCATCGACATACTCTAATACAAATAATAAATATTCAATAAATTAAGCTAACAAACATTCAGTTCCCAAACAAAGAGAAGTAAACAAACTGAATCCGCTAATCAATCCTACAACATTCAGTTCAAAATTTCAGTGAAGCTGGAATGGAAAATCTCTGAATTATTATAAGGAAGGACTGAAAGGGGTTTGACAAAATGATTTGCACAAGAGGTTGAAATCATTTTTACAGTCCATATGAAGAACACAGTTTGATTTTAATGGCACTACAATTTCAAATCCTTAATAAGAAAAATATTTTATAAGAAACATTTTCCTACTTTTTTCTTGAAAGTTCAAAATTTTCCTGACTTTTTCAGGTGGTTAGACACCCTGTAATATAATAATGTCATCTTTATCTTTAATAGTAATAATATTTTAGATATTAAAAACCTTTGAATCCATAATTTATATATTCAAGAAATCTATACAGTCAAACCAGTATGTCACTCTCAGGTCCACTTAAAAATGACTTACTAAACAGAGTTTATATTAAAATGTAAAATAAAATTCCAAATGTTTATATAATAAGAATGTTTATTACTAAATTTATGTTATAAATTATATAAATCGGTAGAACAAGAATTGGAATTAGTAAAATGTATGGCAAATTAAGGAAAGTTATATATTTAATTGTACAGTTCAATACGTACCCATTTGTTACTGCCCTACAAAAAAACCCACCTATTTTTGTTTGATGTCAGTTTTCTGAAATAAAATTTATCTTCTCTTAGGAATACAGCATATTATAGATGCTATCTGTGTGTCAATCAAAGACAAAATATAGCTCCTTAATTTACCAATAAAGGCTTTTTTCTTTGCAATAAGCAGTTTGGGAGGTTCCTCTTCATGATCGCTGTCAGATGTTACTGCTTTTCCGTTTTTTTTTTGCTTCCAAAACATCAGCTACAATTTCAATTCTTGTTGCATTCAAAGAACTTGTTGCTACGTCAAACAATTTTTATAAGGAAAGGGAATGTGGAATGTTGTTAATCTTAGTCATGCACAATAAAAAAGTGTTTTTTGGAGGTAAAACATGACATAATATGTGGAATGACATTTTATTCGAGTGACCTATTAACGAGGTTTCACTGTAACTATTAAAGACAAAATTAAAAGTTGCCTGTAACATACACACATATATATATATATACATACGTTATATATACAGTAGATCTTTATGATGCAATTCTATATAATGTAATTCTCTATATAATGCACAATGTCTCAGATGTAAACAATGAATTTTGCAGTTAAGATGCACCTGCATTCCCACATTGTAAAAAATAGCTAATCTCTAGAGGATTAAATGTGACACATTAGTTCATTGTTATCACCTTAATTCAGGGCTTTTTAACGGAAAAATGATATTAGAATAAAAATGTTTCTAAATAAGTACTATAATGAATTATTTGGTCCAGGCATATTTCGAACATGTTTACAAAGTAAATTTAACAGTGTATGGAATGATCTATATTAGGTAAAAAATTATATGCACAACTCTTGGTCTCAAGGACTGAAATATAAAGATACTATACTATATTTTGATATGTTACAGACATATTTGGCCATGTTGATGAGGTAAGTTTAATGATGTGTGAAATGTGATCTATATAACGCAAAAATTCTATATAATGCTCAACCTCACAATTTTAAGTTTGCGTTATAAATATAGGTGCAGATTCACGGTCGCCAGTCGCGACTAAAGTTTTTGCTTTGGCGACTAACTTTCTATGTCTAAGTCGCCATGTGTTTTACATGGATATCCCTTTTTCGCCGAAAGGCAGATTTCCATTTTTTTTTTTAAATATGAAATCTGGGCATTCTCCTCCATAATTCAGCAATATTTAGCTCTTTTTTCTCTTTTCCATAATTAAAAAATATGATTGAACATAAATGCCACATTTCCACTAATTCGCAAATTTCCCGTTTTTTTTTTTGTTTAATCTGCAACGTTCGAAGAATCGAAAAAAAAAATCCTGTTGATATGCGTCGCGAATGAACTCTGTGTCAATGGCATGCCACAATAAGCCCACGACACAGTAAAATTTGTGCCGAGAAGAGAATAAATTTGTAGCTCTGGGATTTTTCAGATATGTTCTTACAGGTACACATAGATATTGGCATGCGATTCTTCCACGAATTAGCAAAACTCCTGGAATTATCATTATTTATTTATTTTTAAATTTTCGCAAATCAATTCGCCAATCAGTCATGAAAATAAATCTAAAATTTCTTCAGTTGGTCGCGATTTCCGTGAAATCGGTCACTGAAATTTTTTGCAAATTTCGTCAATTGCTCGCCAAATAAAACCACAAACTTCATCAATTACTGATGAAATAACCGCAAATTTCGCCAATTGGTCGCAAAATAAATCCGCGAATTTCCCCAATCGATTGCAGAAAAAAAATTGTGAATTTCATCAAGGAGTTGTGATAATAAAATATGAAAATCGGCGATCGGTCACAAAAATTATTTTTTTTTTGTTTCCATAGGGATTTAAAAAATTCTGTAATAAATCCTTAAAAAAATCCCCTTGCAACAAAAGTTACAATGAGGCTTATAGTTGTTCGAGCTTTCTCCATCATCCTTGAAAATGTCAGAAATTGTTAAATTTATTTTATTAAAATCTAAAACCTAAAAAAATAAATCTTCTCCATATTTTTTTCATATATATTTATTTTTAATTTTGATTTTTATAGACATATTTTTTTGGGCAAGTTTCCTAAGTTGAGCATTTATATTCAGCTATGAAAAATACTTTTTTGGGGGGGAGGGGGAAGTTTATTTATAGATTAAAAAAAACTTTAGAGAATCGTTTATTCACAAAATATTCAGGTCTTACATTACAAAATTTATTCCTACAAACTGTATGCAATTATGGTGGGAAGATTCAATATTCCATTGTCCAAATTTAATTGAGAAAAAAATATTGTTTTTATGTGTTTGTTTCACAATGTGGCCACTGGAGTTTTTAGGTTTAGGAGCCACTGGCTCCTTCCAGATTTTGGGAATCTGCACCTATAGTTATAAAGATCTTTTACTATATATATATATATATATATATATATATATATATATATATATACATAACTTTATAACAATCAAATCAATCTGCATTTCCTTTTTATCTGAACCTCTTTTATAGAGATAATCCTTTTAAAAGCACTTAAAAATTATATATGAAAAACACATGGACCAGATAAAACTTATTAATATACATGAGAGAGGAGAATAATTGCATAGTAATTATACTTTGTATCTTCAAATTACTATTGTTCCAGTAGCTCAGCAAAGCAGAGCTAATAATTCTTAAGACTTTTTTACAGACTAACTGAAGTATAAAAAATAGTTGTACCACAATTATGACTCTTCAAACCAAAACCAGGGAGTTATTTTATTGCTACTATTTACTCTCCCCATTCCCAAAATCTGTACCCATAGCATAAACTAAAATATATTTTACTGAAAACAATGCAAACTTAATAGAATTCTGATTACTGTTTGAATGATGCATTGATTATTCTAAGTTAAAAAATTTAAAGTTACATATTGTAAGAGTTAAAATACCTTAATTACATTCCCGTAAATAAAACATATAGGGGAGAGTGGTAATGAATAGGCCAGTTTTTGTTTTTCAATTTTTGTAATTTTTTCTAATAATTCTTTTGGCTCAGAATCAGAATTGGCTCTTCAGTTACTTTACTTATTTGGTTTTATCAAAAAGTCATAAAAATTGGATTAGAAAATGTTTATAATGAATGATAATAGAAAATAAAAATATAGAAATTTGGCCCATTCATCCCCACCCATGGTGTTGAATGGGCCACTAAATGAATTCAATGAAAAAATGTGGAATTAATCTTTTATTCACCAAATATGACAAAATGAATGGCACTTGACATGATATGATTAAAAGTATACTGAAAGAGTAAGCAATACACAATGCTTATCAAAATTATTAAAAATCAAAAGTGATATTATTAAATCACATTTGTTGCAGAAAAACGACAAAATAATGAGATAAGAGAGAAAGGACATAAAATAAGCATAAAAATAATAGATAATACACATCATGATTTAACGAAATTTATATATTTCAAAATTATTATTAAACTTCATGGTTTTATAAAAGCACATGATGTTCCACCAGTAATGTCTGGCTGTGTAAATTTCTGGTATTATTTATTCTACCCATCAGATTCAGAATATAAACAATTATTCGAGTTTTCTATCAAATGTGAAAAGACTGGTAGGTGTGGTCAACAACTGAACAGTTCACCTGAATTATTTATACAATTTAACTTATGTTTCTAATAAATAACTAATACTTCTTAGGTTGAAAATGTGTAAATTATTTTTTAGACATCGCTATAAACCTATCCTAACTAGACAGTAACTTAATCTAAATCCATGAAAGCCAGTTATGTGTCATATGTTAAAGAGAATCAGAAAAAAAAAAAAAAATTCATGATTAGGGCAAAGGTGGTCCATTCAGCCCCACCTATACTTCTGGAATATATTCAGGCTTTTTTAGCACATTAAATTCAAATAACATCTAAATACATCCTAAAATTAGTTTATAGATATGCAAATACTTGCTAATACACATATCTGCAATGAAATAGATACTTTTTTAGCTTATTTATTTTACAGAAAAAAGGAAAATATTTACTTTTCAATCAGATTCTTGACCATCCTACTCCAGTGAGAAAATGGGTGCTCCCAAACAATGGAAAATTTTGAGTTTGGTAGAACAAATAGCTTCATCTATTGGTGGCATCTAAAATAATTTTATGCAAACACTTTTTCATATTTTGTTAATGGCCCATTCATTACCAATCTCCTCTACCTATTTTTGCCAGAACGGTTTTTTCCACATTTGGCAAAAACTTGCCAACCCTACCCATACGCATTTTAAAATTTTCGCTGACATACCATAAAATTAATCATGCAAATTATATATTTTCTTTTAAACATGTAAAAAATGTACATTTACACAGTATAGTACATAATCACAGCGTATAATCGAAAATTTTGTGGAAGAAAATGTAGCCCTTAAATTTTTTTTGACAGATTTATGAATTTATACAGAGAAAAATCTTTATGTATAAAATGAGAATTAGCAATCTTGGTAGTAAAAGTAAATATTAAGGAAAAATAATACCCTAGCCAGGGCCGTAGCTAGGGAGGGCAGCACCCCCTGAAAATTTTTGAGCCCCCAATGGGAAAGTTAACAAGGCCATCATTTAAATTCTGTTTCAAAAATCCAAATGAAACCCTGTTCAAAAATTGAACTTAGTTTTGAGGACTTTTTACAGTTTTGCATAAATACTAAATTGTAGTATTTGTTTAAAAACAGCAAATAAATGCTTCAATAGGCGTGCATCCATCCTATCTGCACATATTCAGAATTAGCAACCTGTTGCTGATGCAAACATTGACTTTTGCATTAGTTAAATACTGAAATTTTTCATTTTGCAGCGTTTTTCATTATTCGCATAAAACAAAGTTATTCTAATGAGTTATAGCCAATTTAAATCCAAGAGGTTTTAGCTTTTGACTAGACACAAAAATAATTTTAAAATGCAAAATACACCCTTGATTTTTTAAAAGTTTTTTATTATTGTCTGAGTGCAACGAAGACTCATACACAGCGCAGTATTACTTTGCCCCATATATAGCTACGATGGATATTAAAACCTTTCGTCAAGCATAAATCAAAAAATATTTAACAGATTTCGTTCAAATTTTTACAGCAGGTACCTATAAAGGTGACAACGTCATCTATTTATTACCAAGAATAAGTGTCAAACCGTTTGGGAGTTATATTAAAAAATAGATAAAAAAGCACAATTAAAGTACATACGTCACTAAATTTTGTGCGTACGTCATTTTCACCGGCGGGAGATTTTCGTAGACAATCGGAATTGAAAAGTTCATGGAATACATGGAGCAAAAAAATATGCAAGCACTAATATTCAGCACAATAAAATGTATTTCAATTTAATAAAAATGGAAAGTTAATCTGGAATTTTTTCTGTTTGAAAAGTATTAGAGATTAGTAAGAGTAGTATTAGTATTAGAGATTTGGCGTAAATCACACCATTAGCAGCTTTTTTTATTTCCCGTGTGTATGTTAGGAACAATTCTTTGATGTTTAAATAAAAGGTTTCAATTTGTGGCATTATTTCTTATTTTCTTTTCCTTTTTAGTATTTTAAATGGAATTAGTGAAAGGCGTGTATTTTAAATTAAATGAGTGAAAGACGTGTATTTTTAATGTATGTATTTCAAATGAAATCAGTGAAAGATTTATATTTAAATGAAATGAATGCAATATGAAGATGTTATGAGAAAAATATTTGGCGATTTATCAACTGCGCCAAGTTAACATAAATGTACCAATACATATGTGGGTACTTCTCTATTATCCCGTCGACCACTTTTCATAACAAAAAACTATCGCCAAATAAACGGGAGAACGTTGTCATTGAAATATCAAAATACATAAATAAATAAAATATAAGAATTTAAGGACACAATTGTTATTTTAATGAATGAAATAACTAATAAATCAGTAAAACATAATGAAAAATACACGCAAATGTCGCGTTAAAAACCACTTGATGACGTAACAAACACGTATAATGCTTCTGATATCAAGTAAATGGGACTGCATTTTTGGCGTTTAATCTTACAGTTTGGCGATAGTTTTTTGTTATGAAAAGTGGTCGACGGGATAATAGAGCAGTACCTCTATGTGAAATGAAACAAGGCACAGATGTTATATTCGCACCACGTTGGCGCGATTTTTCCCTCCACCAGCTTGGGGAAAACTTTGTTTTTGAATATTAGTTACAAATAGTGTGACAAATAGTACACGTGATTTTTTATTTCAATATAAAAATAAAATAACGTAATAAATGAAACAGCTTCTATTATTTTAAAAAAGGAAATAAAAATAAATAAATAATAGTTTGATATAAATAAAGGCGCGGATGTCATATACGCACCACATTGGCGCGATTGCAACAAAATGGCAATTTTATGCCTCACATGGTAACCCGGTTATTTTGTTTCAATTGTTGTTTATTAACTTTTATTTTTTATTTTAATTCTATAAATTGTTTTTATTATATATATCAATATTTATTTATATCAAATTATCATTTATTTATTTTTATTTCCCATTTTTGAATAATAGGAGCTATTTCATTTATTACGTTATTTTATTTTTATATTGAAATAAAAAATTACATGCTATTATTGTATGGTATTTGTAACTAATATTCAAAAACAAAGTTTTCGCCAAATTGGCGGGAGAAAAATCGCGCCAATCTGGTGCGTATATGACATCTGTGCCTAAATTAATATTGATATACATATAAAAATAATCTATAGAATTAAAATAAAAAATAAAAGTAAACAAACAGTTTTCGCCAAAGGGGCGGGGGAAAAATCGCGCCAACGTGGTGAGTATATGGCATCTGTGCCGGGATTTTTACCCTTTTATCTGTGCTTTCGGAAATATAAAACAATTAAAAAATTCTTATATCAGGTGTATAATGTTTTGCATTTTTATACGGACCACTTCTCCATTTTAAGATTTTAAATGCTATTTATATCAGATATTTCTTTCTTGAGATTCCCACAAGTTTTTTCCGGTAATTTTTTTAGTTCGCTTATTAATTGTTTACAATTTGCCCCCTGGCAATAACAATTATTTATCACAAAAAATGGGTACTTCTCTATTATCCCGTCGACCACTTTTCATAACAAAAAACTATCGCCAAACTGTAACGCTAAATAAACGGGAGAACGTTGCCATTGAAATATCAAAATAAATAAAATATAAGAATTTAAGGACACAATTGTTACTTTAATGAATGAAATAACTATTAAATCAGTAAAACATAATGAAAAATACACGCAAATGTCGAATTAAAAACCACTTGATGGCATAACAAATACGTATAATGCTTCTGGCATCAAGTAAATGGGACTGTATTTTTGGCGTTTAATCTTAGTTTGGCGATAGTTTTTTGTTATGAAAAGTGGTCGACGGGATAATAGAGAAGTACCCAAAAATGGCTTAGTTTTGTTAAATTTGTTTGTTATGTATTTTCATTTCTTATTAAAATATCGAAAATGGCAATAAAATTTTATTTTAGCACCGTACTTAATTTTTTAAAATGGCTCAAAAACATGGTTTAATAAACGTATATTTGTAAATATTTTAAAAAACATGTTTTTCCGCTCTCTAGAAAAATTTGTAAGATTCTACAACTGCCTTTGGCACCAACCAGTACATGATACGGAACTTTTCCCTATTCAGATACAAAGAAGAGGTTGGTCACAAACAAGAGTAATGCTAGCAACAATATTGTTTTAACTCTATAAGAGTTAGAAACAATAATGATATTAAATTCCCCGATTAGCTTAGGGCCTGATTACGGAACTTTCTCCTAGAAAAAAAAACTGTAGAAGTCTTTTACATTTGTTTCGAATGAAGCTCGATCAATAAAGTATTAATTGATAATACAAACAACACTAATATTAACATGAGGGCAAAAGTTTGAATTTAAGTGTATATATTTGGAACCCTCCCCCCCCCCCCCAACCACCCACCAAAAAAAGAAAAAGAAAGTTACAGAAATGAATTTAAAATGGCGTGAAGCCACCCTTTCTGACATAAGAAATTGGCTGCGAACCCGATTACGAAACTTTCACTTAACTTAATAACATGTATCTAATAGCCCTGAGGACAATTCCCCTTCCCAGTCATACGGACCTTGGGGCTTTTTTAAAAAGCTTGACGCAGTTCGGGTTGAAGAAGTTGAAATTTACTGTCAAATGACATAAACTACTATGAAAATAAAACTGGTGAATTATTATGCTGGTTTATGTATGTATTTAAAAAAATTTCATCTGATTACACTCTTTAGATAAATTACTCCTGTTTGCATTTAATAACAGATAAACGGCTTCCGTTTACTAAATTGTTTAAATATTGGGAAGAGTTGGCGAGAGATAGATAGACGTGTAAACAAACGGGTAGACAGACGGGTAGAGAGACTGATAGCGACAGAGATAAGCTAACGGGTAGCGAGGCAGGTGCAAAAAAGGGTTGACAGAGGGGTAGTGAGATGGGTAGGGAGACGGGTAGCGTGGTGGATAGAGAGACGACTTGACAGACGGGTAGAGAGAGGGGTATATAGACAGACAGATGTGTTGATAGACGAGTAGTGTAACGGGAAGCGAGACAGGTAGAGACACGATTAAAGAGTCGGGTAGAAAGACAGACGGATACTGAGACGGGTATACAGAAGAGTAGAGAGACAGTAGACAGACGAGTTCGGAGAGAGACACAGCTAAGACATACGAGTAGTTAGACTGGTAGACACGTTTGTAGCAAAGCATGTTATCAATGTGGTTTGAAGTATACGAGTTTCTATAAATAGTTATACAAATAAACAAAGGAAATTTTTTTAATTCAAATATTAAATATTTAATTTAATATTTCAATATTTAATATTTTATTTTTTAATATTTTATTTAGATATTTGTCACAAAGAAAATGTTGCAAAAATTAAATTAAATTTGCGTTAAACTACGCTTGCTAAAATACGCTATTGGCTGCAAATCTGATTATGTGACTTTAAAAATATCGTTTTAAAAGAACCGGCGGTTTTTTTTTTTTTTTAAGTTTTGAGCAATTCCCGCTTAAGAAAATGAGATTATTTGCCAAATGTTATAAAAAAATGCATATGAAAACATAACAATATATGAATTTATATATGATATTTTGTAATTATATCATTTAATTTGCTATTTTTCATATGTTGTATCTTTATCTATCTCTTGTCTATCATATGCTGTATATTCACTTAGATTCTTGTTGATATCTTCTTTATATCGTAATTGTTAACTCTATGTTCTCAGCAATATCACTCAGACTAATCCCTTTGAGGGAAGTCCTAGTATAAAAACATAACTTTAGAATCCTTAAGGGCAGGGAATATTCAGAAACAAATTAAAGGTTGCCACTCTTTTGAAACAGATGAACTGCCAGATTTTTATTTACTTAATTTTTTTATGCTATGATCATTTCAATTGATGTTCAAATTGGGGAAAAACAATTTTCTAACATGTTTAATTACAATAAACCAAATAATATATTACAAATATAAACATTTTAAAACTTACTTAATCAGATGGCTATACTCTCTAATTATAAATTCCATTCCATGGTATAAATAGAATACAAGCATTACTTTGTAAATTAAATATTAGCCACCATTTTTTAAACCCTGGGTTCTCAGACAATAGTTAAGATTTGAGGATTTTAATGACATGATTTTAGAAACATTAACACATTGGATCAGATTTAAATCCGGAACAATATTTTCTGTTAAAAGAGGAATGTACAGTATACAGATTTTGTTCAGTTTATATATTTTTTTCCTTGTCAATTTGTAAGTTAAATAACAGGGGTCAATGCAGACTTTTTTTTTTCTTGGGGGCCCATTTTGTGAAAGTAAAGGTTATTTTTGTAACGAAAGTTGATACCAGTTAATCAAATTCAAACCAAGCATTTATAAACAAAAACTAAATCCTTTTGCTGAAGTTTTCCTCTCTGGTGAACAAGCTTGTTTGCAAATTACACATTTTAAAACATCACAAAATAATAAATAGTAAGTTTTTATGGAATAGAATTTTGTGAAGGGACCCTAAATAGGCCCCAAATTTTCCCTGGATCGACCCCTGAATAATGTACACAATATTTTTTTTAGATGGAAATCTACAAAATATTCGGAGAAAGTCAAAGCTTGGTGTTTGTACATTTAATTATATTATATGTAACCAGAAGCACATTTTTAAATAAATTGTCAAAACTGCACCTGTGCATGTGAACCCTACCATGAGATGTACATTCTTTAAATAACTTGAACCACATTAAAAAGTAGAATATAAAGATTAAAGCTTGCTGTTGCTTTAAAATATTTTTATAAAGTTTCTTGTCGACATATAGTAAATTATTAATAGTAAGCGGTACTAAAGAAAATAAAAAACACTGCAAGATTAAATACATTTAAAAAACAATGGACAAATTACCGGTATTAATAAATCTTACCTTATAAATGTAATTCTTTTTTAGCAAAACAATATGAGCTGTATGAATTTTTAATCGAATCCAGGAATCCGTTTGCACCATTTTCCAAAATGTCGTGTTTTTCAGCCATCTCCTGCAGCATAATTGAAGAAATATTGCTAATGTATATGATCTGAATTACAGCATACATCACAAGCAATACCCATTCAATTAAGGTGGGCTCGTCACTTCTTTAAGATCTTTATTTTTTGGACTTTTGCAGATTGCACCTCGCTGACAGTCAGTCCACGTGCACAGTCACGTTTATTTTGCTCAATCGGCAGCTCCAAACTAATATGAGGTTTTTTTTTTTCGTAAGTCTTTGGTACACTTTAATATTTAAAAATGCTATAGAATAAATATTAACCAATTTTTTACGATCTACATGAGCATTATGTATTCAGTAATGCGAATGGTCTGCCGAAGCGTCATCATCAAAGCGAAGGAAAGGAGAAAGACGAGCTATTCTGAAAAGCTGGGAAACTCGATATTGCTCTTTGGCGCGTTGGCGAAGCTAGCTGCCAAAGCCCCATTGCCACCCCCACTGGTTCTCTGTGATTGGTTGTAAAAGAGCAGAGCATCCCAGCGATTACCGTCTAGTCCTTTTATAAGCTCATATAAAAATGTATTTTTATATGAGTCATATAAAAATGTATTTTTATATGAGTGTCTATTACCCGCTAAGCGCTAACTCACCGTCAACCTCAACTGGCGAGCTAAGCTGTAACTCTCGTCTGACCATAAAATCCAATTCTCCGCTATAACTCGACCTGGAGAAATGTCATCTAAAAACGATAGTCGAGTCATGGCTTCCTGCGATCTCTATACGGCTGTCCAAACGACGCACAGTGGGGCGTTTTGATGATCTAGGTGGACAAAATTCATTTTTCCGATATTCTCGGAATTTAACAAGACCGCATATTTTGGTGGCTGAATGTCTCTTTTGTCGAGATCCGTACGATTTTTGTCGAAAAAATTCGTGGTGTCGATTAATTACGACCGTAAAGAAGACATTTGCGCAATTGGTTTGAGGGTGTTTCCACGGTTGCATTTATTTCCCTAAGTTCGAAAGCACGTCTTAACTATTCTGTTTAATGTGAAATCACGAGTTTACTGAAAATATATTACATATTTGTCAAGGTAAGATTTAACCAACTGTTGTTTGAAAATATGCGACATTAAACCAGTTTAAGTGCTTTTTTCAGAAACTGTGTTTTTGGATGATTCAAACTTTATCTAGACTTTTAATACATTATTAAGCAATAAGATTTTTTTTGAATAAAAGTGTTATTCCTAAAGTATTGGAAATTTAAGAAAACGCCTGCGAAAGATTGCGAATCGTAAACCAGCTTTATGTTAATTTTCAGTGCATGTATTATATTTAGTGAAAATCTTGCAAGTCAATTTTAAACCACTTTTAATTATCCGATTGATCTGAAACTTTGAATTCATGTGTAGTTTTAATGATAATACAATATTATTATAATTTGACGACCGTAGAAGTTATACTATTTCTACAAGGTTAAACAAAAGTTTAGTTTAAATCTTGCAAGTTAATTTTAAACCACTTCCAATTATTCGACTAGTCGAAAACTTTCAATACATGTGTAGTTTCAATGCCAATACAATATTATTGTACTTTGAGTAAAGTAGAAGTTATACTGTATCTACAGGGCTACACAAAAGTTTAGTTTAAATCTTGAAAATCAATTTTAATCCACTTATAGTTATCGGATTGAGCTGAAACTTGGCTTACATATGTATTTTACATGATAATTTAATTATATTATAATTTGAGGAACGTAGCAATTATGCATTTTTTACAGGGACACACAAAAGATTGTGGAAAGATTGTTAGTTATAAACACAAATTTTAATTCCATTTCAACAAAATTAATCTAGATTATCGAGATGCACAATACCATCTTATAAAGTGAAAATAAAGTGAGCAAGCAATTATATTTCTCTTAAGGCCACACAAATAATTCGGATACATCACCGTCTAAAAGCAAAAATTTTATTTAAAATTCAATAAATTTTATATAAGTTTTGATTTACACAACAGCATTTATTCAACTAAAAATAATTTGGGTAGCATGTATATATTTTTTTACAGAGTCACACAAAACATAAAAGCCTATTTTTTAAAATATGTTTTTATTTTAAAGCTTTTATTTTTTCAGCATGACTACACAAATTTCTCGGCAATCTGTTGTTGACTTATGGGATTCCAACCCAAAGGAAAGCAAATTCCAAGCTGTCCTTTCATTTTTGTTGGAAAAAAGGGGAATCCTCAATTAACTGAAGGCATTTTTAAGAGCCTGAAACCACGTGTCCGGACATTTTGTTTTCAAATTCAACAAAAGTGGTCTAAATCGGAAAGAAATAAACAACGTTTTTATCAATACAGTTCCGCTTGGTTTCAAGGAACATTTCACCTACCGGATTGCGTTATTCAAACAATAGAAAACGAAAAAATCTTAAATAAAAGCCACCCGGGTAGACCAGTTAAACCTTATTATTATTATTTTAATTATTATTTAATCATTAAGTTATATTAACTTAGAGTGTAATTATGTTTGTAATGCTAAAATATTGCTAGTCAATTTTAAACCACTTTTAATAAATAATAATAATAATAATAATAATATAAATAATAATAATAATAATAATATAAATAATAATAATAATAATAATATAAATAATTAAATAAACCAAATATTTATCACTGCTTGAGCATTTTATTACTGATACATTTGAAAAATAAGCAAAACCTAACTAAACTCCAACGCAATAATTTTGTCCACCTAGATCGTCAAAACGCCCCACTGTGTGGCGGTAACAACGCGAATAGGAAGCACTTAAGTTGTCTTCCGCTGCGACAATTTGGCGCTGACGTCATGCACGAAATGAATAAAGCTAAAGGGCTAGTTCATTAGATAAACATTATAATCTGAGGTTGCATTTAGCTCTTAAAAAATTGTTTTGTACTGACAAAAAATGAAAACAACCGCAGAATTATTTATATTACATGTTTTTGTTAAAAAAGATCCTTGCAATATTTTCTTAACATGCAATTTTTCTTAACAACACAGATATTTTTACAACCTGAGCATGCACTTGAAAAAAACCAATAATGCTTCTATAATGTACAAATATGCGTTTTGATTGTTTTCTAAATGCGCTTAAAAAATAAATGTTTTGAATTTATACTTAATTTGATTTGTTTGTGATTCAACAAAGAATTTCCATACAAGTATCATTTAAAAAGCGGCAAAACCGGCAAATAGAAATGCTGAAACAGAACATATTTAGTTAAAAATGACAGATAATAGGTTATCAACCGCGTTGCATTTTAGAATGCATCATCTTAAAAAATAAAATAAGTTTTTTATTGTATAAGAATATTTTTAATAATTAACTATTTAGCAAGTGTTTAATTACAGATTTTGTAAGAACTAAAATAACTTCTTAAAACACCATCAAAAACTTTAAAATGCGCTAGGCCTTTCGAAAGATCTGGGTCTTTCTTCGTCAGGCGCAAAAAGACGTGCGTCTACTATGAAAGCAGCAGCAAGACTGAAATGAGAGATGAGGGAGAGGAAACAAGCTGAAGCAACAGCCAATAGGAAAGTAGAAATCAACAGCCAATAGGAAAACAGAAGACAACAGCCAATCACAGAAGAGTAAAATCCTGAAAAGCAAACCTGATAATTTGGTTGTCCTCCCTTTTTATCCTCCTTTATGTTTCAAATTAGCTAAAGTTTTAAGACGCTTCAATTTTAACATTATCTTTAAACCTGTCAATAAATTCAAATTCTCCTCCACCAAATCTCCTGTTCCTGATCTTCGTAAATGGGGAATTTATAATGTTCCTTGTAATGACTGTGATTTATCTTATATCGGTCAAACTAAAAGAAATCTCGAAATCCGCTTAAAAGAACACTCTCGTTATGTAACTAATCAAGAAATTTCTAAATCTTCTATTTCCAAGCACTCTTGGGATTCCGACCATTGTTTTAATTTTAAAAATGCTAAAATTATCTTTAATGCCAATAGTATCTCTGAATTGGACTTTCTTGAAAATTTAGCTATTTATCTTAATCGTGAAGTTATTGTTAATGATAAATCTGATTCCACAATGCTCTCTGCTGCTTGGAAAAACCTCTTCAGTACTTCCATATAATTTATTTTTGTATTAATTAATTTTAGTCTGTTTTTATATATAATTATATATTTTCGTTACTTATTTAATTCTTAATTTTCATCTGTTTCCACTTTTTTAATATATTTGTGTGCTTTATTTATTTATTTATTTATTATTTATTCATTTTATTTTATTTATTTATTTATTATTTATTCATTTTATTTTATTTATTTATTTATTTATTCTATTTTATTTATTTATTTATTTTATTTATTTATTTATTTATTCTATTTTATTTATTTATTCTATTTTATTTATTTATTTATTTATTTATTTATTTATTTTATTTTTATTTTTTCACTTCCTTATTCCCCTTCTATTTTGTATTCTCTATTGTTTTGATTTTACTCGTCTGTGATTGGCTGTTGTCTTCTGTTTTCCTATTGGCTGTTGCTTCAGCTTGTTTCCTCTCCCTCATCTCTCATTTCAGTCTTGCTGCTGCTTTCATAGTAGACGCACGTCTTTTTGTGCCTGACGAAGAAAGACCCAGATCTTTCGAAAGGCCTAGCGCATTTTAAAGTTTTTGATGGTGTTTTAAGAAGTTATTTTAGTTTTTAGTGTTTCACACCAGTTTCAACTTATTTTACAGATTTTGTAATCTTTAAATTTTAGTATGAATCTACTTCAGCACCCCACCACTTAAGGTTAAATTTTTTTAGCTCAGATTTCCACCAAAATATTTTAGAACCTCAACTAGACTTATTTTTTACTTTTTAAAAATAAATGTATGGGTTACAAATGATGTAAGCAAGCTGTTACACATAAGTTAATTTATACTTATCCTTTTAGTTATCACCTATATAGTTTTAAACTGAAAATTCATCTACAAAATAAAAAATATTTCAAAACTCTCATTTTCTTTCTGTTGCAATTGTGAGTATTTAGTAATGATAAATAAATTAAGCTTTCATCCAAATTCTTCCTCTCCCCCCCCCCCACCCAAAAAAAAGAATAAAATAAATAAATAAATAAAATCTGTTTTTTCTCTTTTTGCATCACCTCTCAAAGACATCGGATTTTTTTTTTAGGTAGTAATTGGTAACACTAATGACTTATAAAAACAAAATACAAGGTTGCAGAAAATGTCAGGAAATATTTATATTTTGTCTATAATTTTGTTGTTTTGAATATTTATAAAGTAGTTTTTAGTAAATGTAGGATGGACATAAAACCTTTTTTTAATCATCCTGTATTTATTAAACTCTATGAGTTCTGCAAATAAAAAAATGAATTAATTTGAAATAGAAATAATTAGTATTAACTTTACTGATTGAGCAAATTTTGAATCAGAACTTTGCTTAAAATTTCAAATTCTAAATTTTCAGCAATGCAATTATCATGTTTTGCTAGTGTAAGGAAAAGCAATAGCAAGGAAAATAAATTTAGCATTCAGATGTTCCAAGTCTTCATAAAAGGAGACCTTATCCTATCTTCACATAACGAAAAGAAAGGTACAGTCAAACCTCGTTATACCGCCATTATCCGTTCGAGAAATTTTTGGCGCTATAACGAGTTTGGCGGTATATCGAATTAGAATACAATAAAAATTAATTTTCATACTATTATACTATTATTATTATTATTATAAAAATAAATATCATAATGCCTTTTTATTAAATTATCCAATAGTATATAGTATATTATAATAGTATAAATTAATATAATATAATTAATATACATAATATAATTAATACTACATGATTCAAAATTATCCAATTAATGTATGAAATTAACATGCACTTACCTCTTTATATAGTCAATTTTAGATAAAGTAGATAATTATGCACATAACAGACACACACATACATTAAATCTCACACTGAATTTATTTTACTTTAATTATCTTTCTTAAAGTACAGGGAAATATTTTAAAATTCTAGTTTGAGTTTTCCTTTCAATATTGATTTTTGCAATATCTTTTTCTACAACTAAAAGATTGTTCATCATTTTTTTATCAGTTGCATGTTTTTCTAAGAAAATTCTTATTTTCCCAATGCAATTTTTAACTTCATCAGATGTAATATGCGGCGTTTCAGCTTCTTCAGATTCGCTGTAAGATGAATTTTCATTTTCATTTTGACTGGCAACAATTTCTTCGATTGTCAAATCTTCAAATGTTGAAAGACTTTTATCTATATTAATGTACTCAATTGCCGATAGAGGATGCTCAATATCTGTTAATTTGTGTATTTCGTCTTGTAGTTCCTGAAGTGCTATACTGCTTTGTTTTTTAGTAGATCCTTCAGGTTTAATCAATCCAGTATGTTTCCAGCAGTTAACAATAGTTTCTGATGAAATTTCATCCCATGCTTTTTTTATCTTACGAATAGCATCATGTAAAAGAATTAGAGAAAAACCATCTTTACTGATTTTTTCAATGATATGGCGGACGTGATACTTTCGATAATGAGCTTTGAATGAGTTTATTATACCCGCATCCAAAGGTTGCAAAAATCTAGTACAGTCAGGAGGTAAAAATTCAATGCGGATATTGCTCATTGGATATGCTTCGTGACAAGGGGCATTATCCAAAATCAATAAAATATGGTGTTTGCTTCTTTTCATTTCTATGTTGAAATTCGCTAACCATTATTGAAATAATGCTGAAGTCATCCACGCTTTGTTATTATTCTCATAATCTACATAAAGAGCAGGATTAAAATTTTTAAAACATCATGGCTTAGCTGATTTTCCAATCACTGTCATAGTTCTTTTATCAGATCCATCACTATTCGTACAGAACACAAGAGACACACGATCTTTTTTTTTTTTTTTTTTGCATCCTTTAGCAGGCCCACTCGAAATTGTTTTATCTGGCTGCAAGCGGTAAAAAAGGCTACTTTCATCCATATCGTATAAGTCCTCTGGTTTATATTCTAAAATCAGCGCACTCAGTTTTTTACGACCATTTAACACAATATCTTCATCAACACCTGCAGCTTCACCACTTCGTGTGTACTGAGAGAATCCTCGTCGCTTTTCAAATCTGTTCAACCAGCCACTACTGTATTCGAAATCTGTAATATTCATTTGCTGGCCAAGAACTTTTGCCTGCTCTCTGATGACATCTCTGTTGATGGTAGCATTTTTAGCAATCATTTGTTGTATCCATGTGCAAAGGGCATCCTCTAAGTCTTCATGTTTCGCTGTTTTCAGTCTTTTTACAGATGATTGCAGTTCATTGGTGTTAATGCATTTTTCTGTATTCATCAAAATGTCTCCGATGCAGCGCCTGCTAACAGGTTTTTTCCAGAGTGTAGAGAAACGATTAGAGATTTGTTGCTGCGATACATTCACATTTCTTTCTTTATATTCACAAATTTCCCGCTTTTCCGAAATTGATAAAAACTGCTCTTTTCGCCATAATGAGATAAAATAAAGAGACAGGATGATATTTTACAGATTTAGCTGTTGAATTCTTCGATGTTTCAATCAACGTCCGACCAAAATTTTGAAAGAGAGATTTTGCATTGTACGCCGTTTTCTTTCTAGAAATCGACATAAAGTACAGGGAGAGGTTCTTTTTTACATTGTTCTCACCTGAGAGAGGAGAGACCCTTTCAGCCAATGGCGTGCCACGCTTTGTTTTCTCACCGCTCCAGAAGCGCATCGGATCACGTGACTCGCCAGTCTGAATCAGAACTTTCACTTGCTCGGCACCTCAGCGCGCGTTATTTTTCTTCTCCCAATGACAGGTAGAATGGGTAGCAGGTGCATTTTCAGGTGTTGAGAACAATACAAATTATTTTCTATTCAAAAAAGTTTGAATTCAGCTTGAAAACATCTAGACAAAAAAAAGGAGGTGCCCTTTGAAATTCTAACAAACAATTTTAAAAAGAAAGATAGACAAAGAAAATACAGTAATTTCTAGAAAATTTTTTGGCGGTATATCGAGTTGGCGCTTTAACGGATACATTACATTGAAATCCCTATTTGGCAGATTTGTTCATAGACACAATTGGCGGTTAAACGGAATTGGCGCTATTTCGAGATGGCACTAAATCGGGGTTTGACTGTAATAGGAAACAGCAGAAGCTGTAGTACACATATATTGTAGCTATTGTTTTTCATTTTCTCTTTTATTCATTTTCACTGAAGAAAGGCCTATTATTAAGAAGCCTTGAAACATCTGTGTTATAAATTTTTTGGATATTTATGATTTCCTTTTAAATTGATTTTACACATCCTATTTTCACCTTAACACAATGGATTTTGTACATACCTTATCAGATTTAATGTGCTCTGTGAGAGGTTTTAACCTGTTCTTTTTTTGGGATAAGTATTAGAGCGGTGCATGATTGAAAGCATTCTTAGCACGGGTCGGAAAAACTACATTTTTATTGTAACGAACTGCAACTACTTTATTGAAAATGTTGTTAACTACAACTACAACTATTTGTTTGAAAAAGTTGCGACAAGAAACTACTTTTCAAAAATAGTCACTACTTCACAACTTTCAGATTTCGTCAAAGGGTTCAACACTGGAAATTAAAGACACGGATTAAATAATAAAGCGACTCCTTGTTATATCGTGCCTGTCGGGACACAATTAAATTAATGCGACATAATCGATGGCATTAAAATATTAAGAAAGATAATATACAAGAAAATGTTTTGTGTTTGTCTTTAAAATATTAGTTTATACTCGTAGTTAAATTAAGAGCGATATTGTAATATAGAAAATTACAGAAAATCTAAATTTAACCAAAAAATAAATCTGTAAATAAAGCAATTCCGAATAATAAGAAACCTGACACTAAAGCATGAAGACTTCATAACGAGTAAATAGACACGTGTTGCCAGCAAGAAAATTAATTCCTTTGATGAATTAGTACTTGATTTTAGCAGCAAGTGTCAGTGGGAAAAATCTATGACTTCATGCGATGTGTTGCTATACAGTGCAGCTGAGATTTGCCGCTGAGATTCGCAAATTGTTGAGCTGAACAAATTTCGCAGTAAAGAAGCAAGTTTCGGCCACGTAATTTGCAGAATGGTAATTACCCCCTCGTCCCCGCCCCTCCTGAAGTAGCGTTAAAAGTAGCATCGGTTCTCGCTACAAACTACAGATATTTTTTATCACACTACTTGCTACACTACAAACTACTGTAAAAAGTAGCGACTACTGTAGTTTCGCTACTTATAGTGCACTATTTCCGACCCCTGATTCTTAGATATATCTGAAAAACATCCCTTTCCAATTCGATATTACAGTTATATTTCATTAAGCAATATGATAAAGAGGTTATCCTATGTAAGTAATCAGAAAATGCAAAGACGATCTCCTTTGAAAACATTTTATAGTAATGTAAATGGATAGAAATCTAATCATATTTTCTACAAAACTCTATAATTAAAACGCACATTTCATTTGACAATATCACAATTTATTCACAATATAATTACAAAGAAAAATAATAAAAATGAATTATGTTTTCCCTATATGTTTGATATTATAAATTAAATGTATATTTACATTATGCCAAAAATAGAGTATATAAGAATAATGGCATTTCTAGAATTTTTTTTTTTTTTTTTGTGTGTGTGTGGGGGGGGGGGGGGGGGGGCATACAGAAAATAAAAACACAAATTGAAATACAAATTGAACAATGTTAATATTACTTACAGGCTTTCAGTTCAATAGGCCGTACTTTCTTTCTAATAAAAATGTCAAATATTTCCATAAATAACTATTAATTTTTTTTTTTGCGGTGATTTTTTTTTGTGTGTGTGGGGGGGGGGCGTTGTTCCTCAACCCTCACTCTGAGTATGCCCCTGTACAAGGACTGTGTCTATAAAATTAAATAAATTCTTTATCATTTTAAGGTACTTTTTATTTCAATTTGTATGTTTTTTTTGTTTTTGTTTTTAAATACTGTAAGTAATGTTAACATCTTTGTTCCATTTGTGTTTTCTTGTGTAATAAAACAAACTGCTCAAAACTATTGTGTGACAATTCTATTGTCAGTCAACGTTCCCCTTGAAAATGAATACATGTGTGTTCGAAAGATCTTGGGATTAAAGTATGTTATTACATCTTCTACATATGTTTTATTTTAATGCACTTTCTAAGTAATTTTAATAAGTATTTTATCTATTAAAACACATTCTATTATTATAAATGATATATATATGCACTTGAAATAAGAATTATGTATTGCCAAAAGCTATTTCATGTTACTATATTCAATTTGCAATTCATTTTCCAAGTATTAATTCTTACTTATTAACTTAAGTAAGTGATCTGAATCTTATGAAGTTATTTTTATTTTTATTTTCTCCAGAAACAAAATAGTTAGATATAAGAATTATATGCAGAACTTTAAAATGATGAATGTTACACTGAAAAGATACTAATTAAAAGATTTAAATATTCACATCAATTGCATTTTCTTTTTCAATATATGAATATGGCACCACTTTCTCTCAACATATGAAAAGAGTATATTTGAATTAAACTAATTTCATAAACTTGAAATCAATAAGAATAGAAAGAATAAAAATAATACAGATATACAGCAGACTTAGCTATCAAACAATGCCATCTCCATTATATTTTTTATAGAAAATACTATTACACAATAATGTTTTGAATGAAAACTCTTTACTTCTCTAATTAAAATTGTAAAAAATTATATACCTCAGTATTTTTAATTCAATAATTTTACACACCCTCAAATAACGTATCTAATCAATATATTTTTAAAGAATGTATATTATGCAAAAGCATTTCAAAATATATGGAATCCATCACTTTTTATTGTCCCTCAAAACAACGTTTTTTTTTTCTTGATAAACAGACACGGCAATTATAAAAATCTTTATGCAAAAAAAGTATTTCTGTTATTATTATTTTTTTAAATATTAATTCTTATTGCAATTAATTCTTCTTACCAATCAACTTAAGCGATCTGAATCGTATTAAGATGATTTATTTTTACATTCTGCAGAGAGAAAATATAATACATATATAAGATTTTTTTAAAATTTGAAACAGGGAATTTTAAACTCACGAATGTTACACTGGAAAGATACTAGAATAAAAGATTAAATTAAATTTATGTTAATTAGAAGAAAATTAATATTCTACTGAATACCGAGTTAATTCAGAAATGTTTATGGCGAACAATAAATTAGTATATATTTATATATTGTTGGACAGTACGCAAATTAAAGGGCTTTAGCATATGTTTACAATGGAAAATATACTGTCAACGCGTGCATGAGGGCAATGCTCGTAGAGGAGGAAAGATTAACACAACACTGACAGTGGCAGCCATGGGCGCTGCTGTAGCACGGTTTCTGGCCAGCTGCGCAGAACCATGCGCGTAGATGTGCACAGCTGCCGTTTAGTGCCGAAGTCTCGACACGATGTTACAGTGTCTAGAATAATATAGTGTGGCAATCATGAACCTCTATAGAGGTTCATGGTGGCAATCATGAACCTCTATACCAGGACTTCTAACGAAATAGCCTTTCCAAGAAGGAAATCGTTCCTCGAAAAAAGCCTTAAATAGGTGGCGCATGTGAAGACGGATTCTGCATACGTCACTAATTCGTCTGCTTCATCCTTTGACACTGACCGTGACAGCCATGGGTGCTGCTGCAGCACGGATTCTGGCCAGCTGCGCAGAACCGTGCGCGTAACTCTTGCAGCTGTCATTTAGTGCCGAAGTCTCGACACGATGTTATCACTATTGCGTTAGAAGTCCTTCTATAGAGGTTCATGGTGGCAATCACCGGGCGAAAACGTATCCAAATAATTACAAATACACCAGAGGGCGCTATGATCCAGTTTATTGCTACGATTGTGTCCAATGTGTTTCCAGATATTTATGATGCAATTTAAGCTACGGGAAATTTATTTTTCAAAGATAAATTTTGCGAAAAATAGAATTAAAAAGTTTTATGTTGCAATACATTAGGAATAAATTTCAGAACACTTTATTTCCAGATTGCTCAATTATTATAAACAATGCAATCTCCTTGCACACTTTTTTTTTTTTTTAAACATTGAGCTTTATTTATAACAGTAATAAGAAACTATTTCATAAATTTTCATATTATTACAGGTTTAAGCACTAATAAAACCTGCAAGATGATCCTCCCACACAATCTTTTATTTACTTTTTGTTTTGATTTTAATAAGCTAGTTAATTGAAACTGTCATATACATGTAGTAACTAATTTTTGTGTAACGAGTGTAAGTACATAGAAAAAGTATTACAGTAAATAAATATTAAGCTTTTATAATTATCTTATGTTGATTGTTTGACAATTTAATTTTTCTTGTTATAAACAAAGAAAATCAGTAACTATCTTTTTAATTATCTTATTCATTTCTGACTGGAAATATTGTCTGGTATTTGATACTTAAAATTAATTAAAGAAAAATAGAATTTGCAGAACCAACTAAATGACAATAAAAGTTAATATATCAGTTTTTTTTATGTTAAAATCCAAAAAAACATTAATTTATCAAATTTTTTTTATATTACAAATTTGCTTTTAAATATAAAAAAAATCAGTTGATGTTCGTCATAAAATATGCCAGCTGACATTGAAACTGCAGCAGTAAAATATTTTAAACACTGAAAAGTATAAAATATAAATAAAAATAGAGTAAATTCATATGTAATACTTTGGAAATTTTTTCATAGAAAATTTCACACGCCTTGCATTCATAATAATCAGCAATTAAAATTTGATTATTAAAAATAGAGTAATATATATATTTTATCAATTAATAGTTTAATTTTAAAGCTTTTAAGTTATAATTTTTATCAATTGACAGTTTAAATTTAAATTATGATTATTAATTGAGAAAATAATTTAGGAATCCTGAATACACAGATTAAATACTTTTTTATTGCCATATCTTAAAAAAGAGAGAGCAAAAATTATAATTTTTTAAATAAAATCACTAATTTGCACGTTCTACCAAGAGTAAATAAAAGCAATGTTTTTTTCATAATATAAGTCACACCAAATTAACATTTTACAAGTTTTTACATAATTTTTAGTAATCTCTCGGCACTGCAACTAACGCTTAGTAAATACACGCAGCCTTGTTTTCAAGCCAGGAAGCTTGATGGTAGCACCACCTACGAAATTGTAATTTTTTGGATAATTCTAAAGCATTACGCAGTGTACGCGTTTGCCACACTATACTATTCTAGACACTGTAACGATGTTATCACTATTGCGTTAGAAGTCCTGGAAAGATGCCCTTTCAGTTTAGGATAGGTGAAGTCTTGAAATCGCAAGCACGTATAATCTTATATAATGTTGAGGAATTTTGTTCCAGTGAAGCTTCGTCTAAAGCTGTATTAATTCCGCTCCCACAAGCTCTAAAACGGGCTTCCCGAGCAAGTGGAGTTTTTGAAGTTACAATAAAAAAAATAAGAAATGAAGTTTCTGCATCGGGCTCATCGACAGTTTTAAAATCACCTGGTAAACATCGTAAAAGACCTAGTGAACGAAATTGAGAAATAGATGACTTTGACAAGTGTGTTATACGTCAAACGATTCAAGACTTTTCTATAAGAGAAAGAATGGGAGAAAGATGGACTATTAGAGGATTTATTGGACGAACTGTAATTTAACATTAATATAATACCGACGATTCTTGATTCAGAAGAAAGCGAGACTTCTGAGAGTGATTTGGAGGGCTTTCATATGCTTGAATAAAATTCTAAAAGTTTAGAAGGTATTCTTATTTTTTGTAATTTTAATGATAAAAAAAATTCTCCGTCCTTGTAATTTTTTTGAAAATACATGCTGAAATTTCTAATCACTGAAGTTCGGTAATTGTATTAATAATTTACAGTCATTGATAATTATTAATGGCTATGAAAATATTATTTTTGAAACAATTATTTAAGTAAATTTTATTTCATTTTTACTGTAATAAATTCCGTGATTAATTCATATTGATTCATATTTTATTTTCATTTGTAAAATCTAAATATTATCATATAAATAATATATGAAATAGCTTTCTTTCACTCGATGAATCGATTAAAATAATTGCAAAAAAAAAAGTAATAATAATAAAAACATCGCCAACAAGCCCTCAAGGCGCTCAGTAAACCAATGTGAATGCCTATCTTCTGGTTTTCCCTGTCGAAAATGGAGCGAGTCTTGTTTCCACGGCAACAGACAGGCACAGACTTCTTGGCGAGAGCTATTCTTGTGATCGACAAACAGTACAGTATAAGATCCTCATGACAATTTCTATATAACAGAATAGGATATATATATTTTTTTTTTTTTTGGAATAACGATTTTACAATAAATACTATTAAAACATCTAAAGCCTTAGCCAGAAGATTTGAGGGAGCGGAGCTCGAAATAATTTGAAAAGAAACCATTCACATATTAATTTCATTTAAACGAAAGGCATTGTATCTTAAACTCTATAAAGTTTACCCCGCCCCCTCCAAAACAATTCTGGATATTGTCTTGCAAACAACTTCAAAGGCCAGAAGAAGAGTTCAAATTTTGAATTTTGCATTAAAGAACGCGTCTTCGAAAAATTCCAAAATTATGTAACTTATAATGAAATAAACTCTTAAAACAAGGCTTTAAACTTCTAAACAATAAGTGCTAAACATAAATGTGTAAATCATTTTTTCTGTTTTACTCAGAATGCGTTTTTTACTACTTTGGGTAAACTTCTATAAAATCTATTAAAGTTAAAAAGTTGAAATTTTCTATGATTGTAAAGATAATTTATTCCTTTGATGATTAATGCATTGAATGAATACAAACAGATGAATACATTGGGTACATATAAGCGAAATACAACGCCCCTAAACTCCCGCTTCTCTAAAACAGACACTCTTTCTACGGGCAATTTTTTGATTCCCTGACCACTAATAAACCTTCGTATATCCACCATTACAACGGACACACAGTTAAATTATTTGCCTTCTCTATACTACAGTGCCTAGAATAAATAGTGTGCCGTTCGCATATGTTACCAATGCTTTTTTTTTTTCATTGAAAGGAAGGACCCGCAAGGTAGCTCGCATACTAGCGCCGAATAGAAATTTCAAAGCTTATAGTGCTAACATTGCTATTGGGAATTTATTTTTAAACATTCATTGTATGTTTGTACAGTTTTGGAAGTAGTGGACAGTTGTTTGTAAATAAAGCTAAAGTGAATTTAATCTTTGAATTTATTTTTGAAATTACTTATTTTTCATACATAATACAAAAAGTAGGAAGGAATTTTTTTTTTTTTTTTTTACAATTTTTAATTAAGAGCTTTAATATGTGTAGAGACGGATCCAGCCCTCGATTTAGAGGGCGAGGGGCTGTCTTTTTTTAAAGGGGGTGGATCAAATGTATTCATTAGCAATTTTTATATCTTACCAGGAAACAACACCATAGTGTAAAAATGAAAAAAAAAAATCCATATAATCAGCAATCGAAGGAGCATAGTGAAATGCGTTTTTTAACACAAAAATCATTTGCCCTCGTCTCTTCGTTTTCGAGATATAAATCTTAAAGTTTGCTGATTTATTTGATTAATTTACGGAGAAAAGGCGTGGTATATATTTCCGTTTGATTGTATGTAAACAAACCCAATAATTCCTATAAACATGTTAGAGTTCTGTTTTAAAAGGATAATATTAACCTGAAAAATAAACTTAAAAATTGTAAATTAAAAAAAATTGCATAAACTATGTGAAAAATATCAAATAAAGAAAAAAAAAAAGAACTCTCGGTTTTTTTCCTTTGAATTAATGCCTGTAGAATGAATTTTAATACAATAAACACCACTTTTCATTTATTTCAAACTAAAATTGAAAAAAAAGTATCGAATTTCATAAGAATATAAATAAACTCGCATTCGACTTCGTTTTTCAAAAAGGGCAGAAATTCCCACACTTACTGGCCCCACCAGTGTCTGAGAGGTTCTGCTCTCAAAGCTGGTAGACGGGAGGTGCTGCCTGGGTTCGAACAAAGCCATCTTGAAATAACAGGCCGGGACAGCGTTTTCGCCGCTAGGGGAATGGAGGGTAGGTTGAACTCTATATCCACTATGCTACAATATGAAGTTTACATGTAAAATATTAACACATATGTATTTTTTTTTTTCATTTACTGTCGTTGATTTCATAAATAAAAATCATTTTGCTTTTCAGTACTTAATTTTGTCTTTTGTTGTAATTCTTAAAAAAAAAAAATAAAAAAATAAAATACAGATAAATATAAATTTACTTGCCTTCACAAACACATTTGGCAAAACAACTTGCAGAAACTAGTTCACAGTAAGTAAAGGCAAATTTCAAAAAGAAATTAAAATGTTATTGTATAATTTAAAAAAAAAATCTAATGTTTAAAAATGAACTGAATGTATAAAAAAATGGTTTATTCTAATATTTTTATCACACAACTTAAACAAAAATTTAAATCTTTATTAAAAATTCAGATTTAAATCTTTCCTTTTCAATAAATTTAAAATGAAATCTAATGATAATATTCTTTCATTTATAATTTTTTGTTATTTACAATATATATTTAATGTGCATCAAAGGGTATGACGAATAATAGGTTATGGACTTTAATCAATTACATATTTTTTTTTTTCTTGAGGTTTTGTTTGCTTGTTTGTTCTTCACACAGAATAAATTATTCGTATAACGAATTTTGTTTTATTAAAATAACTTACTAATAAGAATAAAAAGCAGTTGTGTTCGCAATACGAATTATTTCTTCTCTGAATATTATACGAATTGAATTAAAAAAAAATTTTTTATCATGTTTAAAGACTCAACCATTTTTGTTGATAAAGTTACATCAAAGATGGAACAGTTACAGAATATCATATGAAGTATCTGGACAAACTAAATGAAAATTTTCTGATATTTTCTCATGATGGAAAAAAATAAACTCTTTTTCGGATATTGAAGAATTGAAAAGAGAAAATAATAACGATTGATACCATACTTAAGGATAATTATGTGGAACTAATATTACCTAACTAAATATTATCTTGAATTGCTGGAGAAAATTAGAAAATAATTTAACTGGTGTTAAAATTTAAATTTTTGAATCCCATGAAAATAAAATAGATAATTATTCTAAGACTTGGAAACTGTTTTAATATGAAAATTCTAATAGTGAAATTTTTGATCAACTGTGCATTACTTATATAATTCTAAATTACTTTGTTTGCCATCTTAAAAAGGCATTTAAAAAGAATATCTACCAATTTTAAAGTGTCTCCAGGTTTTGCAACAATTAGAAATAAATCATTAAAAGAAAAATGTGTTAATTTGAAACAAAATTTACAAAATAGTCAACGTTTTATAAAGTATTTCCTATAAAGCCCACAAACTTGTGGGATTTACTAACAAATCAGAAAATCATACGACTACTATACAGGCATTTATGTACACGTCAGTTTTATTTATTTATTTATTATTTTTAAAATAAAGGGATTACTTAATTATTTCAATATTTAACCCTTTTTATCCTGACGGTACTTATAAGTACCACTTTAACCCCTTCGCGACGAGCGTCTTTTACAGAATTTTTAATCTGTTACCCCCGGTTTTTCAAATGAGAAATTTTCACCTAATTGAATCGCAAAAATGGCCGGAATTTCCAAAACCCTCCCCGCACTTCTCCGCAGTCACTCACTCTCCATACACAACAAACTCTTAATATATAATGCTTGCATTCTCTCTGTTATCACATATGCATGTCCAATCTGGGGCTTCACTTGCAAAAGCAGTATGAACAGCCTCTCTAGTACCCATTACAAACAGCTCCGTTACATCAGGAACGGGTCTAGATACCTCAAAAACTCCACAATCCTCAAGGATCTGAAAACGACTTCACTCACTAAACGACTTCTCGCATTAAACACCTTGCGAAAAAATTCTACAATGACATTAATCACATTCCAAATGAACTCATCTATGAGCTACCTGACTACGATGCTTGCAGTCCATCCAACCGAAAAAAACCAAGGTACTCTACTATTCTTGATGAATAGTCCTTCTGAGCTATAATTCTTACCTCAAAAATTTTCTCTTTAATTAAAAATATATATATATATATTATTATATAAATTTTTATTAATAATTTTATATTGACTTTTCTCCTAAATTTCTCCTAACATCTTTATTTTACCTCGTCTGGCATTATTATTATTTTTTTTTAACTATGATCTATTTTTACTTTTATACTTTAACTAGTAAATTTTAATTACTTTATAGATATACTTAACACTATCCTATTTTATGTAGTCAATTGGACTACGGCTAGACATTTCATATGGCTCTCTCAGGATTTGATATACACCTACTCAAAGCCAGGGTGTGCAGTTGCTTTGCAACTTGGAAGCCCATTGAACCTATCACAAGTTCAAGTTCAAGTATGATTAGATAAGAAAAACTTAAAAAAAAAAAAAACTGGTGGGGATAATAGAGGATTCTGAGCATCTAAAAAGTAGCGGGAAAATTAATTCAGGATATAAAGGGTTAAATAAAAAGATTATTATTTGTGATATACCTTAATGCATATAAAACAATGTTTTATTAAGTAAATATTTAAATTTTTTTATTAAGTATTTTTTAAATTCAATTTGTACAATATTCAGAGAATAAATAATTCATATAATGAATACAACTGCTTTATATCCTTATTAGTAAGTTATTTTAATAAAACAAAATTTTACATGTATTCTAAAATATCCCCTAAATGAATGAGAAGATATCGTGCATTCTAGATATATTTATTGTATAAAACCAGGGATCTGTTAAGAATTTGGTCAGTTAAAGAACACTTCACAATTTTTTTCTTCGTAAAACATGACACTTCACAATTTTTTTGTCTTGAAAAAGGACCTTTCACAAAAGTTTTGCATACAAAAATGGGCTGGCTCTTCACAAGATTTCTTATTAAAATAAAATTCCACCTGTAATCCTCGAGGACCCTATTATCTAGCTATATGTATAATGTAAATATGTTTACATGTAAATATATCAAAATTTAATGCATTTATATATATATATTTTTCTTTAAAACAAGACCAAGTTATAATTCAATTGCCTAAACAGGAACCTAAATATAACTCTAACTTCAGATTCCCCCAAAAATTATTACATTTTTTACAAATATAAAAAGACGCTCACAATTTAAAAAAAAAAAAACAGGACCTTGTGAAAAAAGTCTGGACATATCCCTGAAAATAGCTTTAATAAAAACCTTTGCTAATATTTGCTTTGCAATAGATGAAATATAGTCTTCCTTCATAAGGAAAAAAGTATGAATTTAGAAACCTGTTTAATATGCATCAAAGGGTATCACAAATATGTATTATGGAGTTTAATCAATAGCATAAAATTATATATCGAGTTATTTTTTCACAGTTCAGAGATAATAAATATTTTATGTAATGAATACAATTGATTTTTATCGATCTTAATAAGAAACAAAATTTCACATATATTTTAAAGAATCCCCGAGATCAATGAGAAGATATTGTATATTTTAGATATATTTATTGTATTAAAAGGCTTTAAAAAAATGTAAATCGTTGTTTTGAAATAGATGAAATACGGTATATTTTCATTTAAAGAAAAAATATGTAAATTCACATACATGTTTTATACGCATTAAGGGATATCACAAATAATAATCTCATTATTTTAAAAATAATAAATAAATAAAACTGATATGTACATAAGTGCCTGTATAGTAGTAGCATGATTTTGTGAATTGTTTGTAAATCCCACAAGTTTGTGGGCTTTATAGGAAATACTTTATAAAAAGTTGACAATTTTTTAAATTTTTGTTTCAAATTAATAAATTTTTCTTTGAATGATTTATTTCTAATTATTGCAACACTTGGAGAAATTTCTCAATTTGCAAATATTCTTTTTGAATGCCTTTTTAAGATGGAAAACAAAGTAATTTAGAATTATTTAAGTATAAGTAACACACAGTTGATCTAAAATGTCACTATTAGAATTTTCATATAAAAACAGTTTCTAAGTCTTAGAATAGGTATCTATTTTATTTTCATGGGATTCAAAAATCTTATAATTTTTAATACTAATTAAAATATTTTATAATTTTCTCCAACAATTCAAGATAGTATTAGTTAAAAATGCATCAAAATTATGAATTATTTGCTTACCTGTAAAGACAGCTACTTGTAAATTTATATCTATTTGTACCGATTCCACAATTTTAACAAACACATTTGTCACACATATATAAAAAAATTAACGCATTCATCGCAATAATCAATATCCAATAATTATCTTTAAGGAAGGTATCAATCCAATTATTTTTTCTTTTCAATTCTTCTTCAACATCCGAAATAGAATTTACTTTTTCCACCACGAGAAAAACTCCAGTAAATTTTCACTAAGTTTGTCCAGCTATTTTTTTTTTCTTTCATATGTTGCATGCCTCGCGAAAACATTTTCATTCAAACAATTTCAGGTGCTTCATTTGATATTCTGTAACTGTTCCATCTTTGATGTAACTTTATCAACAAAAATGCTTGAGTCTTTAAACATGATAAAGAATTTTTTTAATTCAATTTATACAAAAAATTGCATCTACCGAAAAAACAAACGCAGCACGTGTTCACATGTAGCAATAACACAACAAAAGCCAAATTTCCACTCGGGCACGAAATCGAAGCGGGGTGAAGATTTCAAGTCGTTCTTGCGTTCCCTCTTTTGATCACATGACTTTCCCCAGAGTGGGTAGCTGTCAAAGCCCGGTATATTGAGACAGCCCTGGCTGATGCACGTAAAATCCGGTGGTGGCTCCAATGTCCTCCAAGTTTAGTATAAGCGTTACATCTGGGAGTGCCAATCTAGGTTCTGCTCTCAAAGCTGGTAGACGGGAGGTGCTGGTTCGGTTCGAACCCCTGTCGCGCTCGTCGACCTAACCGTTCCAAGTGTCCTTCCAACCTTGTCGTAAATACAGGTTAGGTTCCCTTAGAAAGACCCCCACGGAGGGCACTCCTCTTTGGGCCTATAGCCTTCGAATAGATAATCGGCAGTCATAAAATCAACCAACCAACCCCACACCTACTTATTTCTATTATTTTTCGTCGCTTTTCCAGAGAAAAGGGGTACCAAGATTTTATCGGAAAATGGTAAACCACGGCGTGAACTTGAACTTGAACTTGTGATAGGTTCAATGGGCTTCCAAGTTGCGAAGCAACTGCACACCCTGGCTTTGAGTAGGTGTATATCAAATCCTGAGAGAGCCATATGAAATGTCTAGCCGTAGTCCAATTGACTACAAAAAATAGGATAGTGTTAAGTATATCTATAAAATAATGAAAATTTACTAGTTAAAGTATAAAAGTAAAAATAGTTCATAGTTCAAAAAAAAACAAAAATATGCCAGACGAGGTAAAGTAAAGATGTTAAGTGAAGTTTAGGAGAAAAGTCAATATAAAATTATCAGTAAAAAATTATATAATAATAAATATATATATATATATATATATATATATATATATATATATATATATATATATATATATATATATATATATATATATATTTTTAATTAAAGAGAAAAATTTTGAGGTAAGAATTATAGCTCGGAAGGACTATTCATCAAGAATAGTGGAGTACCTTGGTTTTTTCCGGTTGGATGGACTGCAAGCATCGTAGTCAGGTAGCTCATAAATGAGTTCATTTGGAATGTGATTAATATCATTGTAGAATTTTTTCGCAAGGTGTTTAATGCGATGTTTGAGTGAAGTCGTTTTCAGATCCTTGAGGATTGTGGAGTTTTTGAGGTATCTAGACCCGTTCCTGATGTAACGGAGCTGTTTGTAATGGGTACTAGAGAGGCTGTTCATACTGGTTTTGGAAGTGAAGCCCCAGATTGGACATGCATATGTGATAACAGAGAGAATGCAAGCATTATATATTAAGAGTTTGTTGTGTATGGAGAGTGAGTGACTGCGAGGAAGGGGGGCGAGGGTTTTGGAAATTCCGGCGACTTTACCGCGGATATTAAGAATATGCTTTTTAAAGGTAATGCGTTTGTCAATGGTAACTCCCAGGTACTTGGCATCGTCAGACCAGGGAATGGTAGTGTTATTGATGGTTAATCTATTAGGAGTGGAGAAGGTTCTAGAGAAGTAAACAGCAGTAGTTTTAGATTCGTTTATCTTAATGCGCCATTGATCACACCATTCCATGAAGATGTTGAGGTGGTGTTGTAGATTTTTGTAAAGATTGTATGGGTGATGTGCAGTGCCATAGAGAACAGTGTCGTCCGCATAGAGTGCGAGTGATGTGAAGAGTGTGCGTGGAATGTCATTAAAGTATATTATGAATAAAATAGGGCCAATGACTGAACCCTGAATAATACCACAGAGTATTATGTGTAGTAGAGAAAGTGAGTTGTTTACACGGACATAGAAGTCACGATCACCAAGGTAAGAGTGTATTAAATGGATAAGTCCAGACGGGAACTTAAGCCGAATTAATTTGTAAATGAGGCCCGCGTGCCAGACTTTGTCTTGGCGACATCAAGAAATATGGCAGCAGTAGGCTTCTTCTCGTTGAAGTTTTCAGTTAAGAATTCCACAAATCGAAGAAGTTGGTGTTGGGTGGAGTGCTTGGCTCTGAAGCCGAATTGTTCAGGCATAAGAATGTTGTTGTTGTGAAGGAATTCATTGAGCTGTGATCTAATGACGCGTTCGATGACTTTACTTAGACAGGAGAGAAGACTGATGGGACGGAAATTAGTTGGGTCATTAAGATTGCAGGATGGTTTAGGAATAGGAGAAATGATAGAGGTTTTCCAGGGTTTAGGAAAATAACAGTGTTTGAGGATAGAATTAGTGAGCTTCGTAATGTAGAGAATACAGTTGATAGGAAGTTGTTTAAGAGTATAGTTGGAAATTTTATCGTACCCAGGAGATTTTTTATTATTAAGTTTTTGAATAATATTGTTGATCATGATGGGTTGAATTTCGGGGAGAGGGATAGGAGGGGTTGAGAGGAAGTCATTAACAGTATCATTGACATTGTTAAAGTGTGCTTGACTTGCGAGGAAGGGATTCGGAGAGAATTGCCTTTCATATGAGCTAGTGAGGCATTCTGCCTTGTCCTCGTCAGTATACGCAGTTTGATTATTGGCAGTAAGGGGAGGAATAGGGGTATAATTATTATTGAGTTTCTTTTTGATTTGCCAAAGAGAGTTATCCTCGCAAGTAAGACTTTCGAGAAATTTAGACCAGTTTTTTTGCTTATCTTTCTGAATAAGGGTTTTAATTTTATTGTTGAGCCTGTTGACAGCTGTTTTAAGGGTGGGATCTCTGGTATTTTGGTAGAGTCGACGGAGTGTGTTGCGTTGTTTACAGATATTATGTATGTAAGTGGGTAAGATGTAAGAGTTATTATTTTTGAATTTGGTGTAAGTGGCATCTTTTTGAGCTTTGTAAATGATGTTGTTGAGTTTATTAACTGCGTTATCAATGTCAGTAGTGTTGTTGATTGTGGGGTAGGTAAGGTCGGTGTTGTTGATGTAATTTTGGAATTTATTCCAGTCAATAGCTACTGAAGGAGGAGGAGAGATAGGGTTGATAAGATCAATTTTGAAGAAGACAGGAAGGTGGTCAGAGCTTAGGTCATTAATAACAGAAGTGTTGATAGGGAAGGTAAGATTTTTGGTGATGGCGAAGTCAATAATAGAGGGGTGCTGGTTGCGAGCAACAGGAATGTGTGTTGGTGTAGTAGGTGCATGGAGACTGAGATTGAAATGGCTAACCAAGTTGTGAAGAGATCTACCTCTGGTAGTGGTGGAATGACAGTTCCACTGCCTGCTATGTGCATTGAAGTCACCAGCGATAAATGCGTGTTGGTGTTGTGTAATGATGTGTGTCAGGTCATTTATGGGGTATCGTCGCCCGTGTCGTGCGTAAAAAGATGTGAAGTTGATTTTGGCATGGGGCAAGTTGACGACAATACTGGTGTAGTCAATGCCTGGGAGTGGAATATTTTGAGTTGTGTGATGTGGGATATAATTTTTGATGTAGATGGCTGTGCCACCCCAATGAGAGTTGGCACGTGGTGTATGATGGAGTTTGTAACCTGGGATGGTGATACTGCAGGAAGGGTTAAGTGTTTCTTGGATTAAGAGTATATCGATTTGTGGATTAATGGAAATAAAGGAGCGGAGTTCATTAATCCTGGGTTGCAATGATTAGCAATTCCAGGAGAAAATAAGAAGAGAAGAGAAATTTTTGTTATTGTAATTATTCATAATTGGTAATGTTGAGCTCCGTAGAAAAGGCGTCTAATTCTTCTATTATGATATACATTTTGTCGAATGGGTTGTTGCAATTTTTTGATTTGATGGCGATGTTTTTTAAATGTTTTAGGAGTTTGGTAATTTGGAGAAGTTCCTTCATGTCTTTGAAGGTGTCAAACATATCTTTGAATGTGTTTGTATAATTATTTTGTATAACAGGTGGTGTTTTATTTTGTTTGGTGTAACTGGAAGTGTCCTCAACTGGGGCTTCCTGGATATCGTTAATCACGTCAGTAGTGGTCTCACTGTTGTTGATATCGTTTGGTTTATCATGAATGGTGTAATTGTAGGGTTTGAAAATGTCTGCGATGTCAGCAATTATATTTGGTTTTTGGTGTTGCGGTTTTGTTTTGGTGTTGAGTGTTGAAGTATTTTTTTTCTTAATGTTGTTTGGGTTTTTTGGGCAACCTCTGTATGAGGCCGGATGGGCACCGTTACAATTGGAACATTTTGGAATTATTTTACCTGTCTTGGGGCAGTTATCAGTGAGGTGCTCTTCTGAGCATTTAAGACATTTTGGTGTTAGGCTGCACGTCTCGGAGGCGTGTCCGAACCGTTGGCAGCGGTAACATTGTTTTGGGTTATTGTTGTTTCTGAAGTATTCAATACGAACACTTATATCACAAAGTTCCTCAATTTTATAGATCTTCTCAAAGTCAGTGCAAGGGAGGACGTTGACCATGTAAATTGGCATACCTCTGCCAGTTTTGCGACTCTTAAGCATGGCGGTTCGGGTGGCCTTAAATCCATGGTTACCAAGGTCTTCGATAATAAGTTGGGGGTCTGTGTTGGGGGGGGATTCCCCTAATACAGATTTTTTTTGGTCGAAGTTCTTTTGAGTTAAGGGTGTTAAAATTCATATGTTTGTCAGTTAGGTATCTTTGGATATCTCTAAATTGGCTGACAGATTTGGGTAGAACTTTTAGAAGTTCCCCGGAGAGGCTGACTTGAGGAGGATTATCAGAATCAAGGGCTTTTATCTCTTGGGCAACTTTGCGCCAATCCATATCTTTGAATTCAATAAAGAAGGGGTGCTTGTCGTTTTTTGAACATTCAACATCGGTGCTTGCAGCACCATCTTGAGCAGATTCCTGATCCATAAGATCATGGTTATCAAGATTAGCTTCGGAATTTAGATTTCCGAATTTATTTTTGAGGGGAATTGGATTTTCAGATTCAGAATTTTTTCTTTTTCCTGTACGGGGGGGATTAGAATGTGAGCTAAAATTCTTTAGAATTTGGAGTTTTTCCCATTGGTTATTCCCTAGAAATCTAATATAACCAGTTCTGCAGGCTAAATCAATTAAATCTAATCTAGATGGCTCCCCCAAAATAGATATAGCAAAAAGACAGAGGTCTTTTACCTGAGCCTTGTGGGTGTCGTTGTAGTCCTTTCGTTGTTGAAGAGACTGTATTTCTTCATCTATACCGGATAAAAATTCTCGAAAAACATCGTTCACTTGCTCATCTAGAGTAGGGAAGGCGTTGAATTCTCGTAACCAGTCCGCAGGAACATATCCGTTAATGATCCCATTCATAAGGTCGTCAAGCTGTTGGCTCTCTTTCATGGCCATGGCATTCAAAAGAGCAGTCACGGAAGATTAGCAGAGATCAGGTGGGCGGGAGTAACACGCCTCTTTTCCACGCGACGAACACCAGCAGTGGAGAAGGTGGAAATAACACGCCTCCTATCCAAGCTCCGCCCGACAAGGACACAACTGAAGATACTGGATAGCAAGAGGGCGGGAATAACACGCCCCCTTTCCAAACTTCGCCCGAACACGTAGCAGTCGAAATATGCAGAGACTTGACACTCAGAGCGTCAGAGAGCAGATCTTGCCCGAGAGTTTCTTCGCATGAATTCGGGGACTTCCTCTGTTACCACGGCGTGTATGATACAACTTATTACATAAAACAAATAATGATATACATTATCTGGTGTGAAACTTGTATTATTAGAGTCTTTACATGTAGTTATAGCTTTCACAGTGGTTTCCTTTCAAAGTTAAACATTTATTCAAACACTGACTGTCACACATATATACTATATATACGGGTAGATTTTCAGAAATAAGATCATCAGAGTTTATTTTCATTTATCAAGATTTTTATTGGAAGTCTGTATTATATATTACACGAAAAGAAAGGAAACTTTTTGTTATTTTTATAAATCTGTACTTAAAATTTTTAGTGTTTCAAAATACATTGGTGAAGCATGTTCAGTTAACAATCTAAAATAATTCCATGTAGTTTTTTTCAATGTTGCTAATTGGGTGGAATTTTTTATTCAAATTTCTTGATTGCTAAATCTTTTTTCAAAAACAAATATTTGCCTTATTTAATCTGTTATTAAAGAAAACGAATACTGCTTTTTATTAAAAAGTGGTCACTGATAAAAATTTCACTGTTGGATTACGGGAAAAGTCCGGCATTACAGACTCCTGCATTTTCCTATAATATTGCAGTATGTACTGCTCCCTATTTAGACTGTATCAAGCCGTAAATGATAGTAATATGAAGATAGTACACAAGCATATATGACCAGTTTCGGCGTTTTTTACATACATACCTTTTCCATTTGATTGTATATAAATAAACCCATGTCCTATAAAGACGTTACTGCTATAAAGAATACTACTGTTCAAAAAGATTAAAAGTTTGAAAATTTTCAAAATTTGCTCTAACAATGGGGTGTTTTTTTCTGATAATGACATTTCCGGACAATAAACGCGACTTTCTATTTATTACAAGCTAAAATTGAAAAAAAAACTTCTTGTATTTCAAAATTACTGTGTATGTAAACTCGCATTCGACTTCAGCGCAATCCAACATAATGTAGAAATCGAGTTTTTCAAAGAAGGCTTCAAAAACTTTTACTCTTGGAAACTAAAGAGTATTAAGATTACTGGTAGCACCTAAAATTTAAATTTAAATAACAAACCTTCTAGTTTACATACACATAAATATCATTTAAGGCATAAGCAAAATTTCTAATATGAAAGATTCGGTACTTTGCACATCTATTCCTTTTCCATTTGCTTGTATGGAATAAAACCAATATACTCTAAACATGTTAAAATTTTATTTTAAAAGCATGGTAATGGTATTCTTGAATACTGCAGTTCAATAAGCTTAAAATCGTATTCCAATTCAGCGCAATCCAGCATAACGTATTAAGATAATAACTGAATCAGAGAGCGATAAAAATAAGTAATGTTTAATTAAGATTAAGATTAACTAAATCACGCACATGGCGGTACTGCTACATGACATATCACTTGTCACTACACTCGGCTTAGCGTTGCCAAACAGTATACACAAATATAATAATACAGTTACTGTTACATATAACATACACCAAAGAGCAAGCGTGATTACTTTCAACTCAACGTAAATTCGAGTCTTTAAAATATGGCTTTATAAATTGTTACTCTTGAAAACTAAAGAGTATTAATGTTACTCTTAACCCCTAAAATTAGAAATTTAAATAACAAACATTCTAGTTTATATACTCAAAAGTATCATTTTAGGCATAAGCAAAATTTCTAATTTTAAAGATTCGGCGTTTATCACATATTTAGCTTTGCCATTAGATTGTATGTATATAAACCAGTTCCTACACACATGTCAAAATTTATTTTAAAAGCATGATATTCTCGAATACCGCTGTTCAAAAAGCTTAAAAATGGGAAAAATTTCAAAAATTGCATTAACAATGTGAAAACTAACAAAAGAAAAAACAAAAAGAATTTTTAGATAAAATATTGTTTTTTTCGCAATAATGACATCAAAGACAATAAACACAACTTCCCATTTATTGCAAGCTAAAATTGAAAAGAAAAAAAAAAGTTATTGTTTTTCAAAACTATGTAGATTAACTTGCATGCGACTTCAGCGCAAACCAGCATAATGTAAAAATCAAGTTATTTAAAGATGGCTTTAAAAATTTTTATATTTGAAAACTAAAGAGTACTAACCTGGAAACCACGCCATAGTGCAATAATGAAAAAAAAAATCTAAATAAGCAACAATCGAAAGAGCATATTGAAATGTGTTTTTTATCGTTATCGAGATATAAACTCTTAGAGTTTCCTAATTTGTTTGATTAATTTACGGAGAAAAAGCCTGGTTATGATTCAGAAATTTTAATAATCAGATTAATACAAAATACCAAACATATTTAGATAGAGTAATATAAAAATGAAAGAAGCCCGCAAAAAATGCTATTTGCGAATATGCTACTGAAACAAAAAATGATTGAAGCATAGAAAATAGTAGCATGAAGAACATTTCATGAACTTAATTCTACTGCAATAATTACAATGATCCACCTCTTGCGAAAAACAAATTGGAAGGGCGTTTCAAATGGAAGTGGCCTAGTTTGCACTAACCTACATTTGTACCAATTATATCGAAACATGTCGGAGTATTTCGGCGCACTAAACTGGAAATGGAAAAATGACTGCAGTTTGAAGATGTTGTTACATTATAAACGTAATAACTCCTCCTTCCATCTATCGAATCGTCCTTCCATCCTATTTAATCAATAAATTAGCAAATTTTCAGACTTAATATCTCGATAACGGGAAGACCAGGGCAAATGATTTATGCGTCAAAAAACACGTTTCACTATAATTTTTTCGATTGCTGCTTATTTAGATTGTTTTTCATTATTACACTAACGGCGTGGTTTCCTGATTAGATCCAAATTTGCTTTTTCTGCGATATATCCGAATTAGTTTTCTTTTGAAAATGCATGAAATTTGCAGATATATTCGTAAATTTATAAAATATGTATGTTTTATTTAAATACGAAAAAATTAGAGTTTCACATTTCTTATAAAAGCAAAGAATCTTACAGAAAATTTTCTTAAAGTTCTTATTTTAAGCCGATTTTCGTGAGTCGGCAATCACTGAAATATCATCTTGGGAGAACAATCAAATTCTACTACAATTCAAAATGTGCCATATTTCACGAAAAATTAAAAACGTTGTCCGATTCTTTGGTGCCTTAACAATAATGCTGCCAATTTCATGCATTTCTATATAAAAATAACTTCGTCAATGTATCAGACAGGTTAGAATTTTTAAGCAGGAAGAAAAATGCAAAAAACCTTTAATGCATATTTATATTTTAAAAATATATTGTTCTGTAGAAATGTTTTTCGTTTAGAGGGGGATGGGTAATGACGCCTCTACCACGTGTGAAAATTTATTTAACAAATGGGCCTTTGTTTTGAAAATAACACTAAGCAAATATTGCTTTTGGGAATTTATTTTGAAATATTCATTGTATGTTTGCAAAGTTTTGGAGGTAGAGGCAGTGGCTAAAGCTATCTGTGCTTTGCTCTGAATTGGGATATTTGTGTACCCTTTTAAACACATGCTGTTTTTGAATACATATTGAAAAGAGGGAAAAAAAAACATGTTTATAATTTTTAATTAAGAACTTTAACGTATGTTAAACAGTGTGAGAAAGATCTATTCAACAATTTAACCCTTGCTTTTTAAAAATAACACCAAGTAAAAAATACTAATTTGAATTTTAAAAAAATCGTATGTTTGAACAGTTTCTGACATATTATCGATTTTGCTTTGAAGTAAAATATTTTCTCGTTTTAGAATGCGGGGAGTTTCATTTTTTTAGTACAAAGAGGGAAAAAAGTGGTTTATATGTTTTTAATTACAAATTTCTGTTAATACAAGGTGGCCATAATTAAACTGACGGTACTCAGAGTGTTCTTTAGCGCGATCTAATAGCGAGAATGGTGCCAAATTTTGTAGGAAGATTAAACAAGGCGGGGGACAAATGATTCCGTAAAAAAAAATTAGTCCCAAACGTCACCACCAGGGGAAAATGTGGCGCTGTCTATTCTAAAAAGAGAGTTTTAAAAAATGAAGAATCAATACTGAAATAAAATTAAAGTTTATTTAACGAATTTAGCAATTTAATCCAAGCTCAAAATGGTATTAGTTTATAAAATTTTAAAAATTTACATAAACACTGAAAAGTTTCTTTATCTGCAATTTCACTTACAGAGCCCCAAAGAAAGCAACAGCAGAAGAAGAAGTTCTTTATTCAAATTTCACGTTACATCTTTTGGCCCAGTGCCAGCTTGTTCGGCTGTAAAAGGTAATGTGCTACTGTTAGAAGCAATTTCATTGAAAGTTATCTTTCATAATGTCTCCTTCTTTAGTCGAGCGAGCTCTACTAGTCAAATTCTTTTACCTCAACCAGTGAAACAGGTTCTCTAAATGCAGAGGAGGACGAAACTGTCAGGCTGCATTTCTCTCTGCTGCATTTTCTGTCTGCTGTCCTCTGTCAGGCAGAGGACGAAAACCCGTATCACAGGATACAATCGAAGAAGTGGCAACGGCGATTGCCGACAGAGCATCAAACAATATTGCTACCACTTCCAGCGCTCGTGGGATAGCTCGGAATCTGTATATGCCTTATTGTACTGTATGGAAAATCCTACGAAAGATTATCCACTTCTATCCGTACAAGAGTTCCGTCACACCGACCATGATAAGCGATTGACTTTTGCTCTCACTTTTCTTGCCAGAATGTTGTTGGATGATGCTTGGCCCTGGAAAATCTTATGGGGAGACGAGGCCCACTTTTACGTGAATGGAAGTGCAAATACCCAGAACTGCCGAATTTGGGATAACAAGTCACCAAGAGCATTTAAGGAAATTCCTTTGCATTCACCAAAGATAACTGTTTGGTGTGGTTTCACAGCAGATATGATCATAGGTCTATCTATGAGATAACTTCTATGAGAACATTACTCCGACAGGACCTGTAACTTGTTCTGTTACCGGAGACAAATATCGCCAAATGCTAAACATCTTTGTTATTCCGGCATTTCAGCAAAGACAATGCCTGGAGAAAATCATTTTCATGCAAGATGGAGCCCCTTCACATATTGCTTTGCGCGTACAGCAGCTGCTACGACAGAAATTCCCAACAGAATGAGTCATTAGCCGCTGTTTTCCAACTGCATGGCCACCTCGGTCCCCTGATCTTACACCCTGCGACTTTTGGGTACGGGGTTACCTAAAGTCCAAGGTCTATCACGGAGGTGTCCAGGACCTGGCTACGTTGAAGGATAACATATCGCGAACTGTACGGGAGATTCTTGCAGACATGTTATTGTCTGCTGTTGTAAATGCTGTGCACAGAATGCAATATGTGGTCCACAAAAACGGCGGCCACATCGAACCTGAGTTTGATGTGGTAAATAAACGGTAATTTTATTTCAGTATTGATTCTTGTTTTTTGAAACTCTCTTTTTCGAATACACATTGCCACATATTCCTCTGGCGGTGATGTTTGGAACTAATTTTTTTAGCGGAATCATTTGTCCCCGTCTTGTTTAATCTTCCTACAAAATTTGGCGCAATTCTCGCAATTAGATCGCGCTACAGAACACTCTGAGTACCGCCAGTTTAATTAAGGCCACCTTGATTATGATGGTCAGTGAGTGTGAAAAAGATTCATTGAAAAAGTTGGTCTCTGTTCTAAAATAACAGTTTCTAAATAATATATTCTTATTTAAATATTTCAGACTTATTTTCAACGTAAATATCAATTCCTATAGTTAAATATATTCATATATCATATGAAAATCAAAATAAGTATCTAAAAAGTATTAATTTATCCCTTTACTTTAAATCTGGTTTAGGAAACTTCCAGTCTGTATTACCGTCAGCACCATCTATTGGAGGCTTACTTTCGCCTGCATTTTTTATTTATCCTCGAACGACACGCTTTGACACACAGTGTGCCGTTCAATGCTAAAAAAATACACGCGAAAATAAGTCTCCAATAGACGGCGCTGACATTAGTACAGACTGGAAATTTCCGAAACCAGATTTACAATAATCGGATAAATTAACGCATTTTAGATACTTATTTTGATATCATATAAGAAGATAGTTAATAGTAGGAATTGATATTTACATTGAAACAAGTCCGATATATTTAAATAATGAATATTTTATTTACAAACTGTTATTTTAGAACAGAGACCTATTTTTTATTGAATCTTTCTCACACACACTGGCCATCAGGGCCGTAGCTAGAAGGGTGTCAGGGAAGGCTCATCCCCCCCCCCCCAGGGCCCGCTTAAGACTTAAAAGAAAGCCCCCCCCCCCCCTATTACTCTGAAAATTATGTTTCAACAATTTGAAATTTTACCAGCAAACTTTCGAGTAAATAACACTTTTAATATTAAACTAAAACTAACTACCTATATACATTTACAAATATGGAACAGATTCAAATATTTGAACTTCAAAATATATTTTATGCTTTACAAATTGCAGGATTTCCCAGTGCTAAGAACAGAGCTTGGACACGAAAATATTTTACGTAAATTTATGCTTGGCTGCAACACAATTTTGCTTCTATTTTATAAACAGAAATTTGGTATCACTGAATGTTAAATTCTTTCCCTTTTATTTAAATAACCTTTTCACCATATATTATATCATTTCTCCCCTCTTTATGAATATAAACAAAATATAATTATACAGATTAAATTATCTGTTATTTTTAGCACGTTTGAGGTTTGAAATTAAAATGCAAAATATAAGCGAATTGTTCGATGATTTTGGCACATATGATTATCTTGTAAAATTACAATACGTGGTATTTGTATTTTACTTTAAATTGATCTTATAAAACATTAATAACATCAAATTATATTTGTATATATTTTTTTTATAAATATGGTGTACAAAATACACCGTGCAGTAAGTTTTTCTATAGCAAAAGTGTACTATATGCATAAAAAATTTAGTCAATGTGTTTTAATTTCTTTTTATGCAATATTAACTTAATCTTCAAACATTTTAATCCAATTTATGCACTTTAAACACTATAAAAAGTTTAGCATTTGTCTCCAGCTAATAGTCAATAAAGAAATTAAAACGACATTGAGTAATAAATAAAATAGTATAAATAAAACACAGATTTAACAGACATGTAATTTAAATAAGCGCTTAAAACTGCTGTAATTATCAGAATAATAATTAAAAAAAACTGCTGTAGATAACTAACTTTTTAGAGATTTTTTCGGCTATTAACTTATGGCTGGAGGCCAATACAAAATTACCGGTTTTAATAAATTTCAAAATTTTATTTGAATATGTAATTGACATATTTCATATAAAAATGTTCTTTGGTATTGTTAGCAAGCAATCTAACAAAAATTATTAAATGTAAAAAATCTATTAAGTTTTCAATAAGAAAAAAAAAAGGTTTTCACATATATTTTCTATCCCGGGAAACCCGGGTTCGATGCCCTAGTACTTATAAAAGAACATGTCCTGATGACTCAGAATCAAAGCCGAGCTTCAACCGCAGCTCCTAGGACTATGAAATGTGGAAGATATGTTCCTTACACAATGTAGGCACTGACTAAGAAAGGATTTTTGAAAATTCCTTCCTGAGGGAGTTAAATAGGGGATCGAAATGTTTAGGTCATTTCGCCTTATCGCCATATCTCAGAAGTAGTTTTAGGTGGAAGCAAGAAATTCAGGATAACAAATCTACTAAAAAAATAGTTAAACACGTATTTCAGTGATTTTAGAAATTCAACAACTTAGGGGGTTAAATGGGTGGTCGGATGTTTTAGGTGATTATGCAATTTCGCCATATCCCAGCGGCAGTTTTAGGTAGGGGGCGTGAAATTCAGGTTACCTAACGTACTAAAAACTAGTTAAACACGTATTTCAGCGATTTTAGAAGTTCAACCACTAAAGGGGTTAAATGGTGAGTCGAAAGTTTTAGGTCATTTTGTCTTTTCGCCATATCTCAGCAGCAGTTTTCAGCAGGAGCGTTAAATTCAGGATAATAAATCTACTAAAAAATAGTTAAACATATATGTCAGCTATTTTAGAAATTCAACCAATAAGAGTGTTTAACTTGGATGTCGAAAGTTTTCGGTCATTTCGGCCTTTCGTCGTAGCAACAGTTTTAAGTAGAAGCGTGAATTCAGGATAAAAAAATCAAATAAAAAAAATAGTTAAACATGTATTTCAGCGATTTTAGAAATTAATCCACCAAGAGGGCTAAACGGGGATCGAGCGTTTCAGGTCATTTTGCCCTTTCTCAGCAGTAGTTTTAACTCCGAGCTTAAAATTCAGCGTTACAAATCTACAAAAAATAGTTAAAAACGTAATTCAGCTGTTTCAGCTGAAGCGAGTTGTTGACAACATCGGTTATGAACCTGATCATTGAAGATTAGTCGAAAAATACAACTATAGCTGTTTTTTATTAGATATTTTGCGTGACATTTTTCCAAGGAAAAGTTTTTTTAATTTCATACTTTATCAATTGTTTTTGTGCTTTTTGTCTTCTAGCGATCAGATTTAATCTTTTATATAAAATAAAATACATTTCCTCCTCGGTTCAAAATACAATTTTTGGATGTAAAAATTTGTTATTTAAATACTAATCGCCATATGTCTGTGCTCGGGTATGCACAAGGCTGCGTTACAGTGATTTTCGTATAATCAATTTACAGGCGTGCAACCCAAAGGGCTCTGTTAAAGTAATTTGACTTTAACGATTTATGCACGCATAATAACTGAACCCCTTTATAATGATCGCTGTAATTAACGATATACGGCTGAGAAACACACAGGTACCCGTTATTTTGACCACGACATTAACAATTTATGGACGTGAAACCACACTGCCATGTATCTTAGCCAATCTCATTTTGCTTTATTTTATCTAAAATTTCTCCCTTCTCCTTAGATAATCACGGTTAGGACCGAGCAGTACTTTGTCAGGGGGCTCATGAAAAAAAATTATTATTTATGTCACGAAATCTTTATTTACGTGCTTATTTAATATTCTTACTAGTTATTTTCATATAGTTTTAAATAAAGTATTTTATTTATATTTTTATTTTTGCATGTAAAATGCACTTTTTGGGCTCCAAACAAAGTCAGCGCTGTACGCTACAGACGGTATCTGGGCCCCACTCGGAAGCGACCGTCTAGTTAACGATATATGGCTGAGAAGCACACAGGGCCCCGTTATTTGTATCAGTGTATTAACAATTTAAGGGAGTGAAATATTTTGAACGATCGCCAGGTATCTTATGCTATCTCATTTTTGTGCATTTTGTCTGAAAGCTCTTCCATTCCCATGAGCAGTGCCGAGCGTGTCTTTGTCAGGGACTGGTGGAAAAAAACGTATTATTTATCTCGCGAAATCTTTATTTACGTACTTTATTGATATACTTATTAGTTATTTTTGTATAGTTTAAAGCATTTTATTTATATTCTTCTGTTTGCATGTAAAATTCACTTTCTGGTTTTGAAGCAAAGTCCGGGTTATACGCTGCAGAAGGTAACTTGGCGCCACACGGAAGTGAACGAAAGTTAGCATATGAAACGAAAGTTAGCATAAAAACGCAATCACAATAAACAATTTAAAATATCTAAATAAAAAATAAGAACTCCCGTATTAAAGTGTTCAGTTGTTCAATAACTATTCGATTTAGAAAAATATGTTTCTACTACTTGTCTTTTTTTAATGATATTTAATGTATCATGTTGCAGACGATAAAACGCATCAGCAGACGATAAAACGATATCTTTGGAATAAGGGAATAAATAGAAAAAGTTTTGTTGATGTTTGTGATAAAATGGTTTTCTTTATTTTTTAAAAAAGGTAATAATTAAGCGCAATTAAATAACTACCCCCGAGGAGGCGCGCAGTCAACTGCTCAACAACATTTCACTAACTTTGACTGTTGGTATGCATCAACTGAATACTGGCTCTGTACTTTTATTAGGAACATAAATTTAATTTTTATGGAAACTGTTATTCAAAAATAGCGGTATTATCTATATGAAACAGCGATTAAACGTTACGGGTGAAGCTAAAAATGTTAAATTTGTTAAATGTAATTAGTTCTGTTGAAATCAGAGCAGTGGATTTGGATTTATTAATAAGGATGGTCAATTAATGAAAAAGCCGCCACCAGGTGGCACGCGGTCAAGTAAAATAAATATGATATTTAACAAAAAGTCATTTACCCACACCCCTCCCCATCCCTGCAAATTTAACAATGGATTTATTAATAAGGAAGGCCAATTAATAAAAAAGTCGCCGCCAGGTGGCGCGCGGTCAAGTAAAATAAATGTGATATTTAATAAAAAAGTCGTGTACTCCTCCCCTCATCCCCACAAATTTAACAAGTAATCTGCTAAATAAAGTTTTCTGTATTAATAATCTCTATCATACTAATATATGTCATGTAAAAAAACTCTTAAACCCAGCTAATTATCATTCATTAAGTCGATAAAATACTTTAAAATTAAGTTTTTCCATTTGGCAACGGTTAATAATTAAGTTGATTGTTTGCATGTAATAATGTCATATAATCTCTGATCGATTGAATTTAAACACTCGACTCGCAATTGCAATGATCCGTACCTTGATTTATTTAATGACTTCCGTGGAGATTTTATACAACCAACCAACCGAAGATAGAAAAGCGTATTTTTGATGAGATCTATCTGTGGATGGATTTTAGTTAATATTTAATCTACAAAAATCTATTTAAAATTTTCGAATTTTTTTCCCCAATCGTTCATGGCCCTCCCTACCAGCAACACGTGTGCAAAATTTCGTAGTCCTGCGCCCTGTAGTTTCGGAGTTTTTGAGGTTACAAAGATACGCGAACGGATTTTAATACTATAGATAATTCTATAGAAAGTAACAATAGTTTATTTGGCAACAATCACAGCTTGGCCGTGTTTTGGCAATAGTGTATTAATATCACTAATAGTTAGCAGAAACAAGTGTTATAAACAAAATTCATGCTAAAATGACGTAATTTTGTCACTTTTTTACCTGCATTGCTCCTCCCCTCACCGATAAACGCAACGTCTCTGGCATGAAAAGAAGGAAATCGTTCCTGGAAAAAAGTCTCAAATAGGTGGCGCATGTGGTAAGACTAGAACTCCTATAATAGAATCTGACGCATCCTCGCAGTTTTGGCACACGAATTGAAGCCCAGTCGAAAAACCAACTATTATAGGAGTCTTAGCTTCACCGTTTGACACTGACAGTGACAGCCATGGGCGCTGCTGCAGCACGGATTCTGGCCAGCTGCGCAGAACCGTGCGCGTAGCTGTGCAGCTGCCATTTAGTGCCGAAGTCTCGACACGATGTTACAGTGTCTAGAATAATATAGTGTGGCAATCAACAGGCGAAAACGTATCCAAATAATTACAAATCCACCAGACGGCGCTATAATCCAGTTTATTGCTACGAATGAATAGAAATCCAATGTGTTATATTTATGATGCAATTTAAGCTACGGGAAATTTATTTTTGAAAGATAAATTTTGCAAAAAATAGAATTAAAAAGATTTATGTTTTGTAATACATTAGGAATAAATTCAGAACACTTTATTTTCAGATTGCTCAATTATTATAAACAATGCAATCTCCTTACACACTTTTTTTTTAAACATTGAGCTTTATATATAACAGTAATAAGAAACTATTTCATAAATTTTCATATTAATACAGGTTTAAGCACTAATAAAACCTGCAAGATGATCCTCCCACACAATCTTTTATTTACTTTTTGTTTTGATTTTAATAAGCTAGTTAATTGAAACTGTCATATACATGTAGTAACTAATTTTTGTGTAACGAGTGTAAGTACATAAAAAAAGTATTACAGTAAATAAATATTAAGCTTGTATAATTATCTTATGTTGATTGTTTGACAATTTAATTTTTCTTGTTATAAAGAAAGAAAATCAGTAACTATCTTTTTAATTATCTTATCAATTTCTGGCTGGAAATATTGTCTGGTATTTGATACTTAAAATTAATTAAAGAAAAATAGAATTTGCAGAACCAACTAAATGACAATAAAAGTTAATACAGTGAACTCTCACTTATACACCACGTCTTTTATGCGTCTTTTTCATTTATACGACGATTTTCAGTGGTCCCGGCTCATTGTATAGGAAAATAATGATAATCATCATTCGTTTATGCTTCGCTGTGAAAATAAATATTTCACTTATGTGCCGAAATTTTTTTTACAATAACATTTTTTTTTTTTTTTTTTTTTTTTTTTTTACAATAGCAAAAATGTGTTGTCCGATACAGTGCAATAGTTTATTTTCCTCAATTCTCAATGTACCCTTTCTACCTTTGTTGTTTCTAGAAAGATATTCTTTCAGTAAACAAATGAATTTCGAATGGGTATTTTATCTGTTACACCACCCATATTGAAAATTCATTCATCTTGAAGGAAAAGACATGTACTATTGCTTTGCCCAGAGGCTAGTCCTATCCCCATTTCCAATGCTGTTTATAAGAGAAAGGGGTCATACATCTTCCCTTATCTCGGTAAGTAAAAGGGGGTGGTTTTTTTAGTTACAAAACAGTAATCAAACAATCTTATCTGCAGCATGGATAACGTCAAAGATGTTCTGCTTAGAGTACACTCTCTATCAGTTTTCACTCTTTTTGATCTGGTCAGTCAACGCTTTCTTGTGATTACGCCGCGTCTTTCATATGACATACTGGAGAAGTCCTGGACGTCCTACAAAAGGGAGACCTTAGTTCAATTTCGATCTAATCCCCTTATCTTGCTTCCAATGTTTAACCCATTGTTGAAATTCTCCCTTCGTTTGTCGAATCCATGCCTTCTTTTCTTCAACGCGTTTTATTGCTTTATCATGAGACAGACGATTTTAACTGAGTCTTAAGCTTTCTTTTTTTTATTTGAGTTTTAACAGTTTAGTAGCAAACAAACTCGTGAAACATTTAAGTTTTGTCTCTCAATGAAATGGCAAAACGAAAGAAATTGTGCTTGACTTTCAAAGTGAACGTTATTAAAAAATTTGAAGAAAATCCATCAACTACTAAAAAAGCTTTAGCTGATCATTTTCAAATTCCCGAGTCAACTTTAAAAGGAATTTTAAAAAAAGGGGGGAGCAATTCTAACTGCTCAACGAGAATGCGGAATTCAATCCTCGAAGAGAAGCCGAATTCAAGGAAGAAAGTTTGAAGAATTAGAAAGTGTTTTGTTATAATGGTTTAAAGAAGCCCGTGCCTCTAACATTCCGGTTAACATTGAGCTTCTCAGGTAGAAAGCTGTTCATCTCTCAGGGACTTTGAAAATTGAAAACTTTTCTGCATCACATGGGTGAATGAAGAAATTCAAGATTCGGCACGGCTAAGGATTTCGTACTCTATCTGGAGAAAATGCTAGCGTTGACAAAAAAACTGTAGAGCAACGGAAAGAGGTCTTACCATCTTTCTTGCAAGGATACAAACCTAAAGACATTTTTAATTGTGATGAGACTGGCTTGTTTTTCAAGATAGTGCCTAAAAAAACATTGGCAATTAAAGGGGAACCCTGTCACGGTGGAAAAAGCAGTAAAGAAAGATTAACTATTTTGTTAAGCTGTAATGCAGATGGATCAGAAAAACAACCCCCTTTAATCATTGGGAAATCAAAAAAAACCTCGCTGTTTTAAAAACATAAAACGGCTTCCATGTGAGTACAGCTTCCATGTGAGTACCATGTGAGTGAGATTTTCTTCATAAATTTGACAAAAAAATGGAAAAAGAAAAGTTCTCCTATTTATGGATCAATGTCCTGCTCATCCACGAGATCTGCCAAATTTTGATCATATAAAAGTAGTGTTTTATTCCCGCAAACTGTAAGAGTAAGCTACAGCTTTTAGATTTAAGTATAATCCGTTGCTTAAAAGTACATTATAGGAAAACTTTGATTGTCGATATCTTGCCGAATTAGAAACAGGCAATTCAGCTGCAGTCGATGTAAAAATTTCAATTCTTGATGCTATGAATATATGTGCTGCATGGAGAATTATCGGTGATTATACCATAAGGAATTGCTTTAAAAAAGCCGGATTTTTATTTCCTGATGAATATGAATGTTGTGATAAAATTAACGAAAATGAAGAAGATTGTGATATATATCTCACTGATGAGGAATGGCAAACTGTATCTGATGGACTTGTTTGTTTTAATGAATTTGCCGAAATTGATGATAATTCAGTAACAACCGAAATAAGAGATATTGAAGACATCGCTAATGAAATGGCTGATGGTGATGGAGATGGAGATGACGATAATGAATAAGATGATGCAAAAGTTCCTCCAAAACATACGAAAGCGTCAGAAGCTGTGACACTATTCGGGACTATTTGCAATTTTTTATTATTTGCAATTTGTTGAAACTCCCTTTTCTTATACGGATGAAATTGAAATAAAAAAGAAAAATGCCCAGTTAAACTGAGGGCATTGAGCTCACAGGCTACTCACACTAATTGTATATTATGCTATTTTTTCAGAGAATAATGCCACTCGAAAAATAAAGAAATCGACAATATATTAAGGGGGGGGGGGGATAAGCACCCGTTCCCACCCTTTATACTTAACCAATAAACCCCCAAAATCTAATCAGGCAAGCGCCTTACCACAATGAATTTATACACAAAATTTGAAAAAAAATCGGATAATTCTGCATGAAAAACCCATTTATCTAAATTAAGGGGGGTAGCCCCCCCGTTCTCCCTTTATACTTAACAAATGAAAACCCAAAATAATCAGGCAAGCACCTTACCACAATGAATCTATATACAAAATTTGAAGAAAATCGGATAATTCTGCATGAAAAACCCATTTATCTAAATTAAGGGGGATTAGCCCCCTGTTTACCCCCCCCCTTTATACTTACCCAATGAACACCCAAAACTAATTAGGGAAGTGCCGTAGCAGAATGAGCCTATATACAAAGTTTAAAGAAAATCGGAAAATTCTACATGAAAAACCCATTTATCTAAATTAAGGGGGTGGGGGTAACACCCCCGTTTCCCCCCTTTATACTTATCCAATGAACCCCCAAAACTAATCAGGGAAGTGCCTTATCACAATGAGCCTATATACAAAATTTGAAGAAAATCGGATAATTCTGCATAAAAAACCCATTTATCTAAATTAAGGGGGTTAGCCCCCGTTTCCTCCCTTTATACTTACCCAATGAACACCCAAAACTAATTACGGAAGTGCCTTATCACAATGAGCCTATATACAAAGTTTAAAGAAAATCGGATAATTCTGCATGAAAAACCCATTTATCCAAATTAAGGGGGTTGGCCCCCGGTTCCCCCCTTTATACTTAACAAATGAAAACCCAAAACTAATCAGGCAAGCGCCTTACCACAATGAATCTATATAAAAAATTCGAAGAAAATCGGATAATTCTGCATGAAAAACCTATTTATCTAAATTAAGGGGAATTAGCCCCCAGTTTACCCCCCTTTATACTTAACTAATGAACTCCCAAAAATAATCAGGGAAGCACCTTATCACAATGAACCTATATACGAAATTTGAAGAAAAACGGATACATCTGCATGAATGAAAAACCCATTTATCTAAATTAAGGGGGAGTTAGCCCCCCCCTTTCCCTTCTTTATACTTAACCAATGAGCTCCCAAAACTAATCAGGGAAGCGCCTTATTAGAATGAACCTGTAAACAAAATTTGAAGCAAAACGGATAATTCTATCATGAGTTATCGCGTTACGTACATACATACATACATACAGAACGGTCGAGCACATTAGCTCTCAGGCTTTAATAGCCTGTGAGCTAAATAAAAAGGAAAACTGCCCAGTTAAACTGAGGGCATTGAGCTCACAGGTTATTCACACTAATTGTATATTATACTCTTATTTCAAAGAATTTGAAATATGCCCCTCGAAAAATAAAGAAATCAACAGTATATTAAGGGGGGGGGGTGTCATCCCACCGTTATCCCCCTCATAGTTAACTAATGAACCCCTTAAACTAATCAGGGAAGTCTCTAATTACAATGAATATATATACAAAATTTGAAGAAAATCGGATAATTCTGCATGAAAAACCCATTTATCTAAATTAAGGGGGATTAGCCCCCCTTTCCCCCTTTATACTTAACCAATGAACCCCCAAAACTATTCAGAAAAGCGCATTATCACAATGAACCTATATACAAAATTTGAAGAAAGTCGGATAATTCTGCATGAAAAACTCATCTATCAAAGTTAGGGGGGTTATCCCCACCCCCTTTCCCCCTTTATACTTAACCAATGAACCCCTAAAACTATTGACAGAAGCGCATTATCAAAATGAACCTATATACAAAATTGGAAGAAAATGGGATAATTCTGCATGAAAAACTCATTTATCTAATTTAATTTGGGATTATCCCCCTCCTTTCCCCCTTTATACTTAACCAATAAACCCCCAAAACTATTCAGAGAAGCGCATCATCACAATGAACCTATATACAAAATTTGAAGAAAATCGGATAATTCTGCATGAAAAACTCATTTATCTAAATTAGGGGGGGGTATCCCCCCTTTCCCCTTTTATACTTAACCAATGAACCCCCAAAACTATTGACAGAAGCGCATTATCAAAATGAACCTATATACAAAGTTGGAAGAAAATGGGATAATTCTGCATGAAAAACCCATTTATCTAAATTATGGGGGGTCAGCCCCCGTTTCCCCCCTTTATGCTTAACCAATGAACCTCCAAAACTTATCAGGGAAGCACCTTATCACAAGGAACCTATAAACAAAATTTAAAGTAAAACGGTTAGTTCTATCAAGAGTTATCGCGTTACGGACATACATACATACATACATACGTACGTACGTACATACAGAACCGGCGGGCACATAAGCTCTCAGGCTTTGATAGCCTGTGAGCTAAAAACTGTTTTACAAATTCATCGGCAAAAACAAAAACAAACATCTATTATGGATTATAGAAATAAATTATTATTAGTATGTTACACTTTCTGTTTTATTATGTATTATTATTTCTTTTTTTGTTTACTTATTTTATTTTATTTTTTTGTATAGTTACAGCAATTACCAAATCATTATAAATATCAACATATAATCTTTAGTAACATTCTTATTGATGCTCTTATTGCAATTTATACTGCGTTTTAGAATTTGATTAGACTCTTTTTCATTTATGCGTCTATCTCACTTATGCGCTTTTTTCTGTTAGTCCCTTGGGCGGCGTATTTCACTGTATATAAGTTTTTTTTTTGTTTTTTTTTTATGTTAAAATCCAAAAAAAACATTAATTTATCAATTATTTTTTTTATATTACAAATTTGCTTTTAAATATAAAAAAATTCAGTTGATGTTCGTCATAAAATATGCCAACTGACATTGAAACTGCAGCAGTAAAATATTTTAAACACTGAAAAGTATAAAATATAAATAAAAAATAGAATAAATTCATATTTAATATTTTGGAAATTTTTTCATAGAAAATTTCACACGCATTACATTCATAATAATCAGCAATTAAAATTTGATTATTAAAAATAGAGTAATATATATATTTTATCAATTAATAGTATAATTTTAAAGCTTTTAAGTTATAACTTTTATCAATTAACAGTTTAATTTTAAATTATGATTATTAATTGAGAAAATAATTTAGGAATCCTGAATACACAGATTAAATACTTTTTTATTGCCATATCTTAAAAAAGAGAGAGCAAAAATTATAATTTTTAAATAAAATCACTAATTTGCACGTTCTACCAAGAGTAAATAAAAGCAATGTTTTTTTTTTTTTTTCATAATATAAGTCACACTAAATTAACATTTTACAAGTTTTTACATAATTTTTAGTAATCTCTCGGCACTGCAACTAACGCTTAGTAAATACACGCAGCCTTGTTTTCAAGCCAGGAAGCTTGATGGTAGCACCACCTACGAAATTGTAATTTTTTGGATAATTCTAAAGCATTACGCGGTATATGCGATTGCCACACTATACTATTCTAGACGCTGTAACGATGTTATCACTATTGCGTTAGAAGTCCTTGTCTCCCGCCAGCCAGACCTGACGCATTCATATTCCACAATAAAGAGGGAGAATATATAGAAAAATGAGCCTTGCTAAAATCACGTGTTTTCTGACGTTGCTAGCTCTTAGACTAATATTCAACTGAACAACAGGACGAAAAGAAAATGTGGCGTACAAAATACACCGCACAGTAAGTTTTTCAGTTGGTTTGTACGAGCATTTAAGAGTTAAGATACTGCCGTATGTGATATATGCCGTGTGTGTTAATTTTTTTGATTCGTCTATTTCCAAGACTTTATTTAAATTTGAGCGATGAAATTTATTTTTAATTTCTTGGGGGAAAAAATTCTCTTAATCTTTTATGAAAATTTCAGTAGAAGTCAAAAGTTAAAATAACATCGGAGCATTAAAGCGAGGAAAGAAATTTATTCTACGTTAGTGGGCGTGGTTTCAATACGTCTCATGGAGGAATATTTGAACATTCAAACATTCAAAAACAGGCAACAAACCCGTCAATAAACTTACCTTTCTGAAAATAAATCTGTTTCTCTCACTTATTTTCATTTCTGTAACTTTCGTTATGAGATTACTTCGTTTTTTTAAAGTAAAATACAACTTTCACACTATACCTATTAAAAAATCTTTTTAAAAATTATTTTTCAAATAAAATTTTCGATATAGTGATCGTCCTAACGACTACCTAATTATAAAGAGAATTTAATCAGTGGTTTCAAAAACTACATATGTCCACTTTGTTTCGAAATACTTCTTTTTTTCATACGTGTCCTTGAAGGTAAATTCATGGATTCAATATACATAAGTAATCATTTACTCTCTGGCTAACTACAGACCAGGGAGATATAAATAGATTAGGAGAATTTTCCCTTATGGGATCTTCCTTGCAAACTTGAGCCTAACGCCGAAGTGGCCGCATGTGGCGCTGCGATCTTTAGCTGATTCAATGTAACATTGTTTGCTATAGGAGTGCGTTATTATTTCTTTAATAAAATATTAATTTTACATTATATTTTAATATGGCTCGGAACTGTTTTGTATATGGATGTGACACAGGTTATAAGAAAGTCGAAAGACAGAATAAAGAACTGGGTATAAGAAATCCATCGTTGTTTCCGTGAGCATAGCTCGTCTAGCACAGTAAAAAATGCCGCAAATTTAGTTCAGATAGGAAACACAGTTAAAAATTATCTTTTCACCAATTCAAAAAATGAATCCCCCCCTTCCGGGAAAAAAGAAAAAGGGAGGGGGGAGGGGCAACAGATAAATTAACTGAATAAAATGGATGGCCTTTTTGCTTCTTTTTATATATATAGTTTTTTTTTTTTTTTTTTTTTTTTTTTTTTTTTAATCCAAGGTGAATGCTGTGATTTTTAAATGTTTGTAGCCGAGTAATTCTTGAAAATATATTTTTTGTATTTTTCTTTGTTAAATAAATGTTTGTTAATTATTTCTGTTAAATAATGTTTGTTCCTTAAATAAAGATATGCAATTTTTCTTGTGTAATCTTTATTTAAATTTACACACATAGGCACAAAAGTTTTTTTTTTAATTTTTCAAAATATCTTGATCATATGCAATAAATACATAGACATCAAATTATTTTTTGATTTGGAAAAAAAAAAAAGTATTTCAAATAGGAAGTTATTGACAGCAAGTCTTGAACGTAGAAAATGATTCATATTATACATGTGTATTAATTTACAGAAAAAGCTAGTTGTATTTGAATTTATATTACTTTAAATATAAGAATAAAATTACAATAATCCAGCAGTATAGGATTATTTCCTGTATTGTCACAAAAATTTGAACATTTCCGATGCCTCAAAGTGTAGATGGAAGTATGAAAATAAATATTTAGATATATATATATAAATATATTATTATCCTACTCTAATAGTATAAAATATCATCTCTAATGAAAATTACATGCTAAATTTGGGGGCCTAGGGCCCAATTGCTACAATTTTCAAATTTATTTTACATTTGCAGTAGGCATAAATATTTTTTTAATCTAGAGTTTGAGTACAATAAAATTAATCCTAACAAAATTTACCTTATTCCAATACTTGTTTTGAATAGGAATGGATATTTTTGCTCATTTTAAATAATACAGCTGAGAAAGTAAAAGCTATCGGGAGGAAGGGCTCCCTATCTGAACATTTACGGCGCCTGCTCGCTGCTTGGCTTACTTTACCTTTGGCGATGCTGTGGAGTTGATTTCTCCAAATACGCTGCTGAAGTGTGACGTTTCAACATGGCGCTGGGCATAAACAGATCGAAGGGCCCATTGAAATAACATGGAAGTAAAAAATAAAATCTTCTAGGAATAATAATTTTCATATTTGAAACACTGGTTAGACAAACATGGCGGTTGTTTACATCGTTTGAATCGGTGATGTTTATATTCATGTCTGTCACGATGTATTTATCTCTCTTTACTTATAAGTAATTTGATGTTTTAATTATAAGTAAAGAGAAAATCATATTAAAATTAAAAAATTATTAGATTATTTTTAATAATTTACATATTTTTATTCTTCATATATTTAATACATTAAAATTTAGTATTTTAATTTAATATATTATATTATTAATTTAAAAAAGTATTAATTTAATATAATTCATTATGATATTATTTATATATACAATATTAATTATTTATTAAGGTTAATACTAATTATAAATATAATATTAATTATTTATTAAGATTAATACTAATTATATATACAATAATAATTATTTATTAAGATTAATACTAATTATAATTATAAATATTTTATTATTATTAATATTAATTATAGTTTTTAATATTAAATATAATTATCAAGTAATTAATATTTTAGTTCATATTATTATATTATAATTATTTTTAATTAATAATAATTAAATTACGCTAATATGATAATTTAAATTTATAATTTGTAATAATATTATTATTTATGTTATTAATTTATATCAAATATAAGTATATCAATATAATTATAAATATTGATAATATACTATAAAATTATAATAGCTATAATATAATAATAATAATGATAATTAAAACATATTAAGTTAAATATATATTACATTAAATTAATATTATGAATAAATAATACTAATAAATAATTATTTAACATTTTAAATGATTAATAAATATAATTGGTATTAATAAATAATATAAAATTAATTATTCATAATTTTAATATTTATTATTTAACTATAGATATATTTAAATAATATAATTAAATTAACAATTTTAATTAATAATTATATATACGTATAATTAAATAATTAATTAAAATTATTAATAATTAATTTTATATTTATTAATATCAATTATATTTATTAATCATTTAAAATGATAAATAATTATTTATCATTAGTATTAATTATTAATAATATTAATTTAATGTAATATATAAATAATTTAATGTTTAAATTGATTTAATATTTAATTTAATATAGTATATCATCTTAGTATTATAATTTAATATATTATATTTTATATTTATTCATATTATTATATCATATTTTATATATTTAATATATTATTTAATATATAATTTATATACTTAATTTAAATATTATTTATAATTTATGTATTATAATAATTTATAAACTATGTTTAATAGTTTTTAAAACATAAAATTAGTAAAATTATTAATTTAAATTAAATAAAAGTTTTGCTTATAAGTAGAAAGAGACCTTAAACTTTGCAGAATAGTGTCTGAAAGTTCTTATATATGAAAATTATTATTCCTAGAAGATTTTATATTTTACATCCATGTTATTTCAATGGGCATTTCAGTCAGCCATATTGATGACGTCACGACTTCAGTGGCGTTTTCTCTCTATTTGAAGAGTTATCCTTCTCGCCAAGCAAGCGATAAATTGCCAAATATATTAACGTAAATGATCTATTACGCATGTGCAGCAATCTCTGATAGGGAGCCTATCCTACGAGCCGTTAATTCCCAAATTGGCTCAGCAATATTATTGGCTGAAATTGGAGGAAGTGACGTAGTATTGATAAGCTTCCGCGGGCACCAGATTTGGCGATAAATCACAGATTCGTGTGGTAGGTTTGAGGTTTCTGTTGTTTATGGAATGTAGTGTCGTGTATTTTGTTTCTGAGGTTGTATATTGCACGTGGTTTGCTATAAAAGAATATTTTGCGTTATATATGTAAAATTATTACTTTGTTCTTTAATATTACCAAAGTTGCGATGTTATGTTCCAAATGGATTTATTACAACGACGAATTACTTCATATCGAACTTATTTAATTTTTATAAAAGAAGTCAAAGGTAAGCTTGGACAAAAAGTAAGAAAAGTTTTGTAATACTTTAATTAAATAATTGTATATAAATAATTATATAATAAATTTTCAGTATAATTTATTTAGATATTAAGTATTGAAGAATATAGTGCAATAGAAAGAACTTAGACAATCATTTATTTATTTATTTTATAATTTCAGTTCTTATCATGTTATATAGTCATGTTAAAAAAAAAAAAAAAAAAAAAAAAAAAAAAAAAAAAAGTGTTCATTGTGATTGCTTGTTAATTGTAATTAATATTTTGGAATACTTTGCTGTAAAGTTGATCATATTTAACAAAAATTAATCGGCTTTTTTCCGTATTAAGTGCATTGTTATATTTTTTACATTACTACAAAAAAAAAAGAAAATAAAGATCATTTCATGAACCTGTAGCTCTATCTGATGCATAGAAATTTGTCTAATATTTTTTAATTACATTTCTTATTAAAAACATACATATTATTATCTCTTTATTTGCTTATTTTATTTATATTTCCTTTAGTATTTGCTTCTTAGTTTTTATTTGACATTTTTAACTAATAGAAAATTTTTATTATTATATTACATTTTAAGAGTATATGTTTTGCGTAATTGTAATATAGGGTAGATGTGCCAGTAATGGACACCCTTAAGGAATTTCTTTAAAAATTATTTTTTAATTAATGGTTATAATTGTTATATTCTACATTTTTTAATATTATATTAATCTACCAACAATATTTAACCATGTTTATAGTCACAATTCCCAATGTGAATCGAAATTTAATTGTAAATAACAGATATAAATCAAAACACCCTAAATTCCAGTAATGAACACCCCACAAAAAGTAATAGATAATTGATATTATGATTGTATTTAAAACTAGAATTTAAAGAAAGCATATTTTAATGAAATAAAAAAAAGCTGATTTTTTATTGGTTATTTTTTTTTATAAACCAAAAATATTGAAGGTGACCTATTACTGGAAGGCAGCCCATTACTGGCACATCTACCCTATATATTTTTTATACATATAAATTAAATATCATACAGTAGTCTAAGATAATTTAAAAAGGGTTAGGAGTGTAGCTTTTTTATGTAATAGACTTAAAAATACTAGTATTTTATTTTGCAATTTTTTGAAAATCAAAATTTCTGCAAAACAAAATTACAAAATATTAATCTTTATTAAATGTTCATTCATTATTGATAAATGAGAAGAAAGTCATAATTTACTTACAGTAAATAAAGTTTTTCTTATCTACACAGCATATTTCATTCATAAATTTCAGTATATGCTTGTTGGTACTTTTATGTTAGCTGTGCGCCAGTGATACATATACGTATATGTATACATTATATATATGTGTGTGTATATCTCTCTCTATATATATGTGTGTATGTATATTATGTATATATATCACTGGTGCCCACCTCATATAAAAGTACCTGTTCGTTTACCATTCTATAAACTGAACGTGTGCCCAATATTAGAAACAGTGCAGCATAGCAAGTTTTTTCTGTATCTTGCAGATCAGTCTAACCGCATAAAAAAATTCTGGGCTAAGAAAAATTGATAATATTTAATTTTTGTTTTTAGATTTATTGTATTTCCTTTTTATATTTTCTTTGCAAATGCAAATTTTGCGTATTTTATGGGCTACTATAATTTCTGATGATAGTAAGCTTGCTCCAGCATTTTTGGAGAATTCTGCTACCAGGATCGTGTGTATAAATGATTTTTTTTTCACTGTACCATACATTAAATCTACAATATTCTGACTAATTAAATTAAATTTATTTTTAAACAACTTATGTCAAGGAAATGGTTTTAGAATTACAAACAAATTAAATATCATGCTAGTTACATTAAGAAATAGACTAAGATTTATAAATAGTAATGTAGCCTTTTTTATACAATAAGCCTAAAAGTGCAACTGTTTTATTATTAAAATGCAAATAATATTGATTCATTTGATTTATAAATGAGAAAAAAAATATCATTTATTTACAATAAATAAAGTTTTTCTTATCTCCACAAACAAGTTATGTTTCATTCATAAATTTCAATATGTTTGTTTACCATTATATAAACTGGAATGTGTATGAATGATTTTTCTCGCTGTATCATAAGGTAAATTTGCATTATTCTAATTTAATGAATTTATTTTTAATTATCTTATATTAAGGAAATAGTTTTAGAGTTACAAACAAATTAACTATCATGCTAGTTACATTAGGAAATAGACTAACATTTATAAATGATAATGTAGCCCTTTTTATGCGATAAGCCTAAAAGTGCATCTATTTTATTGTAAAAATGCAAATGATATTGATCCTTCCTTATTAAATGTTTCATTCTATTTCATTTATAAATCAGAAAAAGTTATCATTTATTTACAATAATGTTTTTCTTACCTCCACAAACAAGTTATCTTTCATTCACAAATTTCAATGTGTTTGTTTACCATTATATAAACTGACCATGTGCATGAATAATTTTTCTCTCTGTACCATAAGGTAAATCTGCATCATTCTAATAAATTAATTTCTAATTTATTTTGAATCATCTTATATTAAGGGTTATAAGATGAAAGTTATATTTAGAGTTACAAATAAATTAACTATTATGCTAGTTACATTAGGAAATAGACTAAGTAAGATTTATAAATGGTAATGTAATCTTTTTTATACGATAAGTCTAAAAGTGCTACTATTTTATTATTAAAATGTAAATAATATTGATCCTTATTAGATGTTTCATTCTATTTCATTTATAAACGAGAAAAAGTTATCATTTATTTACAATAAATAAAGATTTTCTTACCTCCACTAACAAGTTATGTTTCATTCATAAATTTCAAAATGTTTGTTTACCATCATATAAACTGTCATGTGTATGAATGATTTTTCTCACTATATCATAAGGTAAATCTGCATTATTCTAATAAATTAATTTCTAATTTATTTTGAATCATCTTATATTAAGGAAATAGTTTTAGAGTTACAAACAAATTAACTATCATGTACATTAGGAAATAGGCCAAGTAAGATTTATAAATGGTAATGTAGCCTTTTTTATATGATAAGCCTAAAAGTGCTACTATTTTATTATTAAAATACAAATAATTTTGATCCTTATTGAATGTTTTATTCTATTTCATTTATAAACGAGAAAAAGTTATCATTTATTTACAATAAATAAAGTTTTTCTTACCTCCACTAACAAGTTATCTTTCATTCATAAATTTCAATATGTTTGTTTACTATTATATAAACTTACCATGTGCATCAATGATTTTTCTCACTGTATCATAAGGTAAATCTGCATTATTCTAATAAATTAATTTCTAATTTATTTTGAATCATCTTATATTAAGGAAATAGTTTTGAGTTACAAACAAATTAACTATCATGCTAGTTACGTTAGGAAATAGACTAAGTAAGATTTATAAATGGTAATGTAGTCTTTTTTATACGATAAGCCTAAAAGTGCTACTAGTTTATTATTAAAATATAAATGATATTGATCCTTCCTTATTAAATGTTTCATTCTATTTCATTTATAAATGAGAAAAAGTTATAATTTATTTACAATAAATAAAGTTTTTCATACCTCCACAAACAAGTTATGTTTCATTTATAAATTCCAAAATGATTGTTTACTATATATATACTAAACAGACCATTTGTATGAATGATTTTTCTCACTGTACCTTTTAAATTATAATTATTAAATTTATTTTCAAGTTTTTTTTGCTTCTGTTAAGAAAGTAGTTTTAAAGTAAGAAATGAAGAACATAGTGTAAAAAGATTTTTTTTAATGCTACCTTTTTTATGTAATAAGCCTAAAATTGTAACTATTTTATGCTGCAGTTTTTTTTGGTAATTTTGTAATAAAAATGCCAAATGTTAATACTTAAATAGTGTTTGGAAATTTGAAGAACAGCCTATAGCTTAATTTTTAGACAGTGCCTGGGAACTCCACGGCAATTTATTAAAAATCACCAGTCCTGTAAGGCATGTAATGAACGCTGTTGTCCAGACTCCCCTAAATAGTAATAGTTTTTTTATTGTTTATTTTCTAATTTGCTTATACTTTTCTTTTTCTTAATTTTGTTTTATTTCCTAGTTCATAAATTGTTGAGACTCTCAGCAAGCTAAGAAAATCAGGAGCAAAACCAATGTAAAGCATGTTGTAATTCTGCCAGATTTCAACATAAATGAGGAGACATGTCTGCCACGCTCTTTCGCAACGAAAAAATTGTTCCATATCTGTATTTTTGGACTGCAGGAATCAGGCAAATGAACATCTGAAAATATGAAGACTGTCAATTGAAAGTTTACAAAGATAGAGAAAGATAACGGATGCCGAAAAATAGAGTGATCATGTACATATAATTGTAATATTTGTAAATGAAGGTAATGCCTGGTGGGGCAGTCTTCTGCATAGTGCCATGTTGGCCGTGCAGTAGTGCTGAACTTCCTGGAAAAATCATTACCTATAAAATATATACATATGTAAATATAACTTTCTTTATAAATGAAATTTAATTTTATCTCTTATGTCTTAAGGGGAGTTGGAAGGACCTATACCTACTAGTGGTTGTGTATAAGAAAGAACCACCAGTGTATACATGGAGTGAGCTTAAGAGTGACTTTTAATAATAGCAGACTCAGAAATGGTAACCTCTCCTGGAAGCTAACATCACCTGTCTTCCATCATGTGACAGCCACCTTAATACCACCAAGCCAAACTGGGTTTTCCTGCCAAAATCTACTTGTTTGCAATTTCTGAATTCCCACCAAAATGTGTCTGAAATTTAATAAATATTATGAAATAAAATTCTATTGAAAAGTATTATTTTTGTTATTTATTTATTTATTTAAGAATTTACAAGAGTATGTCAACCAAAATTTATTGTCTTATTTATGCATCACTTAAATACTATTTATTTATTTTAAAATATCTTACAACTGTTCTATCAATGGTTGTGTTGCAGGCTATAAGAGAACAGAATAAATGTAGTAAAAGTTGAGTCTGCAACTATCTTTTGTAGTTGATTAATTTTCGAAAAATAATTTGGAAGGTTTCTCTTGGAGGATGGGAGGGCATAATTATTTTTTGGTAAGATTTCTCATGTGAAATGGATTTTATTACATACATATTGATTATAAATTGTTTAAAACCCCTTGATATTTTACCTGGACCATGATCAGATCACTAAAACTTTGTACAAAGATATGCACTGTAAAAAAAAAAAAAAAAAAAAAAACTAAGTAAAGTACTAAACTATTATATTAACGATAAATTTTGAATAAATGTCACTAAGACTTTATAATTCAGGGTAAACATAAAATATAGGCAACATCGAAGAGTTGAGTGAAAATAGCAAGAAGAAATTTTAAAATAATAATAAATATTAACATGGTTATCAAATTATGTTTTCAACAATGCAAAACGTTCTGACTCATTTTTTAACACAAACACATAAAATTGGCAGGCCTGACTGTTGAAGCAATTTGGAATCGAAATGAGTTTTCCATTTTTTTATCAATAAATTAAATTAATTTATAAGCAATTCGTGTCATGTGACACCTTTTCTCCTTTCTCGTGCTGCGGCATCGAATATTCAGTTCAAAATACTGACTTTGACAGTATTATCTGAAAAATCTTCTCCCTTTCTTGAAAATGTCTTTTGATTACAGTTTCTAAATAATAACATATTTCAATTTCATGCATTTCCGATCAAAAATGAATGAATAAAATCATAAAGTAGCCAGTTTGTATTTGAGAACTGACTTTATGGCATGTAATTATAACGAGGGGTAATTGTGTTCAGGTAATGTATCTGAATTTTGGTATTTATTTCATTTTCCATACCGGAATTCTGATTTTTCTGATAGTTTAATTCATAAAATAAGAGTAAAATATCAATTTCATATGATTGCTAAACGCAGTTAAATTTAATATTTTTCATAATGAGAGAATTGGACCTCTTTGAGTAAATTATATGTTATCTCTACCAGAGTTGTATAATATAGATGCATGTTGTGCGCGGAAAATTTTATGCAAAATTCAAAACTTTGCAGAAAAAAATTATTATTTTTTTTTTATTTTTTTCTAAATATTGAAAAATTATAAATATTCCCTAATTTTATGTACCATTTTTTTTTTACTGTTTGTGCACATTTCTAAGTTTAAAGATGAAAAACATTGTTGTGACATCATCTATTTTTCAGAGACTAGAGCTTGGCGTCGATCGGTTTTTCATCGGCAGCTGCAAGGCCGGCGTCGGCAGTTAAATTGAATACTTTCGTAGTGTTAGAAAACATTTTAAATTGAATTTCTTTAAAATAATTTAAAAAAAAATTTTAATATTTCAAAATGCATCAAATTTTAATGAACATCAATGACTGACTGGTGGCTAGACAAAAAAAAAATCTGTGGCTGGAAAATTTTCAAAATAGAAATAAAAATAATGGAAAATAGCAATAGAACAAAATATCATAAATGACACAGAAGAAATGATGTATTATTTTTAGGCATGTGTTTTTTTTTTTTTTCAAATTAGATTCTGCAGAAAATTGTTTACTTTCGAACGGCAACTCACAACTCTAAACACAGCGAAAGCCGCTGCTAGGATGTAGCACATATCTTAGCACACCATCCATGGCACCATCAAACACAAACACGTGCAACTCGCTCCAAAGTGGTACTTAATGTGGCCCATATGTTCGTTCTATTGAATGTTAGGATTATTTTTCATTTCTTTTTTTATTTAAAATTAATTTTAAATATATTGTGATGAGGAAAATTACAGTGTGCATTTACAACGTAAACACAGTCGAGCGAGTTCTGTTGATAAAAAAAGTGCAAATCAAACATCAATAATTGCAGCTTTTGTCACAGCTCAAAATAAGCATGGAAATGGAAATATTAATCCCATTTCTGAAAATATTGAAGGAGGGAGTATTTCCTCTGAATTCATTGTTTCCTGGAGTGAGGAAACTCTTAATGTCTTAGAGGATTTTTCTAAGCTTGCTCTCTGAGAAAATTTTGACATGCTTGTTTGAATGTTGTCTGAAATGTATTTTTTTAACCAAATTAATTATTCTTTAATTAATATTAATTAATTTTTGATATAAATGGTAATTATTTTAAACTACTGTTTTTAATTCATAACGTCAAAAAAATATAACACGTAATTTTATTAAACATTAAATTATTTTGCAGAAAGTTTTTGATCCAATATTTATGTGCGCAGACAGTTTTCAGTTTTATACAAGTCTGATCTCTACATATAAAGATATTTTCTCACTAACATTTCAGGTATTTTTTCATGAATTCACAACAGCAAGTATTGTTTAGATGTCAACATCTTCAGTAGTTGCCTGCGGTCATTCTTTTCAATAATTCTGAAGAAAAAAAGGGGTTAAACTTAATTTTTTATGGTAAATATTGAAAAGTTGCAAATTTATTTTTCTCAGAAACTTATGAAAAATAATAGTTATCTTAACAGAGAAACAATTACACAGAATATAACTTGGTATATCTGAAATATCGTGGAATTTTTATTTTTCACTACAAAACGTAAATTACTGGAAATTCGCAAAATTCTTTTTTTACATGAATAAATGTTATCAATCAAGGTTTTTCTTTTGATTAAAAGTATTGGAATACATTTATAACTTCAATTAAAAAAATATATATGGAAGGTTGCAAAAATATGCCTTTGACTAGCAATATCAAAAGCAGAACAAACATTTCTGCATTGTAGCAAAAATATCTTCTATAATTGAATATATTGTTAAAAAAAGACGGTATGTGGAAGTTTTCAAAAGCTAAGTAATATACAGTAGAAGTTCTATATAACGTACAACTTCTCAGATGTAAACAATAAATTTTTAGTTAAGAAACACATGAATTCCCACATTATAAATAGTCTCCATTCTAGAGGACTAAATTTGATACATTAGATCAACTTTATCGCTTTAATTCATAGTTCATTACTGAAAAAATTTTTATGATTTGCTACCGGTATGTTTGGTCAATGTTTATAAAGTAAATTTAACAATGTATGGAATGATCTATATTATGCAAAAAATTATTATCTGCAAAACTCCTGGTAATAAAGAATGCAATATAAAGATACTCTAATGTATTTTGGTATGTTTCACACATATTTGGTCATGCTTTACAAGCTAAATTTAATGATGTGTGAAATGTGATCTATATAACGCACAACGTCGTGTTTTTAGGTTTGCGTTATAAAGATCTTCTATCAAATCAAAGATAACATTTCAATGCTAACTTTCCTCAAATTGGTAACTATGATGCCATTTTCTAAAAAATTCTTCACCTTTGTAAAAACAAACAAGAACGAAAAATCATGCATCAAGCAAAACTTTCCAACACAGCCAGAAAACTGTAACGAAACTTCAATGTTAAATAAGGTGAAAGAAGATATGTAAGTAAACAGTTTAGAAAACATATAACACATTCAAAAATACAGTTTTTGAAATTACCTTCCTGTGTCAAAAAAGTAGTCGAATTATTTTGTGCAGCTTTGTATATGATCAATAGATGTGAATATATAATATGATAAAATTTAGTTCAGTTAGAATATTCACATTTAGCCATTTTCACCAATCGATGGAAATGCACTCGAAATCTTTTGTACAGCCCCGTATATTATCTGAAGACTTTTGTACACACCACCTATTAAGCTAAAAGGCAACTTAAAACTCACTCGCAGCAATTACCAAACGTAAACGACAATGTAACTTTTTGCGTAGCCCTGTTCCTGTATATGAATTTATTTATATTCCACAAACTTCTATTAGTCTACTAAATATAGTTCAGCTTGAAAATGCGTAAACACAATTAAAATCTACCCTTAAGCAATTCACTCTCATAGTCTGTAATACTTATGAATTCCCTTGTGTAGCCCTTATATGATGAACCGAGTTTATAAACACACACGTGCAATGAAAAAAAAATGGTTAAACTTAAAAACGCAAACCAAAGTTGAAAACGCACTTATCACACTTAGACTGTAAATATCGCACATGTACTGTAACCAATATATTTTGTGTGTCCCTGTAAATAAACGTAATGCACACAAGAGAAAAATTTATAGTGCACCTCAGTAATGCATATAATTTTTATTATGTTTGAAATAGTGAAATAGCACTAAATTACACTGCAGACGATTTTTCCCCCATAGGACGATTTGTAACATAGTTCTTTTGTTTGACCATGTAAATGAATAATAAAGGCTTTGCACCCCATATTCTACAAAAAGCATGTTTTAATGCACTTCATAATTATATATCAATTTCATTATGTTTTAAATGACGTAGCGTCATCAAAATGCGCTTGAAACCATTATTCCCCATTGACCATAATGTAATGGAAAACTTTTGACTGTCCCTGTAAAAAAAACTATAAGTGCACAACACTTCAGTTGAAATAGGGAACATGCTATAGATAACGGCAATAGCATATAAAAATTTCAGAGCAATCCGAGCATATTTACGTGAGTTAGAGCACGGACCGACGGCCATACGGCAGACAAACCGAAATCATAAACACTTTTCAACTAGGTTGGAAAGTGTTAAAAAGAGAGAGAAACTGTTCAATTTTCTGATTTTTTAGTTATGCCTGCAAAGTTTAATGCATTTTTAGAATAAAAAAATATGACAATATTCTTACATTTCGTGTAATGATTGTGTCAAATTGAAGCTTTCCAAACAGAAATCTTGAAATATTTTGGGTTATCTTACTTTATATATTGTATCACTAATAAAAAAATATATTTTAAGGAACAGGTGTTCAATCCGTGCTCCCAAGCCATTTTAGAACACTTAAATAAAATACAACAGCAAAAAATAATCAATCTTTTTTTTGTCAGGAGGGGGGGGGGGAATAAAATGGAGCATAAAAAAGTTCCGAGGTCCTATTTAAAGAAAACAAATTAGTCTCGCTCATTATAGGAATAGCATTTAAAATTGCAAGTCATTAAATCAAATCAAATTAGATTTTATTATATGCAAATTTAATATAAATTAATTTAATATAAATTAATTTTTTAAACAATTGAATTTGTTACTGCAATTATATCTTTTGTCCTTGTATAGATTTTACACATATAAAATACACTGACTTCTCATTTTTATCCTAGCTCTCACATAAAATCCTAGAATAAGATAACAGCACGAGCGACAGTTTTTAGTTTCAGTTTTGTTTGTTTATTTGCATTTATTTTATTGCTAGATGAAATCGTGTCAAATTAATGTACCTTTTCTCAGAAACTACCAAAGATATTCATTTTAAATTTTTTATTTACATAATATAAATAAATCCTAATAAAGTGAAGTCAAATTTATAAACAGATATCCTTTAGTTATTTTTTAAACAAAATTTGGAGTAAAAATCACTTTTAAATAACAAAAAACTTTCATTTTTCAAAAGAAAAACCTTTTAATAAAAATTTGTTTTAATAAAAACTTTAAAAAAAATTGTAACAAAAGTTCACTTTGGATTGATCCGGAATATGTTTAAAATATCCAGGCAAGATTACATATAATAATATGTAGTAGTTTCTATAAAAAGGTACATTGAAGTTCAAAATGCAACATTTTGAGAAACTTGAGTTTAAAGTTTATATATGATGTAAACAAACTGAATTACTTAAATATTTATTTTCTTGCCTACTAGATATCAGGTGTACATATTGATCATCTCTTTTTTACATTTTATGAGATCATCAAATTCTTCGGCGAGCTTTGTATGCTTTAATTTCATCATCTGTCAAGCGGCTATTTCACTTACATGAAAACACCTGCTCGCTAATGTTAATCATATTGAAGATTTTTTTTTTAAATATCTCTTTTGCATTTCAATATTTTTTATTTTTTTTATTTTTTTTTTTGGTTTGCATTGGATAGCTGAGGTCGATCTCTACAAAAGTCATTGGAAACATTTTGAATTCTGTTTACAGTTTTTTTTATTTTTTTTTTATGAGGATACTTTCACTTTCGAAACTGGTTCTGAAAGTAAAAGTATCCCAATTTGTAAAAAAACCTGTAAACAAAATCGAAAAATATAACAAGCCTCTTGTAGTGACCAACCTTAGCTATACAATAAAAAAAATTAAAAAAAAACATTTACAAATTTGGAAATGCAAGCTAGATATTTAAAAATTTTTGCAAACAGGTGTTTTTGCATAATGAAGAAGCATCATGCAGCATTGATGGTAATTGCTATGTTGGGTTTTACAATGCATTATCCAAATTTTTCTCTCTCTACCTAGACATAATCTTTCACCTTATTAAAGTGCAGTTTTGTTATGGTACTCTGAAGCTGTTAGAAAGTGTTTTATAGTAATCAATGCTTGATGCAGGATTTTTCGTTCTTGTTTAAATAAAGTTTAAAAGAAATGAATTGCTATGCTGAAGGGAGGAGAGGGGTGCAAAGGGGAATTTTTGAAGGAGGCAGGAGATAATTTATATTATTGAATACTTATTGTCACTAAAGTACAATAAATAGGGCAGAAGAGTTTTTGTGTAAAAATAAAGATTTTAAAATCTTTGTACAGAGGAGGACAAAAGAGGGGTAGGAGTAAATTTGGAAATTAAGGGGGGTGGGATAATTTAGATTATTTAATTCATTTTATGAGATCAACAAATGGTGCACATTTTTTTCAAAATAAAATTTTAATGATTTTAATCTCTGTATGCTGGAGAGGGAGAGTGGAAATTTTGGGAAAAGGCAGGGGGATAGTTTAGACGGTTTATTTTTATTTGGGAGCCAAAGTTGTTATGGCTTATTTTTTATAATAAAAAGTTTTAAAGAGTAATATTTCTTGCTTTTACCTGAAACTTTTTCCATACTAAAATTTAACACTACTTTTCATACCTGTGAAACAAAATGTAAAAGAAGACCTTTAAAAATATGCATTTTGTACATAATTCCATAAGGATATGTAAATGTCATCACGTATGTAATCACACAAATGTCATTGATTACTCTGTTTGATTGAACCATGGATTGGTAAATGTGCCACCTTTCAATTTTGTGCAGCGTGTGAATATAATCCTATAAATCATATACAGGGCTACACAAAATAATTCGTAAGCATTACTATGTATGAGTGTGGATTGCTTACGGATGTGTTTTGAATCAGGTGTCGATGCAGGTTTTTTTTCTTGGGGCCCATTTTGTGAAAAATAAAGGTTATTTTTGTGAAATTTATTATATTTTTGTGAAAAATAACATTTTGTAACGAAAGTTGAAATCCATCTAATCAAATTCAAACCAATCATTTATAAACAAAAACTTTTTAAAATCCTTTAGCTGAAGTTTTCTTCTCTGATGAACTTGTTTGTTTACAAATTACACATTTTAAAACATCACAAAATAATAAATAGTAAGTTTTTATGGACTAGAATTTTGTGAAAGAGCCTATTTTAGTAAAAGGAATTTTGTGAAGGTTCCCATTTTATCAAATTTATTTTTGTGAAAGGCCTTATTTTATCAAATTGATTTTTGTGAAGGGTTCAATTTTTCTATTTGATTTCTGTGAAAAGGCTCATTTTATCGAATTGATTTTTGTGAAAAGGCCCATTTTAACTAATTGATTTTTGTGAAGGGTCTCTAAATAGGCCCCAAATTTTGCCTGAATCGAACCCTGTGAGTTATACAGTTTCCTCTATACCAAAGTTGAAGTGTATCGTATAATGTCATGATGTTCCAAATGTTTCTTTCATGTATTTTTTTTTTCATATTCCTGGATAATATTAAGAGAAATTATAATTAGTTAAAGCTGTCACTTTTTAATTTATTGTTTGTTTCTTTTAAAGTTTAATAAATGTGATTTGTTTTTTCAATCTACCACATTGAATTTCATTTTTTTTCTTTTCACATTTAGAAAAAAAAAATCTTATTGAGTATAATATGCTTAATATAGTTAATTAATAATTAGTAATACTAGCTAATAAGCATAACTCAAAAACTACTAGGTGGAATGTGCTGAAATTTTGGATTTGTATACTTACTTTTAAAATTTCTAGAAATTCATTTGTGTTAAAAAACTTCATAGGTTGCAATTCATTTTTTTTTTCAAATTATTAATTTTAAATAATGTATATTTTGAAATTAACATTAAAGAAATGTTAATTGTAACCTGTGAATTTTTTTAACTATTTTCGACAAATCGCAATATATCAAAAGTTATTGTTTTTATTGAAAATTAAAAAAATTATTGAATTCACCTCCATTCTAAGCTTTTTCTTGTTAACATAAACTGAAAGACAAATGAATGGCTATTTTTGTTTTTCTCTGTAACAGTTTGATGATGTGGCTTTTTTTTTCTTTTGACAGCTGTACATATACTATTTAACTACCATTAATTTCTATGTGAGTCATGTATCATCAGACAAAGCTATATGTTGATTACGATAAATCCAATCAACACAATTTCTTCACTATTTGAAAAATTCACTTTTGAGTCAGACATGAGAGTATTAATTATTTTTCAAATATTTCATTCCCTTATGCATATTTCTTACATGCCCATACATATTTTTAAGGGCTGAAAAACCCTTTTCACAATACGGACAAACAGCTCTCATCTTAAGCGCAAACGATAAATGAAGCAGTAAAAGTTACATCCACCTGTTTGATAAATAAGTGCGTAAGCTGAGCTCTGATGTCTGATCTGAACTCGTCACAAATTGGCTCTTCAAGGGTCACGGCGATAGGCGATAATCTCAGCGCCAAATCTTTTCCTCCCAGCAACCCGAATCTGGAACATCATAAATAGCCAATCACATTGCTGAGCCAATTTGGGAATTAACGGCTCGTGCCTATCCTCCTGATAGGAGCCAGTAGCTGAGAAGAAAATAAATAATATATATATATATATATATATATATATATATAATTTTAGTTATTTGCAGTTTGTAAAATTTAGTATGAATATTTAACAAATTCTTAAACTAAATAGTCCTGGTTTTCATATTTTATTTATTTTAAAAAATAAATAAAAGCATATAAAAACATCATCATTTGTTTTGAATAGAAAAAAAAAAGTTATTCTATAAAATATTTACGAGAATTACGTGATAAATTCCGGTTATCGAAGTACAATAAAATTTAAAAGAAAAAAAAAGATATTTGAGTTCTAGGCTTGTTTTGAATAAGAATGAATATTTTTTTTCCCTTTTTAATATTACAGTGAAAATATATATTATTTGCAGTTTCTAAAATTTTATATAAATATTTTACAAACTCTTAAAATAGTTCGTTTTCTGTTTTATTAATTAAAAAACATCACAGAATTTCTTTTTAAATGCAGCTTGAGAAAAAAAAAAAAAAAGTTTTCCATTTGCGGAACTTCCATTGCTGACACAGATGGCGCTCCGGCCAGTACACGAGATTTCGCCCATTACCAAACTTCATTTCGGAGTCAGAAACCTAACACGGCGTTCCCTTACCTGAGGTATTCTATTACCATGGTTTGCACTAACCTACATTTGTACCAATTATATCGAAACATGTCGGAGTATTTCGGCGCACTAAACTGGAAATGGAAAAATGACTGCAGTTTGAAGATGTTGTTACGTTATAAACGTAATAACAACCTCCTTCCATCCTATCGAATCCTCCTTCCATCCTATTTAATCAATAAATTAACAAATTTTCAGACTTAATATCTCGATAACGGGAAGACCAGGGCAAATGATTTATGCGTCAAAAAACACGTTTCACTATAATTTTTTCAATTGCTGCTTATTTAGATTGTTTTTCATTATTACACTAACTGCGTGGTTTCCTGATTAGATCCAAATTTGCTTTTTCTGAGATATATCCGAATTAGTTTTCTTTTGAAAATGCATGAAATTTGCAGATATATTCGTAAATTTATAAAATATGATGTATGTTTTATTTAGATACGAAGAAATTAGAGTTTCACATTTCTTAATAAAGCAAAGAATCTTTCAGAAAATTTTCTTAAAGTTCTTATTTTAAGCCGATTTTCGTGAGTCGGCAATCACTGAAATATCATCTTGGGAGAACAATCAAATTCTACTACAATTCAAAATGTGCCATATTTCACGAAAAATTAAAAAAGTTGCTCGATTCTTTGGTGCCTTAACAATAATGCTGCCAATTTCATGCATTTCTATATAAAAATAACTTCGTCAATGTATCAGACAGGTTAGAATTTTTAAGCAGGAAGAAAAATGCAAAAAACCTTTAATGCATATTTATATTTTAAAAATATATTGTTCTGTAGAAATGTTTTTCGTTTAGAGGGGGATGGGTAATGACGCCCCTACCACGTGTGAAAATGTATTTAACAAATGGGCCTTTGTTTTGAAAATAACACTAAGCAAATATTGCTTTTGGGAATTTATTTTGAAATATTCATTGTATGTTTGCAAAGTTTTGGAGGTAGAGGCAGTGGCAGTGGCTAAAGCTATCTGTGCTTTGCTCTGAATTGGGATATTTGTGTACCCTTTTAAACACATGCTGTTTTTGAATACATATTGAAAAGAGGGAAAATAAAAAACATGTTTATAATTTTTAATTAAGAACTTTAACGTATGTTAAACAGTGTGAGAAAGATCTATTCAACAATTTAACCCTTGTTTTTTAAAAATAACACCAAGTAAAAAATACTAATTTGAATTTTAAAAAAATCGTATGTTTGAACAGTTTCTGACATATTATCGATTTTGCTTTGAAGTAAAATATTTTCTCGTTTTAGAATACAGGGAGCTTCATTTTTTTAGTACAAAGACGGAAAAAACTGGTTTATATGTTTTTAATTACAAAGTTCTGTTAATACATGGTGGCCATAATTAAACTGACGGTACTCAGAGTGTTCTTTAGCGCGATCTAATAGCGATAATGGTGCCAAATTTTGTAGGAAGATTAAACAAGGCGGGGGACAAATGATTCCGTGAAAAAAAATTAGTCCCAAACGTCACCGCCAGGGGAAAATGTGGCGCTGTCTATTCTAAAAAGAGAGCTTTAAAAAATGAAGAATCAATACTGAAATAAAATTAAAGTTTATTTAACGAATTTAGCAATTTAATCCAAGCTCAAAATGGTATTAGTTTATAAAATGCTAAAAATTTACATAAACACTGAAAAGTTTCTTTATCTGCAATTTCACTTACAGAGCCCCAAAGAAAGCAACGGCAGAAGAAGTTCTTTATTCAAATTTCACGTTACATCTTTTGGCCCAGTGCCAGCTTGTTCGGCTGTAAAAGGTAATGTGTTACTGTTAGAAGCAATTTCATTGAAAGTTATCTTTCATAATGTCTCCTTCTTTAGTCGAGCGAGCTCTACTAGTCAAATTCTTTTACCTCAACCAGTGAAACAGGTTCTCTAAATGGTCAGTCAGGCAGAGGACGAAAACCCGTATCACAGGATACAATCGAAGAAGTGGCAACGGCGATTGTCGACAGAGCATCAAACAATATTGCTACCACTTCCAGCGCTCGTGGGATAGCTCGGAATCTGTATATGCCTTATTGTACTGTATGGAAAATCCTACGAAAGATTATCCACTTCTATCCGTACAAGAGTTACGTCACACCGACCATGATAAGCGATTGACTTTTGCTCTCACTTTTCTTGCCAGAATGGAGTTGGATGATGCTTGGCCCTGGAAAATCTTATGGGGAGACGAGGCCCACTTTTACGTGAATGGAAGTGCAAATACCCAGAACAGCCGAATTTGGGATAACAAGTCACCAAGAGCATTCAAGGAAATTCCTTTGCATTCACCAAAGATAACTGTTTGGTGTGGTTTCACAGCAGATATGATCATAGGTCTATCTATGGGATAACTTCTATGAGAACATTACTCCGACAGGACCTGTAACTTGTTCTGTTACCGGAGACAAATATCGCCAAATGCTAAACATCTTTGTTATTCCGGCATTTCAGCAAAGACAATGCCTGGAGAAAATCATTTTCATGCAAGATGGAGCCCCTTCACATATTGCTTTGCGCGTACAACAGCTGCTACGACAGAAATTCCCAACAGAAAGAGTCATTAGCCGCTGTTTTCCAACTGCATGGCCACCTCGGTCCCCTGATCTTACAACCTACGACTTTTGGGTACGGGGTTACCTAAAGTCCAAGGTCTATCACGGAGGTGTCCAGGACCTGGCTACGTTGAAGGATAACATATCGCGAATGTAATCTCTGCTGCTGTAGATGCTGTGCACAGAATGCAATATGTGGTCCACAAAAACGGCGACCACATCGAATCTGAGTTGGATGTGCTAAATAAACGGAAATTTTATTTCAGTATTGATTCTTGTTTTTTGAAACTCTCTTTTTCGAATACACATTGCCACATATTCCCATGGCGGTGACGTTTGGAACTAATTTTTTTCGCGGAATCATTTGTTCCCGTCTTGTTTAATCTTCCTACAAAATTTGGCGCTATTCTCGCAATTAGATCGCGCAACAGAACACTCTGAGTACCGTCAGATTAATTAAGGCCACCTTGATTATGATGGCCAGTGAGTGTGAAAAACATTCATTGAAAAAGTTGGTTTCTGTTCTAAAATAACAGTTTCTAAATAATATATTCTTATTTAAATATTTCAGACTTATTTTCAACGTAAATATCAATTCCTATAGTTAAATATATTCATATATCATATGAAAATCAAAATAAGTATCTAAAAAGTATTAATTTATCCCTTTACTTTAAATCTGGTTTAGGAAACTTCCAGTCTGTATTACCGTCAGCACCATCTATTGGAGGCTTATTTTCGCCTGCATTTTTTATTTATCCTTGAACGACACACTTTGACACACAGTGTGCCGTTCAATGCTAAAAAAATACACGCGAAAGTTAGTCTCCAATAGACGGCGCTGACATTAGTACAGACTGGAAATTTCCGGAACCAGATTTACAATAATCGGATAAATTAACGCATTTTAGATACTTATTTTGATATCATATAAGAAGATAGTTAATAGTAGGAATTGGTATTTACATTGAAACAAGTCCGATATATTTAAATAATGAATATTTTATTTACAAACTGTTATTTTAGAACAGAGACCTATTTTTTATTGAATCTTTCTCACACACACTGGCCATCAGGGCCGTAGCTAGAAGGGTGTCAGGGAAGGCTCACCCCCCCCCCCCCCCAGGGCCCGCTTAAGACTTAGAAGAAAGCCCTTCCCCCCCCCCCCTATTACTCTGAAAATTATGTTTCAACAATTTGAAATTTTACCAGCAAACTTTCGAGTAAATAACACTTTTAATATTAAACTAAAATTAACTACCTATATACATTTACAAATATGGAACAGATTCAAATATTTGAACTTCAAAATATATTTTATGCTTTACAAATTGCAGGATTTCCCAGCGCTAAGAACAGAGCTTGGACACGAAAATATTTTACGTAAATTTATGCTTGGCTGCAAAACAATTTTGCTTCTATTTTATAAACAGAAATTTGGTATCACTGAATGTTAAATTCTTTCCCTTTTATTTAAATAACCTTTTCTCCATATATTATATCATTTCTCCACTCTTTATGAATATAAACAAAATATAATTATACAGATTAAATTATCTGTTATTTTTAGCACGTTTGAGGTTTGAAATTAAAATGCAAAATATAAGCGAATTGTTCGATGATTTTGGCACATATGATTATCTTGTAAAATTACAATACGTGGTATTTGTATTTTACTTTAAATTGATCTTATAAAACATTAATAACATCAAATTATATTTGTATATATTTTCTTTATAAATATGGTGTACAAAATACACCGTGCAGTAAGTTTTAATATAGCAAAAGTATACTATATGCATAAAAAATTTAGTCAATGTGTTTTAATTTCTTTTTATGTAATATTAACTTAATCTTCAAACATTTTAATCCAATTTATGCACTTTAAACACTATAAAAAGTTTAGCATTTGTCTCCAGCTAATAGTCAATAAAGAAATTAAAACGTCATTGAGTAATAAATAAAATAGTATAAATAAAACACAGATTTAACAGACATGTAATTTAAATAAGCGCGTAAAACTGCTGTAATTATCAGAATAATAATTAAAAAAAACTGCTGTAGAAAACGAACTTTTTAGAGATTTTTTTCGGCTATTAACTTATGGCTGGAGACCAATACAAAATTACCGGTTTTAATAAATTTCAAAATTTTATTTGAATATGTAATTGACATATTTCATATAAAAATGTTCTTTGGTATTGTTAGCAAGCAATCTAACAAAAATTATTAAATGTAAAAAATCTATTAAGTTTTCAATAAGAAAAAAAAAAGGTTTTCACATATATTTTCTATCCCGGGAAACCCGGGTTCGATGCCCTAGTACTTATAAAAGAACATGTCCTGATGACTCAGAATCAAAGCCGAGCTTCAACCGCAGCTCCTGGGACTATGAAATGTGGAAGATATGTTCGTTACACAATGTAGGCACTGACTAAGAAAGGATTTTTGAAAATTCCTTCCTGAGGGAGTTAAATAGGGGATCGAAATGTTTAGGTCATTTCGCCTTATCGCCATATCTCAGAAGTAGTTTTAGGTGGAAGCAAGAAATTCAGGATAACAAATCTACTAAAAAAATAGTTAAACACGTATTTCAGTGATTTTAGAAATTCAACCACTAAAGGGGTTAAATGGTGAGTCGAAAGTTTTAGGTCATTTTGTCTTTTCGCCATATCTCAGCAGCAGTTTTCAGCAGGAGCGTTAAATTCAGGATAATAAATCTACTAAAAAATAGTTAAACATATATGTCAGCTATTTTAGAAATTCAACCAATAAGAGTGTTTAACTTGGATGTCGAAAGTTTTCGGTCATTTCGGTTTTTCGTCGTAGCAACAGTTTTACGTAGAAGTGTGAATTCAGGATAAAAAAATCAAATAAAAAAATAGTTAAACATGTATTTCAGCGATTTTAGAAATTAATCCACCAAGAGGGCTAAACGGAGATCGAGCGTTTCAGGTCATTTTGCCCTTTCTCAGCAGTAGTTTTAACTCCGAGCGTAAAATTCAGCGTTACAAATCTACAAAAAATAGTTAAAAACGTAATTCAGCTGTTTCAGCTGAAGCGAGTTGTCGACAACATCGGCTATGAACCTGATCATTGAAGATTAGTCGAAAAATACAACTATAGCTGTTTTTTATTAGATATTTTTGTTATTTAAAATTTGTTATTTAAATACTAATCGCCATATGTCTGTGCTAGGGTATGCACAAGGCTGCGTTACAGTGATTGTCGTATAATCAATTTACAGGCGTGCAACCCAAAGGGCTCTGTTAAAGTAATTTGACTTTAACGATTTATGCACGCATAATAACTGAACCCCTTTATAATGATCGCTGTAATTAACGATATACGGCTGAGAAACACACAGGTACCCGTTATTTTGACCACGACATTAACAATTTATGGACGTGAAACCACACTGCCATGTATCTTAGCCAATCTCATTTTGCTTTATTTTATCTAAAATTTCTCCCTTCTCCTTAGATAATCACGGTTAGGACCGAGCAGTACTTTGTCAGGGGGCTCATGAAAAAAAATTATTATTTATGTCACGAAATCTTTATTTACGTGCTTATTTAATATTCTTACTAGTTATTTTCATATAGTTTTAAATAAAGTATTTTATTTATATTTTTATTTTTGCATGTAAAATGCACTTTCTGGGCTCCAAACAAAGTCAGCGCTGTACGCTACAGAAGGTATCTGGGCCCCACTCGGAAGCGACCGTCTAGTTAACGATATATGGCTGAGAAGCACACAGGGCCCCGTTATTTGTATCAGTGTATTAACAATTTAAGGGAGTGAAATATTTTGAACGATCGCCAGGTATCTTATGCTATCTCATTTTTGTGCATTTTGTCTGAAAGCTCTTCCATTCCCATGAGCAGTGCCGAGCGTGTCTTTGTCAGGGACTGGTGGAAAAAAACGTATTATTTATCTCGCGAAATCTTTATTTACGTACTTTATTGATATACTTATTAGTTATTTTTGTATAGTTTAAAGCAGTTTATTTATATTCTTCTGTTTGCATGTAAAATTCACTTTCTGGTTTTGAAGCAAAGTCCGGGTTATACGCTGCAGAAGGTAACTTGGCGCCACACAGAAGTGACCGACTAGGCTGGTGAAGACCGACTAGTTAATAAATGTTTGTTTTAAAAGAATTAGAAAAATTTGTGAATAAATAGTCTATTTTCGAAATTTAACTAAGCAAATAACAATTACAGTTAATTGATACATTAACTACATAAATTAAGCCTTTACTTTGACAAATAATATGTATATATATATATATATATATATATATATATATATATATATATATATATATATATATATATATATATATACTAGCTGTTTAACCCGTTCTACGCACGAGAGTTCATGAATTCATGAATTTAATTCTAAAACCAAAATTAAAAATAAAAATCAGTACAACCAAACTAATGTTTATGAATATAAAAATATGTTATGTCTATTAAAAATCAGTATTTACACAACCAAAAATCCGTAGTAAAAAGTAGTAGTACGTAAAAAATTCACATCAAATAGACATAATAATAATCGAATATGAAACGAAATTTAGCATAAAAACGCAATCACAACAAACAATTTAAAATATCTAAATAAAAAATAAGAACTCCCCTATTAAAGTGTTCAGTTGTTCAATAACTATTCGATTTAGAAAAATATGTTTCTACTACTTGTCTTTTTTTAATGATATTTAATGTATCATGTTGCAGACGATAAAACGCATCAGCAGACGATAAAACGCATCAGCAGACGATAAAACGATATCTTTGGAATAAGGGAATAAATAGAAAAAGTTTTGTTGATGTTTGTGATAAAATGGTTTTCTTTATTTTTTAAAAAAGGTAATAATTAAGCGCAATTAAATAACTACCCCCGAGGAGGCGCGCAGTCAACTGCTCAACAACAATTCACTAACTTTGACTGTTGGTATGCCTCAACTGAATACTGGCTCTGTACTTTTATTAGGAACATAAATTTAATTTTTATGAAAACTGTTATTCTAAAATAGCGGTATTATCTATATGAAACAGCGATTAAACGTTACGGGTGAAGCTAAAAATGTTAAATTTGTTAAATGTAATTAGTTCTGTTGAAATCAGAGCAGTAGATTTGGATTTATTTATAAGGATGGTCAATTAATGAAAAAGCCGCCACCAGGTGGCACGCGGTCAAGTAAAATAAATGTGATATTTAACAAAAAGTCATTTACCCACACCCCTCCCCATCCCTGCAAATTTAACAATGGATTTATTAATAAGGAAGGCCAATTAATAAAAAAGTCGCCGCCAGGTGGCGCGCTCTCAAGTAAAATAAATGTGATATTTAATAAAAAAGTCGTGTACTCCTCCCCTCATCCCCACAAATTTAACAAGTAATCTGCTAAATAAAGTTTTCTGTATTAATAATCTCTATCATACTAATATATGTCATGTAAAAAAACTCTTAAACCCAGCTAATTATCATTCATTAAGTCGATAAAATCCTTTAAAATTAAGTTTTTCCATTTTGGCAACGGTTAATAATTAAGTTGATTGTTTGCATGTCATAATGTCATATAATCTCTGATCGATTGAATTTAAACACTCGACTCGCAATTGCAATGATCCGTACCTTGATTTATTTAATGACTTCCGTGGAGATTTTATACAACCAACCAACCGAAGATAGAAAAGCGTATTTTTGATGAGATCTATCTGTGGATGGATTTTAGTTAATATTTAATCTACAAAAATCTATTTAAAATTTTCGAATTTTTTTCCCCAATCGTTCATGGCCCTCCCTACCAGCAACACGTGTGCAAAATTTCGTAGCCCTGCGCCCTGTAGTTTCGGAGTTTTTGAGGTTACAAAGATACGCGAACGGATTTTAATAGTATAGATAATTCTATAGAAAGTAACAATAGTTTATTTGGCAACAATCACAGCTTGGCCGTGTTTTGGCAATAGTGCATTAATATCACTAATAGTTAGCAGAAACAAGTGTTATAAACAAAATTCATGCTAAAATGACGTAATTTTGTCACTTTTTTACCTGCATTGCTCCTCCCCTCACAGATAAACGCAACGTCTCCGGCATGAAAAGAAGGAAATCGTTCCTGGAAAAAAATCTCAAATAGGTGGCGCATGTGGTAAGACTAGAACTCCTATAATAGAATCTGACGCATCCTCGCAGTTTTGGCACACGAATTGAAGCCCAGTCGAAAAACCAACTATCATAGGAGTCAAATACCATGTTCACATCGGACATTTAAGATATCTTAGACCGCCATTTTTGAGGTGGTACCCTCCCGGAATTGAATACCTGTCCCATAGAGATACCTGGAGGGACTCTTTAACTCTTCTATTGAGGCGGCTGTGATTCGGTTCGCCCATCTGCCACACCCACTGCCACACCCACTCTGGTGACCAAAACATCGTTTGTTGCGCATAGAATCTTATGTTAACGAAAGATTACTTTTTTATACGATATTCATTGATTTTTTTTAATTAAAATCAGTCATGGTAACCTGTTGTGCATATGGATGTACTAATAGGTTACAACCGAGTAAATCTGGAGTTACTTTTCACCGGTAAGTTTTTTTTTTTTTTTCCTTGTAAGTTAATACATTGCTTGACTCCATTTTGTTTTCTTTGTGTGTCAGGTCTGCATTTTTTTTCGTTTAATTGGCTGGAGAAGTAACTAAAATAAAGTATTTCATATCTATTTCCTTTTAATAAAAACTATTTCAATTTTAATGATAAATTTATCGTCAAGCAGCGCTTTTGTCACTTTGGATCTCGTTTCATTCTGTTCAGAACAATAGAAACAATTTTTGTAGTAGGGGAGACCAGTACACACTGGAACTATGGGCACGGTGGACCACCCCCTAATATTTTATTTATTTAAATTCTTTTTAAGTTTCTCTTCTATCCTAATAGACAACAGCACTGCACTGATTATTTATAGCCTTCAGAATATATGTTTAGTTCATATTGAACTATTTTATTCAGATTGGTTGTTTTGAGCTTCTAAAAATAAAAATTTTCATCATCATATTTTTATTTTTTTAGTAATTAAACGTTGTAGATAAATAAGATAAAACAGCTTTTTTGCAAAATTAAGATACTTGTTTTTATTTAACTTTAAAGTTAATATGTTTAAAAGCAAGCACTAAACAATATTAATATGATTATTTATTGGAACTAAAACTATTTAACTGAAAAAGTGGTCCACTGTGTACCAGTCTCCCCTACTCTTATATCGTAAAATAATTTATTTTGCATTTATTGATCAGATTTGAAAAAAAAAAAATTAGTTTTTCTCTGTCTATTTCAAGTTTCCTAATTAATGATTAAATTATTGTTATTTTTCTGAATACTATTTTAACTTATTTAAGCATAATATAATGCCTTTGAAATACTTAAAGTTATTGTAGAATTTCCTGTATTTTTTTTTTCTATTATTACTAAGGTAATAAATTTTATAACTGCTTTATTTATATGTATAATACTTTTGTGTGAAACTTGGGGAACTGTGTCTGTGTATCATCTAAGAATTAATAGGAAGCTAAGTAAACATAATTTAGAACAAACTAACTCAATACTACAGCACAATGTAATAAAGACAAAAAAAGTAATGCATGTCATAAAATGTTCTCATTATCATGTTCATTGTACCATGTTACAAAAATCATTTAATTGAATAATAAGAACATTTTTAAAACACTTGTTTATTACCTGATGAGTTAAGGTCTTTATTTTATTTTTTAAGGAGGATTTATTTGATAATTGCTATTACTTAATTATTACAGTTAGAAAGTAGAAAAAAATTGTAAAATGCCTATCATTATTGCATAAAATAACCCTTATATAATGTGTTGAATTAAAATTCCTTTCGTTTTACTCAGTGGGTCCTGTTGATTGTGACTTTGACATAAACAAACCTAGTCATTCCTTGCAGGATGGTCATGTTGTGGATTATATTTAATAAATAATTAGATGCAGATCATTTAAATTCTAGTTTTGTTGTGCATCATTACTTATGATAACTGATTTTTTTTCATAAGTGAAAGTATATAATTTGACTTTATGTAAGTATTACATATATATTATTATCTACAGTTTCCCTAGTAACCATATGCGGCTCCAGTGGATAAATGCCATTAGACGAAAAGATTGGCAACACACTCCACATTCTAGAATATGTTCTGATCACTTTGTTGAAAGTGATTTTGATAGAACACTATCCAGAGTAAGAATAAAGGATCATGCGGTGCCATCTGTGTTCAAAAACTTCCCTAAATATTTGCAAAAAGTGAGTCATTTTAAATTCAAGCTTTCCTTTAAGTCTTATATTGCCTCATTTTAACATAGCTTTCAAATAAACATATTTTTACATTTCTGTTCCTTCATAGTCATTTTCATAAACTTTGCTGTCATCATTGCTATCTTTATTCACCACACTATGAATATAGCAACCACTTTTCTTCGTAAATATATTTTTTTTCTTATTTCTAAAATTTGTTTTACAGCATGTATTAGTTGAGTTTTCTACCCTTTAAAGAATAATGTTAATCAGATGTGCTATTAGTGTTATATCTTTTCCATTAATAACAAGAATGAAGATATTTTAGAGAATTATGATTCATGACATTCAGATTTGTGTGGTATTAAATATTTATAATTTAAAATTAAATTAATAATTGTATTAAATAATTTTCCATAGCTATAAATATATATTGTTCTAAAGGAACATTTTAATAGCTATTGCTTTATTTTCAATATAAGACTATCTTGTACGAGTAGTTTTGAAAAAAAAATATATTCTTCATTTAAAAAAATGCCACCTAGTCTATGGACTACAGGCACATCTGTTTTTGATTGTAGATTTTCTCCCTAGATTTTTTTTTTTCTGTCAGAGTCCAAAATTTTAAATTTATTTTCCACTCGCAAATATTTTTATAGTAATTATTAAGATGTATCTATATATTGCTCCTGATAAAGTATGTGCTGCTTAAGTAATATTATTCATTATGTAAATATGTATTATATTTTTGTGCTATAAACTGGTTTTTGTGACAGCTTTTTAACAATATCCACATTCAATTTAAACAATAATGTAATCATTCCTATTTGAATGTATATCTAACCTGTAGACCTGATTACAAAAGATTAGCTAGCTTTTTATTTCCCTCATCCAAATTTTCTGCTTAATCTTTTGTAATCAAGATTATGTTAATGATTTATTTTATACACTTGTTAGATAACTGTTAAAGGAAAAATGGAAAAAAGGAAATGTGTATGGTGGCAAAAATGTAAAGTGAGAAAACAAAATTTGTTTAATTTTTTAAATAGATTTATAAAATTTCATTAAAAGTTATACACATAATTTAAAAATTGACAAATTTAGTAACAAAATTTAAAACTAATCAGAATAATTAAAGACTTCTATTGGAAAATTTAAACATCCCTAATTTAACATTTAAATATTATCCAACTGTGCCATTTAAAAAAATTAATGTTAAATTTTTTAAATCGTCTGAATTTTGATAGAAAAGCATTATGATGTAAAAGGAAATGTTCTATATTTTCTCGAACAAATCAACCAAATTTAATCAAAAGCTAACCACCTTTTTCTGGATTCCCCAGTTCGGCTAGTAACCTGTGTTTGGTTATAAGTAAAAATCCTGCATAAAAAATATATTTTATTATAAACATCTTAAAACTACAGGTTTTCATTTTTTTTTTTTCAACATAGTCATAATTTAAGTTTAAGCATTTGCAGGCCTCACAAATGGTCCCCTTTCCCTCCTAAAGTCCCCTTTTTAGAAAAAGGTCCCCTTCAGTCCTCTTTTATGCATTTTGGTCTCTTTAGTCCCCTTTCAGGAAAAAAAAAAGATTTTAAAAAATTTCTAATGTGGAAAAATTGTCGCAAAATACACAAAACTCTAAAAATATTTTAGAAAATTATGGTTCATGAGATTCAGATTTGTGTGGTATTGAATATTTATAATTTGAAATTAATTTAATAATAATTGTATAAAATAATTTTTCATAGCTATAAATATATATTGTTCTAAAGGAACGGTTTAATAGCTATTTCTTTATTTTCAGTATAAGATTACCTTGTACGAGTAGTTTGGACAAAAAAATTATATTCTTCATTTTAAAAAATGCCACCTAGCCTATGGACTACAGGCACACCTGTTCTAAAATCATGCTTCTAGATTTTCTCCCTAGGTTTTTTTTTTTTTCTGTCTGTGTCCACAATTTTAAATTTGTTTTAATATTTTTATAATAATTATTAAGATGTATATTAATGTTCCTGATAAAGTATATGCTGTTTAACTAATATTATTCATTATGTATTAATTTTCTTTTTAGACGTGAAATTTAGAGCTGTAATTCCATGTATTCTACTATTAAAGCAATTTTAATCTTGATTTTTAATCTTTATTTATTTATTTTTGCTTTAATACATTATTATAATTACCAGAAGAAGGAGCCCTTGCCAAGCTTGGACAATTGATTCCCATTGTGGTAACACCGATACTTTCTCCTTGTTTCTGCAGAGTTTACATTTATTATATATGTTACTGTCAATTGTTTTTTTTACATTATTGTTTGTTACAAACAAATGTTTGTTATATCACATGCTGATAGGTTAAAAAATGATTTTTGTTGAGTGCTACTTGATTATTCCGTTGACCAATCTCACCAAATTATACAAATTGCCAAATTGTTATACAAATGGAAGAATGTTGCCATTCTAAAATGTTATGTTAGAAAAATTAATTAATTTAAATAAAACAACAAAAAATCAAGCATTGATTATGTAATACTTCCAAAATAATTTTGTAAATCTTTACCGTAAGGTGCAAGATGATATCTAACTAAACAATTTTGAAAGTAACTTTAAATTGAAAGAAACGCATAACATCTTTAAAAATTCAATTTCAGGAATTACCAATAATATTCGGAAAAATATCTCAGTTCTTTTATGCAGCCCTGTATATGATCTATAGATTTGTATATATACTATATAGAATGCTAAATTTTAGTACAGTTACACCAAGTTCAGTTGTCACCAAGTAATAGACAAAAAATGAGTTAAATAAGACGTTCAGCAACTGAAAAAGCATTCCCAGCAATTATTATTAATAAGCAGTACTTTAACCGAATTCTTTTGTGTGTCCCTGTAAATTAATGTTTATGAAAATTAACTGCTGAAGATGGCTTTAAAGATCAGCTAAAACGTCCAGTATTATTTGTTGTTTTGTGATTTTAATTTTTACATCTGAGTTTAAAATCTCATGTATATATATATATATATATATATATATATATATATACATTGGTTAGCAACTTACTGTTTTGTTTTCGTATTAATTTTCCATTGAATACATTTGATATCAGGCTCGGTCTCTGGTGACAATATTTTCAGGCTCAGATTTCAAATAATTGTGCTCGGGTTCCGGATAAATAGCTTGAACTTGTCTCTAAAGTGTATATATAAATATTAAATTCTGTTAAACATTTTCAGAAGAAAAGCTGTCGAAAGCCATCCAAGTATGTAACTGCCAGAAATGAAAATATGGAAGTTACCTTTTCAGCTCCACAGCAGGATTCACCATCAAATTTGGATGAAGTTGAGGAAGCATCTCCTTCAGATTTAACGTCAAATGTTTCAAATTTAAATCAATCATTGCCATCTTACTCTTCTTGCCTGGCAGAACCATTTCTTATATCCGAAATTCCCGATAACATAGATGTACCCCCTTCTTCACCATCAAAAGATTATTATAAGTGGCAATTGGAAGAGATGAAGAAAAAGATGAAGAAGTATCAAAGAAAACTGAAAACAGAGAAACAGAAAACTAGGAGACATAAGAAGAAAATAGCAAATATGTCCATTATTTTGTCGTCCTTGCAGAAGCATCAGTTTATGAGTGAAGATGATTTCACATCATTATCGCGTTCATCTGCACCTTTTGAGGAACTTTTATCACGTTTATTATCCAAAAAAAGGAAAACGAATAAACATAAATTTCCTTCAAAGCTTAAGCAATTTGCGCTAAATTTACATTATTATTCTCCAAGGGCTTACAACTATGTTCGCAAAACCTTCGTCTCCTGCTTGCCCCATCCTAAAACAATATCAAAGTGGTATTCTTCTGTAAAATGTGAACCTGGGTTTACAGAAGAAGCATTCAATTGCTTAAAATTGAAGTCCAGGGATATGCCAACTCCAGTATGTGCGTTGATGATAGATGAAGTTGCTATCAGAAAACATGCATGCTTTGATGGGAAGATTTGCCATGGACACGTTAACTTTGGAGGCAAACATGATGACAGCCGATTAGCCAAAGAAGCATTAGTGTTCATGGTAGTTAGTATTAACTATGACTGGAAGATACCTGTCGGTTATTTTCTGCTGGATGGTATTACTAGCCGCCAAAAAACAAATCTTCTTGAGCAGTGCTTGAAACTGTTGCATGATGCTGAAACTAAAATAATATCTATAACTTTTGATGGCTTGCCAGCAAACAGGAGCATGGTCACTAATTTTGGATGTGATTTTTCGGATGTAGACAATCTGGTGACAACTTTTCCCAATCCACTAACTGGTGAAAAAATAGCTGTTTTTCTGGATCCGTGTCACATGCTGAAATTAATTCGGAATTGTTTAGGAGAGAAAAAAGTAATTTTTGACAATGAAAATAAAGCTGTTGAGTGGAAATATATTGCCAATCTGTTTAACGAGCAGAAAAAACAGGGCCTACATCTTGGCAATAAAATTAAATCCAGTCACATCATTTTTTTTAAGTCAAAAATGAAGGTTTCTCTCGCTACACAAACACTGAGTGACTCTGTGGCTGATGCTATAGAAATATGCAACAGAAAACTTAAACTTAAAGATTTTGAAGGGAGTGAGGCAACTGTGAAATTCATTAAATTCTTCAACAAGCTTTTTGATTTATTTAATTCAAGAAGCATGAAGCAAATGGCCCACAAACAGCCTGTAAACAGAAGTAATTTGCATGATACCATTGCATTTCTGAATGAAGCAATTGCTTACATAAATGGCCTCAGAGTGCGAAGCAGTGATCAAGTGTCGGAACGCATTCTTTTGTCAATCAAAAAGACTGGCTTCTTAGGCTTCAAGATTTGCATTTTAAGCCTATTGCATCTGACTGAAGTTTTACTTGAAAAAGAGCTGATGGAATTCATTCCTTTATACAGGATCAGTCAAGATCACATTGAGCTCTTTTTTTCTGCAATAAGATTCATGGGTGGAGCAAACAATAATCCAACAGCTAGACAGTTCAAAGCTGCATATAGAAAATTGTTGATCCATACAGAGATCCAGGACTGTACAACTGGTAACTCCATTCCATTGGAACAGGTAAATAAAATATATGTACATAAAATTGAACATTTATTGTTACTTCAAAGTAGAAAATTTGACAGGAAATGTTTTAAAAGTTTTTTAAACTTATGTTTTGTATGCTTGGGGAAAGGGAAGTTAAAATTTATGAAGAGTGGGGATTACAATGACTATTTAAAAAAGAATGAAAATCCATTAAAATGTGAACGATTTTCATACTTTTCAGTGATTTTAATTTATTATGGAGAACTGTATTCGCACTGTTCTATGGATTTTATTTTTCTCCTTAAAAAAATTATAATTTTTCTTTCAAATGAAATTTTAAAAAAATCCAGTTTTCAATTAATAGTATTTTTAAGGAAAAAATATTATTTTTCCTTTAATAATAAACTTCCTTAAAATATATTTTTGTGTTTCCGCATTTTATGTTTATTGTTAATAGTTTTGGAGAAAAATTTTAATCAAAATTATTTATTTAAACTGTTCTGCATTTATACTTTCATACAGTTAAAATTCATATGGTCTCTTTACACATTTGATATCACTGTGAAAGCATATGAACAGTGTATAATTAATAGTATTTAGATATTCCTAAATTATACATATGTATATACACATTGTTTTTAAAAAAAGGACGGGGGGGGGGGGGGGCAGAGTTACAAGTTACGACTCTCATATAATGAACATTGCATTCGGTTGTTGTATCTTAATGCATATAGCATTTTAAAATTATTATCCATATTATATGTATCTGTAATATTTTTTTTTTTTTTTAGATACCAATATTAAACTGTTCCGCAACCAAAAGCCCTTCAGATGCAATTAATCAAGTTGTTACACATCAAGAATCTGTCAGTGATGTCATTACAGAATTTCCAGACCATGATTATGTCACCCAGTCTGTTAATCTTACAGAATTCGTCAAAGAGTGCATTGCATACATGTCAGGCTCAATCGTTCGACGGATTAGCAAAACCCTCAAATGTGAAATATGCTTAAATGCATTACATGGAGAAGCTGATCCGGATTCATTAACATCACTGAAAAGCAAAGGACGATTAGCTCATCCATCAACTGATGTAATTGACGTATGCAAATGCTGCGAATCTATTTTTCGCTTGACCACTGCAAATTCTGATGCAACTAATAAACTTAATGTAGTTAAGTTTACAAATGCTGCATTAAACTCTCTTAATGAAAGTGATGTCTTTGAGTCATTGGAAACTCACATTTCTGATGTGTCTCCCATAAACAACCACCGAACACACCTCATTAAAGAGATTGCACATTGCTTTTACCAAGCACGTATTGGCCATTTTTCAAAAAGGCAGTTTGATAAACCATCAATCAGGAGCGTTTGTACTAAATTACCTTTGTTTAAAGGCCAATGATATAAATAATCATTGCTTTATTTAAATTTTATAACCTCTTAACCATATCTTCAAAAAAATTTAACATTTGATCAATAGTAGTTAATTTAAAAATGTACATTTTTATGTATTATGATTTATATATTATTTTAAATAATTGTTCCGGCATCGTGTACCTTACAAGATTTTCTTGTTTTATAATTTCTGTTTCTGCACCCAAAGATTTATCTATTATTTTAAATAATTGTTCCAGCATCGTGTACCTTACCAGATTTTCTTGTTTTATAATTTCTGTTTCTGCACCCAAAGAAATATATATTATTTTAAATGAATGTTCCAGCATCGTGTACCTTACAAGATTTTCTTGTTTAATTATTTCTGCACCCAAAGAGTTATATACTATTTTAAATAATTGTTCCAGCATCGTGTACCTTACCAGATTTTCTTGTTTTATAATTACTGTTTCTGCACCCAAAGATTTATATATTATTTTAAATGAATGTTCCAGCATCGTGTACCTTACAAGATTTTCTTGTTTTATTATTTCTGCACCCAAAGAGTTATATACTATTTTAAATAATTGTTCCAGCATCGTGTACCTTACAAGATTTTCTTGTTTTATAATTTCTGCACCCAAAGAATTATATATTATTTTAAATAATTGTTCCAGCATCGTGTACCTTACCAGATCTTCTTGTTTTATAATTTCTGTTTCTGCACCCAAAGATTTATATATTATTTTAAATGAATGTTCCAGCATCGTGTACCTTACAAGATCTTCTTGTTTTATAATTTCTGCACCCAAAGAATTATATACTATTTTAAATAATTGTTCCAGCATCGTGTACCTTACAAGATTTTCTTGTTTTATAATTTCTGTTTCTGCACCCAAAGATTTATCTATTATATTAAATAATTGTTCCAGCATCGTGTACCTTACCAGATATTCTTGTTTTATAATTTCTGTTTCTGAACCCAAAGATTTATATATTATTTTAAATAATTGTTCCAGCATCGTGTACCTTACCAGATTTTCTTGTTTTATAATTACTGTTTCCGCATCCAAAGATTTATATATTATTTTAAATGAATGTTCCAGCATCGTGTACCTTACTAGATTTTCTTGTTTTATTATTTCTGCACCCAAAGAGTTATATACTATTTTAAATAATTGTTCCAGCATCGTGTACCTTACCAGATTTTCTTGTTTTATAATTTCTGTTTCTGCACCCAAAGATTTATATATTATTTTAAATGAATGTTCCAGCATCGTGTACCTTACAAGATTTTCTTGTTTTATTATTTCTGCACCCAAAGAGTTATATACTATTTTAAATAATTGTTCCAGCATCGTGTACCTTACAAGATTTTCTTGTTTTATAATTTCTGCACCCAAAGAATTATATATTATTTTAAATAATTGTTCCAGCATCGTGTACCTTACCAGATTTTCTTGTTTTATAATTACTGTTTCCGCACCCAAAGATTTATATATTATTTTAAATGAATGTTCCAGCATCGTGTACCTTACAAGATTTTCTTGTTTAATTATTTCTGCACCCAAAGAGTTATATACTATTTTAAATAATTGTTCCAGCATCGTGTACCTTACCAGATTTTCTTGTTTTATAATTTCTGTTTCTGCACCCAAAGATTTATATATTATTTTAAATGAATGTTCCAGCATCGTGTACCTTACAAGATCTTCTTGTTTTATTATTTCTGCACCCAAAGAGTTATATACTATTTTAAATAATTGTTCCAGCATCGTGTACCTTACCAGATTTTCTTGTTTTATAATTTCTGTTTCTGCACCCAAAGATTTATATATAATTTTAAATGAATGTTCCAGCATCGTGTACCTTACAAGATTTTCTTGTTTTATTATTTCTGCACCCAAAGAGTTATATACTATTTTAAATAATTGTTCCAGCATCGTGTACCTTACCAGATTTTCTTGTTTTATAATTTCTGTTTCTGCACCCAAAGATTTATATATTATTTTAAATAATTGTTCCAGCATCGTGTACCTTACCAGATTTTCTTGTTTTATAATTACTGTTTCCGCACCCAAAGATTTATATATTATTTTAAATGAATGTTCCAGCATCGTGTACCTTACAAGATTTTCTTGTTTAATTATTTCTGCACCCAAAGAGTTATATACTATTTTAAATAATTGTTCCAGCATCGTGTACCTTACCAGATTTTCTTGTTTTATAATTTCTGTTTCTGCACCCAAAGATTTATATATTATTTTAAATGAATGTTCCAGCATCGTGTACCTTACAAGATCTTCTTGTTTTATAATTTCTGCACCCAAAGAATTATATACTATTTTAAATAATTGTTCCAGCATCGTGTACCTTACAAGATTTTCTTGTTTTATAATTTCTGTTTCTGCACCCAAAGATTTATATATTATTTTAAATAATTGTTCCAGCATCGTGTACCTTACCAGATATTCTTGTTTTATAATTTCTGTTTCTGCACCCAAAGATTTATATATTATTTTAAATAATTGTTCCAGCATCGTGTACCTTACCAGATTTTCTTGTTTTATAATTACTGTTTCTGCACCCAAAGATTTATATATTATTTTAAATAATTGTTCCAGCATCGTGTACCTTACCAGATTTTCTTGTTTTATAATTACTGTTTCCGCACCCAAAGATTTATATATTATTTTAAATGAATGTTCCAGCATCGTGTACCTTACAAGATTTTCTTGTTTAATTATTTCTGCACCCAAAGAGTTATATACTATTTTAAATAATCGTTCCAGCATCGTGTACCTTACCAGATTTTCTTGTTTATAATTACTGTTTCTGCACCCAAAGATTTATATATTATTTTAAATAATTGTTCCAGCATCGTGTACCTTAACAAGATTTTCTTGTTTTATAATTTCTGCACCCAAAGAATTATATATTATTTTAAATAATTGTTCCAGCATCGTGTACCTTACCAGATTTTCTTGTTTTATAATTTCTGCACCCAAAGAGTTATATACTATTTTAAATAATTGTTCCAGCATCGTGTACCTTACCAGATTTTCTTGTTTTATAATTACTGTTTCTGCACCCAATGATTTATATATTATTTTAAATGAATGTTCCAGCATCGTGTACCTTACAAGATTTTCTTGTTTAATTATTTCTGCACCCAAAGAGTTATATACTATTTTAAATAATTGTTCCAGCATTGTGTACCTTACCAGATTTTCTTGTTTTATAATTACTGTTTCTGCACCCAAAGATTTATATATTATTTTAAATGAATGTTCCAGCATCGTGTACCTTACAAGATTTTCTTGTTTTATTATTTCTGCACCCTAAGAGTTATATACTATTTTAAATAATTGTTCCAGCATCGTGTACCTTACCAGATTTTCTTGTTTTATAATTATTGTTTCCGCACCCAAAGATTTATATATTATTTTAAATGAATGTTCCAGCATCGTGTACCTTACAAGATTTTCTTGTTTTATAATTACTGTTTCCGCACCCAAATATTTATATATTATTTTAAATGATTGTTCCAGCATTGTCTACCTTACAAGATCTTCTTGTTTGTAATTATTTTGTGAATAAATTCTAATATTGGCAAATAACATGTGTGCTTAATTACTGAGTTTTGTAGACAGTATGATTACATTACTATAAAATATTTCCAAAGGAGATCCTCTTCACATTCTGCAATTACTTACATCACATTTATTGTATTGTTTAATGAAATGTAGCTGTAATATATAATTTGAAAAGGAAGTTTGTCAGATATATCTAGGGATGCTTTCAAGCATGCACCATTCTAATGCTCATCACAAAAAGCACAGTTTAAAACTGAAACCCCTCACAGGGTAGAAGAAAACTGACAAGGTGGGTATAAAATCAATTGTGTTAGGATTAAAGTAGGATGTGTAAAATAAATTTAAAAGGGAATCATGAATATCTAAAAATATTTTAGCATACAGATACATATATTTCAATGCTTCTTAATAGAATGCCTAAAATAAATTCAAAAACCTTAAATTTTGTAAAGAAAGGTTTTTTTTTTTTTGGGGGGGGGGGGGAGGATAAAGAGGTTGATCAGATGATTGCTTAGTTTTTTATCATTATTAAACTCTCACAATTGGGACAGAAAGAAAATTGAGAATATTGAAGACTAAGTTTTGTTTGTTAGGAAAGACGAAGGGGAAGGGACAATTGCTTATGGTGGGAGGATGTCTAATGATTATTTATTGTTACAATAAAGTAATGAATAGAGCAAAGAAAGTTTTAAAAACATTCGAAGATTTTTAATTAAAGGTTTTCTCAAATCTCCTATTTTGATAGAATGAATTTTACCTTTCTGACACAAACACAAAAATTGTGTTTATGAGTCATATTTACAGGCATTCTCATTCAGATACACAAGGACTGAAAAGCAGACTTTGATTTCATATAAATTTTTAATTATAGTTTATAAAAATGCTTAGCTGTTTCCATGTCCTGAAAAATATTTGAATACGTTTTTCTATTGAATTTTTTGAGACCTAACTTTTATAAATTAAATAAAAAAGTTAAGTCTGTTAAACAATGAGAATATCTGAACATTCTTAACAGATCTGATGGTCTATGAGTACTGTTATATAGATAAATACAGATATCTAGATAATTTTATTTATCTGCAGGGATGCAGAGTTGGTGGGAAAATTAACTGACTCTGACTCCTGTAATCTTAAAGGAACTGACTATGGGATGGCTAAAATACTAGTATTGCCTGTTGGTTCCTATTATTCAGATTGCTTCACTGCTGTCATTTGTATTGAAATAGTAATTAGTCGCTTTATTAAATTTGTCATTAAATAAAATATTACTGTTTAAAAAAAGTGACAGCAATCAACCAATCGGAACTTTAAAAAAATGAACTGGCAACACTACAACTTACTGGCACAATCCTGTTTGATCTTGAAGAATATAATGTACATATCAACCTTTTTTTTTTCCTTTCTTCGGATGATGGGTGTAAACTGTGATAGGTAGTCAAGACCAAGACCTAGTTATTACAGCGGCAAATTTCCAACAGTATTTCAGTAAAACACATTCCACCTTATTTAAACACTTTTTGTTTTTTAATACGGCTAAATTACTATTATAAAATGCCTGTGGAACTTTGTCGCTGCATTATTTGGCTCTGGTCAAGACTAGAAATATTTTGAACATAACACCCCACACCAGATACTATATGACACACTTGCGCAAAAACACAATGTGCATTAAAATTTATGTGCAATAAAATTGAATTATGTCAAAACTATATATTAAATATTTATATGCATGCAAATTGCAATCCAAAAGTTAAATTTGACGCTATTAGATAGAAACGACAGTTGAAATCTAATAAATCTCCAAAATTTACTTTGAACAACACACACAAAGATGTATCAGTTGAATCCAAACAACATATATTATGTTGATATGTCATTTGAAGACAATAACCTAAATATTTTATGCCAAATATAGGGGGCAGTATCAAATATATATTATACCAAAATATGAGCTAAAAGATGTTTAATTTTGGTTTCATATCCATTCCCGCAAATCCCAAAAATAGAAGGCGAAAATTTTATAATTTAAGCATTATTTAGGGTCTCCAGAACATGAAATACGAGGAAATGCAAGAAAAATGAAAGCAAAAATTGGTACTTTTCGGTTAGCCGGGCCCCAGTGATATATACACTTATATGTAGGAAAATATATATGTATATACATATATTTTTATGTATGTTCATATATCACTGGTGCCTGGCTAACCGAAAAGTACCCAAAAATTTTACTATTTTGGCATTAATTCTGTTCTTGCGGCTTTGTAAAAAAAAGAGAAAAATTTTATATTTTCAGCATTATTAATTGTACAATTTTGGGACCTGCAGACATGAAAAATCCAAATATTGAAATCTAAAGAAGTAAATAAAATGGAAATTTTACTATTTCAGATCCTGCTGACTTGGAAAAAAAATGCAAAAAATTTCAATTTGAGTTATTTTGTGTCTTCCAGATCCGAAAAATTTCGATGTAAGGGAATAAAAATAAGAATGAAAGTTTTACTATTTCAGAAATAATTCGAATTCTGCAAATTCAAAAGAAAAGTTAAAAATTTTATATTTCCGGCATGAGGAATGAAATAACATTTGTCTTTCCATATCATGGAATCGCCCAAATGTATGCTGATGCAATACGAAGATTAAATTTTATAATGTGGTAGATAATTTTATATTATAACAAATTGCCAAGAGTGTCTGAAATACCTGTTTTTACACTTCAAAAACTCACTTGAATCATTATAGTTCTATAAAAAAAAATTGCGTGTTCTGTCATCTGTTAAAGTTTTCTTATGATACCCTGTTTACAGATGTAAATAGTACTTGGTTCGAAATTTACGTATACATACAATAGGTGTGAAGTTTAATACTAGTCACTTCAACATAATTCCCGAACAATTTCCATGGATAGATTCAAGGGGGCCCCCCCCAGAATGATGCTTGCCCCAGGGCCCCAGAGAGTCTAAGTCAGGCCCTGATCAGCAATCTATATTGTCTCATATGGAAGTTATGGAGATTTTGCAGTAAGTCATAAAAATGAGTAAAGTACCAAAACTATATGAAAAATGTTATTAACCTTTAACCAAAAACATAAATCTACACAAACAGTAGTGTGCTATCTGCAAGACTGCTAATTTTTAGAAATTGCCATAAAAATAGAAAATAAAACAATACTGTTAATGATTTTCTGTAAAGTGGATGTAAATGTTCATTATTCAATACCGATGTGCTAACCAAAAAAACAAATTAATATAGCAGTAAAATTAATTTTTAAAAAATTGACTAGTAGATGAAAATATTGGTTGCACCGATTACTGTTTCAGGCTAAATGCCGGGGGGGGGGGGGGCAGTCCTCACAAAAAAAAATTGAACACTCCCCTTGGGAAAGATTCTAAGGTCATCAAATGAAACTGTTCAAAAATCGAACTTATATTCGGTGCCTTTTTATAGTTTGGCACAAATACTAAATTGTAATAATGTAAAAAAACTGCAAATAAGTGTTTTAAATTAGTTTAAATAAGTGTTTTAAAAACAATAATAATTTTTAAATGCAAAATACATCCTTGATTTTGTTAGTTTTTTTATCATATAGAAATACAACTTTAAAAGGCTTAAGAGCAGGGAATTTTCAGAAAAAAATTAGAGGTTTCAACTTTTTATGAAACAGGTGAACTGTAAGCTTTTTATTTACTTGTTGACATCACCATTTTGATTTCACCAGTATAATTATACACTGGACATTTTTACCCTCCAGTCTTTTCTTTTCTTAGTATAAAATGCAGTTATTATCAACAGTTTAATAAGAAACATAGTGCCTACAACATGGATATGCACTAATTTATCTTTCTAATATAATACTATGATCATATATATCTGTGTGTGTGTTTATTTGTGCATGCATGTGTCAGAGAGAGAAAGAAAATATGAGCCCCCACCCCTATTATTCACTTCTAGCTATATTGACTGCTACTATATTTTACGTATAAATACATTTTACATGCATTCATAAGTCATTAAATCACTTTAATACATGTCATATTTTAAAATCCTTTTCAGTAAATATCAATTTCAAATAGTTATGTGATGACTAAACACTTCAATTAAATTACTACTTATGTTTTCTTGCCCATTGTAATTTATGTTTATATTTATGAAATAACGTTATGTTTTCAGTTTGAACATAACTTTTAATTTTGCGAGTTGCTTTTAAAATATCACGTCGTGGTAAATGTTTTTTTTTTTTTACATTCTGAAATTATGTTTATCTTTTGTATACATAATAAATTAAACAACAAGGCTTTTATGATACTGATAAATACTAACTAGTATGATATAAACACGCTAGATCGACACCACGCAAACGTTCAGCTAGCTCGCTTACGGACCAAAGGTCCGATGAAACGCTTTCACTAGATGCCGAACTTGTACCGTACAACTGCCGCTTAAACTTGCCGTACGATGAAAAAAAATATTAGTCGATAAATAACCAACTGCCGCATAAAATCTCAAAATATTCGCATCATAAGTACTAAAATACACGAACAGTTGGTTATTAAAAACACACCATCAAACATTGTGTAGAATGCAGAAAAATTAAATAGATATCTGCAGACTTCTGTACATTTCAATGGCGATTTATGTTTGTTTTGGGCACCAGACGCACTACTTCTCTTGAGCGGACGTAGCGCGGAGAGTTACAAATTTGCCTCAACTCCTTATCATTGTAAAGGAGTAGGACGCTCTCTCCAGGTATCTCTATGACCTGTCCACACCGCAAAACTCATCTAAGATAACTCATTGAACATCACTGTAACCGAGATCTGAACAAACATAGAATGTGCGCATGCGCATATGTTAAAGGCAACCTCAATAGCCAATCGGCCTCCAAAGCCAATCAGAGTGAGTGGTACTGACTGTATCTAGCAATAGGAAGTTCGAACTCACTAAGTGAGTTTCTGGAACTCCCTCAGTGAGTTCGGCGATCTAAGATATCTTAAATATCCGATCTGAACGTAGTATTATACTATGTTCAGATCGGACAGTTAAGATATCTTAGACCGCTGAACTCACTGCGTGAGTTCCAGAAACTCACTTATTGAGTTCGAACTTTCCATTGCTAGATACAGTCAGCACCGCCCACTCTGATTGGCTCTGGAGGCCGATTGGCTGTTGAAATTGCTTTTAACATATGCGCATGCGCACTGGACACGGCGATGTTGAGTGAGTTATCTTAAATACGTTTGGCGGTGTGGACAGGTATTCAATTCCGGAGAGGTACCACCTCAAAAATAGCGGTCTAAGTTATCTTAAATGTCCGATGTGAACAGGGTTAGCTTCACCGTTTGACACTGACAGTGACAGCCATGGGCGCTGCCGCAGCACGGATTCTGGCCAGCTGCGCAGAACCGTGCGCGTAGCTGTGCAGCTGCCATTTAGTGCCGAAGTCTCGACACGATGTTACAGTGTCTAGAATAATATAGTGTGGCAATCAACAGGCGAAAACGTATCCAAATAATTACAAATCCACCAGACGGCACTATAATCCAGTATATTGCTACGAATGAATAGAAATCCAATGTGTTATATTTATGATGCAATTTAAGCTACGGGAAATTTATTTTTGAAAGATAAATTTTGCGAAAAATAGAATTAAAAAGATTTATGTTGTAATACATTAGGAATAAATTCAGAACACTTTATTTTCAGATTGCTCAATTATTATAAACAATGCAATCTCCTTACACACTTTTTTTTTAAACATTGAGCTTTATTTATAACAGTAATAAGAAACTATTTCATAAATTTTCATATTAATACAGGTTTAAGCACTAATAAAACCTGCAAGATGATCCTCCCACACAATCTTTTATTTACTTTTTGTTTGATTTTAATAAGCTAGTTAATTGAAACTGTCATATACATGTAGTAACTAATTTTTGTGTAACGAGTGTAAGTACATAAAAAAAGTATTACAGTAAATAAATATTAAGCTTGTATAATTATCTTATGTTGATTGTTTGACAATTTAATTTTTCTTGTTATAAAGAAAGAAAATCAGTAACTATCTTTTTAATTATCTTATTAATTTCTGACTGGAAATATTGTCTGGTATTTGATACTTAAAATTAATTAAAGAAAAATAGAATTTGCAGAACCAACTAAATGACAATAAAAGTTAATACAGTGAACTCTCACTTATACACCGCGTCTTTTATGCGTCTTTTTCATTCATACGACGATTTTCATTGGTCCCGGCTCATTGTATAGGAAAATAATGATAATCATCATTCGTTTATGCTTCGCTGTGAAAATAAATATTTCACTTATGTGCCGAAATTTTTTTTACAATAACATTTTTTTTTTTTTTTTTTTTTTTTTTTTTTTTACAATAGCAAAAATGTGTTGTCCGATACAGTGAAATAGTTTATTTTCCTCAATTCTCAATGTACCCTTTCTACCTCTGTTGTTTCTAGAAAGATATTATTTCAGTAAAAAAATGAATTTCGAATGGGTATTTTATCTGTTACACCACCCATATTGAAAATTCATTCATCTTGAAGGAAAAGACATGTACTATTGCTTTGCCCAGAGGCTAGTCCTATCCCCATTTCCAATGCTGTTTATAAGAGAAAGGGGTCATACATCTTCCCTTATCTCGGTAAGTAAAACGGGGTGGTTTTTTTAGTTACAAAACAGTAATCAAACAATCTTATCTGCAGCATGGATAACGTCAAAGATGTTCTGCTTAGAGTACACTCTCTATCAGTTTTCACTCTTTTTGATCTGGTCAGTCAACGCTTTCTTGTGATTACGCCGCGTCTTTCATATGACATACTGGAGAAGTCCTGGACGTCCTACAAAAGGGAGACCTTAGTTCAATTTCGATCTAATCCCCTTATCTTGCTTCCAATGTTTAACCCATTGTTGAAATTCTGCCTTCTTTTGTCGAATCCATGCCTTCTTTTCTTCAACGCGTTTTATTGCTTTATCATGAGACAGAGGATTTTAACTGAGTCTTAAGCTTTCTTTTTTTTTATTTGAGTTTTAACAGTTTAGTAGCAAACAAACTTTAACTCGTGAAACATTTAAGTTTTGTCTCTCAATGAAATGGCAAAACGAAAGAAATTGTGCTTGACTTTCAAAGTGAACGTTATTAAAAAATTTGAAGAAAATCCACCAACTACTAAAAAAGCTTTAGCTGAATTTGAGCACATGTGCTGTGCTCAAATTCCCGAGTCAACTTTAAAAGGAATTTAAAAAAAAGGGGGGGAGCAATTCTAACTGCTCAACGAGAATGCGGAATTAAATCCTCGAAGAGAAGCCGAATTCAAGGAAGAAAGTTTGAAGAATTAGTAAGTGTTTTGTTATAATGGTTTAAAGAAGACCGTGCCTCTAACATTCCGGTTAACATTGAGCTTCTCAGGTAGAAAGCTGTTCATCTCTCAGCGACTTTGAAAGTTGAAAACTTTTCTGCATCACATGGGTGAATGAAGAAATTCAAGATTCGGCACGGCTAAAAATTTCGTACTCTATCTGGAGAAAATGCTAGCGTTGACGAAAAAACTGTAGAGCAATGGAAAGAGGTCTTACCATCTTTCTTGCAAGTATACAAACCTAAAGACATTTTTAATTGTGATGAGACTGGCTTGTTTTTCAAGATAGTGCCTAAAAAAACATTGGCAATTAAAGGGGAACCCTGTCACGGTGGAAAAAGCAGTAAAGAAAGATTAACTGTTTTGTTAAACTGTAATGCAGATGGATCAGAAAAACAACCCCCTTTAATCATTGGGAAATAAAAAAAAACCTCTCTGTTTTAAAAACATAAAACGGCTTCCATGTGAGTACTTTAAAACAATCGTGCAGCATGGATGACGTCAAATATGTTTTTTTAGATTTTCTTCATAAATTTGACAAAAAAATGGAAAAAGAAAAGCTCGCCTATTTATGGATCAATGTCCTGCTCATCCACGAGATCTGCCAAATTTTGATCATATAAAAGTAGTGTTTTATTCCCGCAAACTGTAAGAGTAAGCTACAGCTTTAAGATTTAAGTATAATCCGTTGCTTAAAAGTGTATTATAGGAAAACTTTGATTGTCGATATCTTGCCGAATTAGAAACAGGCAATTCAGCTGCAGTCGATGTAAAAATTTCAATTCTTGATGCTATGAATATATGTGCTGCATGGAGAAGTATCGGTAATTATACCATAAGGAATTGCTTTAAAAAAGCCGGATTTTTATTTCCTGATGAATATGAATGTTGTGATCAAATTAACGAAAATGAAGAAGATTGTGATATATATCTCACTGATGAGGAATGGCAAACTGTATCTGATGCACTTGTTTATTTTAATGAATTTGCTGATATTGATGATAATTTAGTAACAACCGAAATAAGAGATATTGAAGACATCGCTAATGAAATGGCTGATGGTGATGGAGATGGAGATGACGATAAGGAATAAGATGATGCAAAAGTTCCTCCAAAACATACGAAAGAGTCAGAAGCTGTGACACTATTCGGGACTATTTGCAATTTTTTATTATTTGCAATTTGTTGAAACTCCCTTTTCTTATACGGATGAAATTGAAATAAAAAAGAAAAATGCCCAGTTAAACTGAGGGCATTGAGCTCACAGGCTATTCACACTAATTGTATATTATGCTATTTTTTCAAAGAATAATGCCACTCGAAAAATAAAGAAATCGACAATATATTAAGGGGGGGATAAGCACCCGTTTCCACCCTTTATACTTAACCAATAAACCCCAAAATCTAATCAGGCAAGCGCCTTACCACAATGAATTTATACACAAAATTTGAAAAAAAAAATCGGATAATTCTGCATGAAAAACCCATTTATCTAAATAAAGGGGGTAGCCCCCCCGTTCTCCCTTTATACTTAACAAGTGAAAACCCAAACCTAATCAGGCAAGCACTTTACCACAATGAATCTATATACAAAATTTGAAGAAAATCGGATAATTCTGCATGAAAAACCCATTTATCTAAATTAAGGGGGATTAGCCCCCTGTTTACCTCCCCCCCTTTATACTTATCCAATGAACACCCAAAACTAATCAGGGAAGTGCCGTAGCACAATGAGCCTATATACAAAGTTTAAAGAAAATCTGAAAATTCTACATGAAAAACCCATTTATCTAAATTAAGAGTGGGGGTAACACCCCCGTTTCCCCCCTTTATACTTATCCAATGAACCCCCAAAACTAATCAGGGAAGTGCCTTATCATAATGAGCCTATATACAAAATTTGAAGAAAATCGGATAATTCTGCATAAAAAACCCATTTATCTAAATTAAGGGGGTTAGCCCCCGGTTTCCTCCCTTTATACTTACCCAATGAACACCCAAAACTAATTACGGAAGTGCCTTATCACAATGAGCATATATACAAAGTTTAAAGAAAATCGGATAATTCTGCATGAAAAACCCATTTATCTAAATTAAGGGGGGTAGCCCCCCGTTCCCCCCTTTATACTTAACAAATGAAAACCCAAAACTAATCAGGCAAGCGCCTTACCACAATGAATCTATATAAAAAATTCGAAGAAAATCGGATAATTCTGCATGAAAAACCCATTTATCTAAATTAAGGGGAATTAGCCCCCCGTTTACCACCCTTTATACTTAACTAATGAACTCCCAAAAATAATCAGGGAAGCACCTTATCACAATGAACCTATATACGAAATTTGAAGAAAAACGGATACATCTGCATGAATGAAAAACCCATTTATCTAAATTAAGGGGGAGTTAGCCCCCTCTTTCCCCCCTTTATACTTAACCAATGAGCTCCCAAAACTAATCAGGGAAGCGCCTTATTAGAATGAACCTGTAAACAAAATTTGAAGCAAAACGGATAATTCTATCATGAGTTATCGCGTTACGTACATACATACATACATACAGAACGGTCGAGCACATTAGCTCTCAGGCTTTAATAGCCTGTGAGCTAAATAAAAAGGAAAACTGCCCAGTTAAACTGAGGGCATTGAGCTCACAGGTTATTCACACTAATTGTATATTATACTCTTATTTCAAAGAATTTGAAATATGCCCCTCGAAAAATAAAGAAATCAACAGTATATTAAGGGGGGGTGTCATCCCACCGTTATCCCCCTATTGGTTAACTAATGAACCCCTTAAACTAATCAGGGAAGTCTCTAATTACAATGAATATATATACAAAATTTGAAGAAAATCGGATAATTCTGCATGAAAAACCCATTTATCTAAATTAAGGGGGATTAACCCCCCTTTCCCCCTTTATACTTAACCAATGAACCCCCAAAACTATTCAGAAAAGCGCATTATCACAATGAACCTATATACAAAATTTGAAGAAAGTCGGATAATTCTGCATGAAAAACTCATCTATCAAAGTTAGGGGGGTTATCCCCACCCCCTTTCCCCCTTTATACTTAACCAATGAACCCCTAAAACTATTGACAGAAGCGCATTATCAAAATGAACCTATATACAAAATTGGAAGAAAATGGGATAATTCTGCATGAAAAACTCATTTATCTAATTTAATTTGGGATTATCCCCCTCCTTTCCCCCTTTATACTTAACCAATAAACCCCCAAAACTATTCAGAGAAGCGCATCATCACAATGAACCTATATACAAAATTTGAAGAAAATCGGATAATTCTGCATGAAAAACTCATTTATCTAAATTAGGGGGGGGGGTATCCCCCCTTTCCCCTTTTATACTTAACCAATGAACCCCCAAAACTATTGACAGAAGCGCATTATCAAAATGAACCTATATACAAAGTTGGAAGAAAATGGGATAATTCTGCATGAAAAACCCATTTATCTAAATTATGGGAGGTCAGCCCCCCGTTTCCCCCCTTTATGCTTAACTAATGAACCTCCAAAACTTATCAGGGAAGCACCTTATCACAAGGAACCTATAAACAAAATTTAAAGTAAAACGGTTAGTTCTATCAAGAGTTATCGCGTTACGGACATACATACATACATACATACGTACGTACGTACATACAGAACCGGCGGGCACATAAGCTCTCAGGCTTTGATAGCCTGTGAGCTAAAAACTGTTTTACAAATTCATCGGCAAAAACAAAAACAAACATCTATTATGGATTATAGAAATAAATTATTATTAGTATGTTACACTTTCTGTTTTATTATGTATTATTATTTCTTTTTTTTGTTTACTTATTTTATTTTATTTTTTTGTATAGTTACAGCAATTACCAAATCATTATAAATATCAACATATAATCTTTAGTAACATTCTTATTGATGCTCTTATTGCAATTTATACTGCGTTTTAGAATTTGATTAGACCCTTTTTCATTTATGCGTCTATCTCACTTATGCGCTTTTTTCTGTTAGTCCCTTGGGCGGCGTATTTCACTGTATATAAGTTTTTTTTTTGTTTTTTTTTATGTTAAAATCCAAAAAAACATTAATTTATCAATTATTTTTTTTATATTACAAATTTGCTTTTAAATATAAAAAAATTCAGTTGATGTTCGTCATAAAATATGCCAACTGACATTGAAACTGCAGCAGTAAAATATTTTAAACACTGAAAAGTATAAAATATAAATAAAAAATAGAATAAATTCATATTTAATATTTTGGAAATTTTTTCATAGAAAATTTCACACGCATTACATTCATAATAATCAGCAATTAAAATTTGATTATTAAAAATAGAGTAATATATATATTTTATCAATTAATAGTATAATTTTAAAGCTTTTAAGTTATAACTTTTATCAATTAACAGTTTAATTTTAAATTATGATTATTAATTGAGAAAACAATTTAGGAATCCTGAATACACAGATTAAATACTTTTTTATTGCCATATCTTAAAAAAGAGAGAGCAAAAATTATAATTTTTAAATAAAATCACTAATTTGCACGTTCTACCAAGAGTGAATAAAAGCAATGTTTTTTTTTTCATAATATAAGTCACACTAAATTAACATTTTACAAGTTTTTACATAATTTTTAGTAATCTCTCGGCACTGCAACTAACGCTTAGTAAATACACGCAGCCTTGTTTTCAAGCCAGGAAGCTTGATGGTAGCACCACCTACGAAATTGTAATTTTTTGGATAATTCTAAAGCATTACGCGGTATATGCGATTGCCACACTATACTATTCTAGACGCTGTAACGATGTTATCACTATTGCGTTAGAAGTCCTTGTCTCCCGCCAGCCAGACCTGACGCATTCATATTCCACAATAAAGAGGGAGAATATATAGAAAAATGAGCCTTGCTAAAATCACGTGTTTTCTGACGTTGCTAGCTCTTAGACTAATATTCAACTCAACAACAGGACGAAAAGAAAATGTGGCGTACAAAATACACCGCACAGTAAGTTTTTCAGTTGGTTTGTACGAGCATTTAAGAGTTAAGATACTGCCGTATGTGATATATGCCGTGTGTGTTAATTTTTTTGATTCGTCTATTTCCAAGACTTTATTTAAATTTGAGCGATGAAATTTATTTTTAATTTTTTGGGGGAAAAAATTCTCTTAATCTTTTATGAAAATTTCAGTAGAAGTCAAAAGTTAAAATAACATCGGAGCATTAAAGCGAGGAAAGAAATTTATTCTACGTTAGAGGGCGTGGTTTCAATACGTCTCATGGAGGAATATTTGAACATTCAAACATTCAAAAACAGGCAACAAACCCGTCAATAAACTTACCTTTCTGAAAATAAATCTGTTTCTCTCACTTATTTTCATTTCTGTAACTTTCGTTATGAGATTACTTCGTTTTTTTAAAGTAAAATACAACTTTCACACTATACCTATTAAAAAATCTTTTTAAAAATTATTTTTCAAATAAAATTTTCGATATAGTGATCGTCCTAACGACTACCTAATTATAAAGAGAATTTAATCAGTGGTTTCAAAAACTACATATGTCCACTTTGTTTCGAAATACTTCTTTTTTTCATACGTGTCCTTGAAGGTAAATTCATGGATTCAATATACATAAGTAATCATTTAATCTCTGGCTAACTACAGACCACGGAGATTAGGAGAATTTTCCCTTATGGGATCTTCCTTGCAAACTTGAGCCTAACGCCGAAGTGGCCGCATGTGGCGCTGCGATCTTTAGCTGATTCAATGTAACATTGTTTGCTATAGGAGTGCGTTATTATTTCTTTAATAAAATATTAATTTTACATTATATTTTAATATGGCTCGGAACTGTTTTGTATATGGATGTGACACAGGTTATAAGAAAGTCGAAAGACAGAATAAAGAACTGGGTATAAGAAATCCATCGTTGTTTCCGTGAGCATAGCTCGTCTAGCACAGTAAAAAATGCCGCAAATTTAGTTCAGATAGGAAACACAGTTAAAAATTATCTTTTCACCAATTCAAAAAATGAATCCCCCCCTTCCGGGAAAAAAGAAAAAGGGAGGGGTGAGGGGCAACAGATAAATTAACTGAATAAAATGGATGGCCTCTTTGCTTCTTTTTATATATATAGTTTCTTTTTTTTTTTTTTTTTTTTTTTTTTAATCCAAGGTGAATGCTGTGATTTTTAAATGTTTGTAGCCGAGTAATTCTTGAAAATATATTTTTTGTATTTTTCTTTGTTAAATAAATGTTTGTTAATTATTTCTGTTAAATAATGTTTGTTCCTTAAATAAAGATATGCAATTTTTCTTGTGTAATCTTTATTTAAATTTACACACATAGGCACAAAAGTTTTTTTTAATTTTTCAAAATATCTTGATCATATGCAATAAATACATAGACATCAAATTATTTTTTGATTTGGAAAAAAAAAAAAAGTATTTCAAATAGGAAGTTATTGACAGCAAGTCTTGAACGTAGAAAATGATTCATATTATACATGTGTATTAATTTACAGAAAAAGCTAGTTGTATTTGAATTTATATTACTTTAAATATAAGAATAAAATTACAATAATCCAGCAGTATAGGATTATTTCCTGTATTGTCACAAAAATTTGAACATTTCCGATGCCTCAAAGTGTAGATGGGAGTATGTAAATAAATATTTAGATATATATATATAAATATATTATTATCCTACTCTAATAGTATAAAATATCATCTCTAATGAAAATTACATGCTAAATTTGGGGGCCTAGGGCCCAATTGCTACAATTTTCAAATTTATTTTACATTTGCAGTAGGCATAAATATTTTTTTAATCTAGAGTTTGAGTACAATAAAATTAATCCTAACAAAATTTACCTTATTCCAATACTTGTTTTGAATAGGAATTGATATTTTTGCTCATTTTAAATAATACAGCTGGGAAAGTAAAAGCTATCGGGAGGAAGGGCTCCCTATCTGAACATTTACGGCGCCTGCTCGCTGCTTGGCTTACTTTACCTTTGGCGATGCTGTGGAGTTGATTTCTCCAAATACGCTGCTGAAGTGTGACGTTTCAACATGGCGCTGGGCATAAACAGATCGAAGGGCCCATTGAAATAACATGGAAGTAAAAAATAAAATCTTCTAGGAATAATAATTTTCATATTTGAAACACTGGTTAGACAAACATGGCGGTTGTTTACATCGTTTGAATCGGTGATGTTTATATTCATGTCTGTCACGATGTATTTATCTCTCTTTACTTATAAGTAATTTGATGTTTTAATTATAAGTAAAGAGAAAATCATATTAAAATTAAAAAATTATTAGATTATTTTTAATAATTTACATATTTTTATTCTTCATATATTTAATACATTAAAATTTAGTATTTTAATTTAATATATTATATTATTAATTTAAAAAAGTATTAATTTAATATAATTCATTATGATATTATTTATATATACAATATTAATTATTTATTAAGGTTAATACTAATTATAAATATAATATTAATTATTTATTAAGATTAATACTAATTATATATACAATAATAATTATTTATTAAGATTAATACTAATTATAATTATAAATATTTTATTATTATTAATATTAATTATAGTTTTTAATATTAAATATAATTATCAAGTAATTAATATTTTAGTTCATATTATTATATTATAATTATTTTTAATTAATAATAATTAAATTACGCTAATATGATAATTTAAATTTATAATTTGTAATAATATTATTATTTATGTTATTAATTTATATCAAATATAAGTATATCAATATAATTATAAATATTGATAATATACTATAAAATTATAATAGCTATAATATAATAATAATAATGATAATTAAAACATATTAAGTTAAATATATATTACATTAAATTAATATTATGAATAAATAATACTAATAAATAATTATTTATCATTTTAAATGATTAATAAATATAATTGGTATTAATAAATAATATAAAATTAATTATTCATAATTTTAATATTTATTATTTAACTATAGATATATTTAAATAATATAATTAAATTAATAATTTTAATTAATAATTATATATACGTATAATTAAATAATTAATTAAAATTATTAATAATTAATTTTATATTTATTAATATCAATTATATTTATTAATCATTTAAAATGATAAATAATTATTTATCATTAGTATTAATTATTAATAATATTAATTTAATGTAATATATAAATAATTTAATGTTTAAATTGATTTAATATTTAATTTAATATAGTATATCATCTTAGTATTATAATTTAATATATTATATTTTATATTTATTCATATTATTATATCATATTTTATATATTTAATATATTATTTAATATATAATTTATATACTTAATTTAAATATTATTTATAATTTATGTATTATAATAATTTATAAACTATGTTTAATAGTTTTTAAAACATAAAATTAGTAAAATTATTAATTTAAATTAAATAAAAGTTTTGCTTATAAGTAGAAAGAGGCCTTAAACTTTGCAGAATAGTGTCTGAAAGTTCTTATATATGAAAATTATTATTCCTAGAAGATTTTATATTTTACATCCATGTTATTTCAATGGGCATTTCAGTCAGCCATATTGATGACGTCACGACTTCAGTGGCGTTTTCTCTCTATTTGAAGAGTTATCCTTCTCGCCAAGCAAGCGATAAATTGCCAAATATATTAACGTAAATGATCTATTACGCATGTGCAGCAATCTCTGATAGGGAGCCTATCCTCCTGATAGGAGCCAGTAGCTGAGAAGAAAATAAATAATATATATATATATATATATATATATATAATTTTAGTTATTTGCAGTTAGTAAAATTTAGTATGAATATTTAACAAATTCTTAAACTAAATAGTCCTGGTTTTCATATTTTATTTATTTTAAAAAAATAAATAAAAGCATATAAAAACATCATCATTTGTTTTGAATAGAAAAAAAAAGTTATTCTATAAAATATTTACGAGAATTACGTGATAAATCCCGGTTATCGAAGTACAATAAAATTTAAAAGAAAAAAAAAAGATATTTGAGTTCTAGGCTTGTTTTGAATAAGAATGAATATTTTTTTTCCCTTTTTAATATTACAGTGAAAATATATATTATTTGCAGTTTCTAAAATTTTATATAAATATTTTACAAACTCTTAAAATAGTTCGTTTTCTGTTTTATTAATTAAAAAACATCACAGAATTTCTTTTTAAATGCAGCTTGAGAAAAAAAAAAAAAAAAAGTTTTCCATTTGCTGAACTTCCATTGCTGACACAGATGGCGCTCCGGCCAGTACACGAGATTTCGCGCATTACCAAACTTCATTTCGGAGTCAGAAACCTAACACGGCGTTCCCTTACCTGAGGTATTCTATTACCATGCTACAGACTAGCGTCCCCTAAACCTCGACTACGAATTTTTTTTTAAATGTATATGCGCATGCGTATTTTGATCTACTGTGAGAGAAATGGGCAGAAAGTTTGAATACAGAAATGTTTATTGAAATTTTGTGAAAATATATTGCCCTAATAAAACCAAAGTTGTCTTGGATTAATTAAATTAAATTAAATTATTTGATAAAACTTCATTTCTGTATTCAGAAAATGTACAATAGTCTGACTGCATACTTAGTGATACAAGTCAGTTCTGCATGTAAACAATCTTAGTCATCAAAACAATATCATATACAGCATAAGATCCTCATGACAATTTCTATATAACAGAATAGGATATATTTTTTTTGGAATAACGATTTTACAATAAATACTATTAAAACATCTAAAGCCTTAGCCAGAAGATTTGAGGGAGCAGAGCTCGAAATAATTTGAAAAGAAACCTTTCACATAGTAATTTCATTTAAACGAACGGCATTGTATCTCAAACTTTAAAAAGTTAACCCCGCCCCCTCCAAAACAATTCTGGATATTGTCTTGAAAACAACTTCAAAGGACAGAAGAAGAGTTCAAATTTTGAATTTTGCATTAAAGAACACGTCTTCGAAAAATTACAAAATTATGTAACTTATAATGTAATAAACTCTTAAAACAAGGCTTTAAACTTCTAAACAATAAGTGCTACACATAAATGTGTAAATCATTTTTTCTGTTTTACTCAGAATGCGTTTTTTACTACTTTGGGTAAACTTCTATAAAATCTATTAAAGTTAAAAAGTTGAAATTTTCTATGATTGTAAAGATAATTTATTCCTTTGATGATTAATGCATTGAATGAATACAAACAGATGAATACATTAGGTACATATAAACGAAATACAACGAAACGTCTCTTTACTCCCGCTTCTCTAAAACAGACACTCTTTCTACGGGCAATTTTTTGATTCCCTGACCACTAATAAACCTTCGTATATCCACCATTACAACGGACACACAGTTAAATTATTTGCCTTCTCTATACTACAGTGCCTAGAATAAATAGTGTGCCGTTCGCATATGTTACCAATGCTTTTTTTTTTTCATTGAAAGGAAGGACCCGCAAGGTAGCTCGCATACTAGCGCCGAATAGAAATTTCAAAGCTTATAGTGCTAACATTGCTATTGGGAATTTATTTTTAAACATTCATTGTATGTTTGTACAGTTTTGGAAGTAGTGGACAGTTGTTTGTAAATAAAGCTAAAGTGAATTTAATCTTTGAATTTATTTTTGAAATTACTTATTTTTCATACATAATACAAAAAGTAGGAAGGAATTTTTTTTTTTTTTTTTACAATTTTTAATTAAGAGCTTTAATATGTGTAGAGACGGATCCAGCCCTCGATTTAGAGGGCGAGGGGCTGTCTTTTTTTAAAGGGGGTGGATCAAATGTATTCATTAGCAATTTTTATATCTTACCAGGAAACAACACCATAGTGTAAAAATGAAAAAAAAAATCCAAATAATCAGCAATCGAAAGAGCATAGTGAAATGTGTTTTTTAACACAAAAACATTTGCCGTCGTCTCTTCTTTTTCGAGATATAAATCTTAAAGTTTGCTGATTTATTTGATTAATTTACGGAGAAAAGGCGTGGTATATATTTCCGTTTGATTGTATGTAATATTAACCTGTATGTAAATATTAACCTGTACAATAAACTTAAAAATTGAAAATTAAAAAAAATTGCATAATCTATGTGAAAAATATCAAATAATGAAAAAAAAAAAAAAAAAAAAAAAAAAACTTCCAGTTTTTTTCCTTTGAATTAATGCCTACAAAATGAATTTTAATACAATAAACACCATTTTTCATTTATTTCAAACTAAAATTGAAAAAAAAGTACCGAATTTCATAAGAATATAAATAAACTCGCAGTCGACTTCGTTTTTCAAAAAGGGCAGAAATTCCCACACTTACTGGCCCCACCAGTGTCTGAGAGGTTCTGCTCTCAAAGCTGGTAGACGGGAGGTGCTGGTTCGGTTCGAACTCCTGTCGCGCTCGTCGACCTAACCGTTCCAAGTGTCCTTCGAACCTTGTCGTAAATACGGGTTAGGTTCCCTTAGAAAGACCCCCACGAAGGGCACTACTCTTTGGGCCTATACCCTTCGAATAGATAATCGGCCGTCATAAAATCAACCAACTAACCCCACATCTACTTATTTCTGTTATTTTTGGTGGCTTTTCCAGAGAAAAGCCGTACCAAGACTTTACCAGTTATGGTCATATGACAACGCGTTTGAAACAACTTATTACATAAAACAAATAATGCTATATTTTATCTGGTATGAAACTTGTATTATTAGAGTCTTTACATGTAGTTATAACTTTCACAGTGGTTTCCTTTCAAGGTTAAACATTTATTCAAACACTGACTGTGAGACATATGTACTACATAAACGGGTATATTTTCAGAAATAAGATCATCAGAGTTTTTTTTCATTTATCAAGATTTTTATTGGAAGTCTGACTTATATATTATACGAAAACTAAGGAAACTTTTTCTTATTTTTATAAATCTGTACTTAATATTTTTAGTGTTTCAAATTACATTGGTCAAGCATGTTCAGTTAACAATCAAAAATAATTCCATGTAGTTTTTTTCAATGTTGCTATTTGTGTGGATTTTTTTATTCAAATTTCTTGATTGCTAAATCTTTTTTCAAAAACAAATATTTGACTTATTTAATCTGTTATTAAAGAAAACGAATACTGCTTTTTATTAAAAAGTGGTCACTGATAAAAATTTCACTGTTGGATTACGGGAAAAGTCCGGCATTACAGACTCCTGCATTTTCCTATAATATTGCAGTATGTACTGCTCCCTATTTAAACTGCATCAAGCCGTAAATGATAGTAATATGAAGATAGTACACAAGCATATATGACCAGTTTCGGCGTTTTTTACATACATACCTTTTCCATTTGATTGTATAAAAATAAACCCATATCCTATAAAGACGTTAAAAATTTATTTTAAACGCATGGTATTCTCGAATACTGCTGTTCAAAAAGATTAAAAGTTTGAAAATTTTCAAAATTTGCATTAACAATGTGGTGTTTTTTTCTGAATAATGACATTTCCGGACAATAAACGCGACTTTCAATTTATTACAAGCTAAAATTGAAAAAAAAAACTTATTGTATTTCAAAAGTACTATGTATGTAAACTCGCATTCGACTTCAGCGCAATCCAACATAACGTAAAAATCGAGTTTTTCAAAGAAGGCTTCAAAAACTTTTACTCTTGGAAACTAAAGATTATTAAGATTACTGGTAACACCTAAAATTGAAATTTAAATAACAAACATTCTAGTTTACATACACATAAATATCATTTAAGGCATAAGCAAAATTTCTAATATGAAATATTCAGTACTTTGCACATCTATTCCTTTTCCATTTGATTGTATGGAATAAAACCAATATACTATAAACATGTTAAAATTTTATTTTAAAAGCATGGTAATGGTATTATTGAATACTGCAGTTAAATAAGCTTAAAGTCGTATTCGAATTCAGCGCAATCCAGCATAACGTATTAAGATAATAACTGAATCAGAGGCCGATAAAAATAAGTAATGTTTAATTAAGATTAAGATTAACTAAATCACGCACATTGCGGTACTGCTACATGACATATCACTTGTCACAACACTCGGCTTAGCGTTGCCAAACAGTATACACAAATATAATAATACAGTTACTGTTACATATAACATACACCAAAGAGCAAGCGTGATTACTTTCAACATAACGTAAATTCGAGTCTTTAAAATATGGCTTTATAAATTGTTACTCTTGAAAACTAAAGAGCATTGAGGTCACTCTTAACCCCTAATATTAGAAATTTAAATAACAAACATTCTAGTTTATATACTCAAAAGTATCATTTTAGGCATAAGCAAAATTTCTAATTTTAAAGATTCGGCGTTTATCACATATTTAGCTTTTCCATTAGATTCTATGTATATAAACCAGTTCCTACACACATGCCAAAATTTATTTTTAAAGCCTTATATTCTCGAATACCGCTGTTCAAAAAGCTTAAAAATTGGAAAATTTTCAAAAATTGCATTAACATAGTGAAAACTATCAAAAGAAAAAACAAAAAGAATTTTTAGATAAAATGGTGTTTTTTTCGCAATAATGATATCAAAGACAATAAACACAACTTCCGATTTATTGCAAGCTAAAATTGAAAAGAAAAAAGAAAGTTATTGTTTTTCAAAACTATGTAGATTAACTTGCATGCGACTTTAGCGCAAACCAGCATAATGTAAAAATCAAGTTATTTTAAAGATGGCCTTAAATTTTTTTATTTTTGAAAACTAAAGAGTACTAACCTGGAAACCACGCCACAGTGCAATAATGAAAAAAAAAATCTAAATAAGCAACAATCGAAAGAGCATATTGAAATGTGTTTTTTAACACATAAAGCATTTGCCCTCGTCTCTTCGTTATCGAGATATAATCTCTCAGAGTTTGCTAATTTGTTTGATTAATTTACGGAGAAAAGGCCTGGTTATGATTCAGAAATTTTAATAATCAGATTAATATAAAATACAAAACATATTTAGATAGAGTAATATAAAAATGAAAGAAGCCCGCAAAAAAATGCTATTTGCGAATATGGTACTGAACCAAAAAATGATTGAAGCATAGAAAATAGTGGCACGAAGAACATTTCATGAACTTAATTCTAGTGCAATAATTACAATGATCCACCTCTTGCGAAAAACAAATTTGAAGGGCGTTTCAAATGGAAGTGGCCTAGTTTGCACTAACCTACATTTGTACCAAGCATACCGAAACATGTCGGAGTATTGCGGCGCACTAAACTGGAAATGGAAAAATGACTGGAGTTTGATGATGTTGTTACATTATAAACGTAATAACTCCTCCTTCCATCTATCGAATCGTCCTTCCATCCTATTTAATCAATAAATTAGCAAATTTTAAGATATAACATCTCGATAACGGGAAGACCAGGGCAAATGATTTATGCGTCAAAAAACACGTTTCACTATAATTTTTTCAATTGCTGCTTATTTAGATTTTTTTTCATTATTACACTAATGGCGTGGTTTCCTGATTAGATCCAAATTTGGTTTTTCTGAGATATATCTGAATTCGTTTTCTTTTGAAAATGCATGAAATTTGCAGATATATTCGTAAATTTATAAAATATGTATGTTTTATTTAGATACGAAGAAATTAGAGTTTCACATTTCTTATAAAAGCAAAGAATCTTACAGAAAATTTTCTCAAAGTTCTTATTTTAAGCCGATTTTCGACACTCGGCAATCACTGAAATATCATCTTGGAGGAACAATCAAATTCTACTACAATTCAAAATGTGCCACATTTGTCGAAAAATTAAAAACGTTGTTCGATTCTTTGGTGCTTAAACAATAATGCTGCCAATTTCATGCATTTCTATATAAAAATAATTTCGTGAATGTATCAGACAGGTTAGAATTTTTAAGCAGGAAGAAAAATACATAAAATCTTTAATGCATATTTATATTTTTAAAATATATTGTTCTGTAGAAATGTTTTTCGTTTAGAGGGGGATGGGTAATGACCCCCCCCCCCCACGTGAGAAAAATTATTTAACAAATGGGCCTTTGTTTTGAAAATAACACTAAGCAAATATTGCTTTTGGGAATTTATTTTGAAATATTCATTGTATGTTTGCAAAGTTTTGGAGGTAGAGGCAGTGGCTAAAGCTATCTGTGCTTTGCTCTGAATTGGGATATTTGTGTACCCTTTTAAACACATGCTGTTTTTGAATACATATTGAAAAGAGGGAAAATAAAAAACATGTTTATAATTTTTAATTAAGAACTTTAACGTATGTTAAACAGTGTGAGAAAGATCCATTCAACAAATTAACCCTTGTTTTTAAAAATAACACCAAGTAAAAAATACTAATTTGAATTTAAAAAAAAATCGTATGTTTGAACAGTTTCGGAAATATTATCGATTTTGCTTTGAAGTAAAATATTTTCTCGTTTTAGAATGCGGGGAGTTTCTTTTCTTTAGTACAAAGAGGGGAAAAAGTGGTTTATATGTTTTTAATTACAAAGTTCTGTTAATACATGGTGGCCATAATTAAACTGACGGTACTCAGAGTGTTCTTTAGCGCGATCTAATTGCGAGAATGGTGCCAAATTTTGTAGGAAGATTAAACAAGGCGGGGGACAAAGGATTCCGCGAAAAAAAATTAGTTCCAAAAGTCAGGGGAATATGTGGCGCTGTCTATTCTAAAAAGAGAGTTTTAAAAAATGAAGAATCAATACTGAAATAAAATTACCGTTTATTTAACGAATTTAGCAATTTAATCCAAGCTCAAAATGGTAGCAGTTTATAAAAAGCTAAAAATTTACATAAACACTGAAAAGTTTCTTTATCTGCAATTTCACTTACAGAGCCCCAAAGAAAGAAACAGCAGAAGAAGAAGGTCTTTATTCAAATTTCACGTTACATCTTTTGGCCCAGTGCCAGCTTGTTCGGCTGTAAAAGGTAATGTGCTACTGTTAGAAGCAATTTCATTGAAAGTTATCTTTCATAATGTCTCCTTCTTGGTCGAGCGAGCTCTACTAGTCAAATTCTTTTACCTCAACCAGTGCAGTGCGCCAGCCGCTCTTCGTGCTTTTAGAAACCACAAAAAAACTGCGCAAAGGTAACGGTCCTTTGTCAGTTAACGGTGTGAAAGCAATGGTTGAGAAGTTTGAGAAAACAGGTTCTCTAAATGTTCAGTCAGGCAGAGGACGAAAACCCGTATCACAGGATTCAATCGAAGAAGTGGCAACGGCGATTGTCGACAGAGCACCAAACAATATTGCTACCCCTTCCAGCGCTCGTGGGATAGCTCGGAATCTGTATATGCCTTATTGTACTGTATGGAAAATCCTACGAAAGATTATCCACTTCTATCCGTACAAGAGTTACGTCACACCGACCATGATAAGCGATTGACTTTTGCTCTCACTATTCTTGCCAGAATGGAGTTGGATGATGCTTGGACCTGGAAAATCTTACGGGGAGACGAGGCCCACTTTTACCTGAATGGAAGTGTAAATACCCAGAACTGTCGAATTTGGGATAACAAGTCACCAAGAGCATTCAAAGAAATTCCTTTGCATTCACCAAAGATAACTGTTTGGTGTGGTTTCACAGCAGATATGATCATAGGTCTATCTATGAGATATCTTCTATGAGAACATTACTCCGAGAGGACCTGTAACTTGTTCTGTTACCGGAGACAAATGTCGCCAAATGCTAAACATATTTGTTATTCCGGCATTTCAGCAAAGACAGTGCCTGGAGAAAATCATTTTCATGCAAGATGGAGCCCCTCCACATATTGCTTTGCGGGTACAACCGCTGCTACGACAGAAATTCACAACAGAAAGAGTCATTAGCCGCTGTTTTCCAACTGCATTGCCACCTCGGTCCCCTGATCTTACACCCTGCGACTTTTGGGTATGGGGTTACCTAAATTCCAAGGTCTATCACGGAGGTGTCCAGGACCTGGCTACGTTGAAGGATAACATATCGCGAATGTAATCTCTGCTGCTGTAGATGCTGTGCACAGAATGCAATATGTGGTCCACAAAAACGGCGACCACATCGAATCTGAGTTGGATGTGCTAAATAAACGGTAATTTTATTTCAGTATTGATTCTTGTTTTTTTGAAACTCTCTTTTTCGAATACACAGCGCCACATATTCCCCTGGCGGTCACTTTTGGAACTAAATTTTTTTTCGCGGAATCCTTCTTCCCCCGTCTTGTTTTATCTTCCTACAAAATTTGGCGCCATTCTCGCAATTAGATCGCGCTACAGAACACTCTGAGTACCGCCAGTTTAATTATGGCCACCTTGATTATGATGGCCAGTGAGTGTGAAAAAGATTCATTGAAAAAGTTGGTCTCTGTTATAAAATAACAGTTTCTAAATAATATATTCTTATTTAAATATTTTAGACTTAATTTCAACGTAAATATCAATTCCTATAGTTAAATATATTCATATATCATATGAAAATCAAAATAAGTATCTAAAAAGCATTAATTTATCCCTTTACTTTAAATCTGGTTTAGGAAACTTCCAGTCTGTATTACCGTCCGCGCCATCTATTGGAGGCTTACTTTTGCCTGCATTTTTTTTTATCCTCGAACGACACACTTTGACACACAGTTACAGTGTCTAGAATAGTATAGTGTGGCAATCGCGTATACCGCGTAATGGTTGGAGTCCAACCATTGGATATAATTTGCCTAGTTGAATATGCTTTCCTCTATTCATTATGACCTAATTACATGGTATACAGGAGTTTCCATGCTGTTTCAAGATTCATCATGTAAATGCTATAGTTATAGCTCGGATGAATGAAATTAGCGTTGCAGATCGCAGCCTTGTCCAACAGATAATAGTGAACTGAAATATGCCAGCAACTGAAATATGCCAGTCCAGGATATCGTCGGGATAGCTTAGTAGGGAGAGCGTTGGAACGGCAAACCAAAGTACCCAGGTTCGATTCCTGGTCCCGTTTTTTTATCGCTCTGTTGGAAAAAATCTCAACTATGATACTCCAACCATTGGATATAATTTGCCTAGTTGAATATACTTTCCTCTATTCATTATGACCAGTTCAAAATATATGGAATCCATCACTTTTTATTAACTCTCAAAGCAACGTTTTTTTTCCTGGATAAACAGGCATGGCAATTATAAAAATCTTTATGCAAAAAAAAGTATTTCTATTATTATTATTTTTTAAATATTAATTCTTATTGCAATTCATTCTTCTTACCAATCAACTTAAGCGATCTGAATCGTATTAAGATGTTTTATTTTTACATTCTGCAGAGAGAGAAAAAATACATATATAAGATTTTTTTTATTTGAAACAGGGAATTTTAAACTCATGAATGTGTTACACTGGAAAGATACTAAGATAAAAGATTAAATTAAATTTATGTTAGTTAGAAGAAAATTAATATTCTACTGAATACCGAGTTAATTCAGAAATGTATATGGCGAAAAATAAATTAGGATATAGTTATATATTGTTGGACAGTATGCAAATTAAAGGGCTTTAGCATCTGTTTACAATGGAAAATATACTGTCAACGCGTGCATGAGGGCAGCGCTCGTAGTGGAGGATAGATTAACTATCGCTTTTCGCGCTCTCCTATTGTTCGGCGTTTCGTTTAGATCAGCTGCGGGGATGCGGGAAGCAGCATTTCCCCAGTAAGTTTTTTCTCTGTACATTTTTGAATACTGACGTACACCGAGCTATTTCTCACATTTAATACGATTAGCCGTTATATAGAGTTGGGTAACTCATACAAGAGGCACCTCATTTGTCCCATACACCGTGAGAATTTGTCCCATCACCTCACATTTCAAGTTTGAAGTACATCAAAAATTTTGTCATGTTGCCTCTCTTTCAGGCGGTGAGCGCTGTTTCAGGAAATGAAGTGTGTGAGCTGTGTTTTTGTTAAGTTAAAACATTAAGTAAATATGAATGATTTGCGGAGCTGTTTCTATCAAAAATTTAATCACATCGCCCAAAAACCCTCAACAAAAATAATTATAAAGAGTGCGATGACAACATAAATTTGCATGTCCGTTCTTGGGCGATTCTTATAAAACACAAAATTTGTCACAAATGATTTTTTTACAACATGCTTACAAATTAAAATGGTTTATAATTATTTTTAAAAAAAACTCGGCCAGAAATAACATTGATTTTACATTTTTAAAGACTTATTCTTTATAATTATTTTGAAACAGCTCCGCAAATCATTCATATTTATTTATTGTTTTACTTTCTGATGAAACTCATAATGTGAGAAAACGGAAAATCACAAAATTGATCAATCAATAGTTGAAAAATATCTCAAAAATCATCAAATGGTCTCGGGGGGGGGGGGGGGGTAATTCTGAAATGTACCAAATGGTTTTGAAAATAATCAAACGACAGCAGGGGTAAAAAATCTGTTTTCAATCAATCATCACAATTGGCGAGTGTGACTATTAAGATGGCCAGTGGTGGCAAAACAGTCAATCGACAAATTTTTAGTATTACTTGCAGATTGGTGAGTGCTAATTTTGTCCTATATGTGAGTGATTCTTATGAAACTCATGTCACAAAATGCACATCATAAATATTTCCCGGACTGGGAATTTATAATCAGTTCATCAAAACAATTTAATAATTACCGTCAAATCTCGTTAATCCGCCCCCCTAAATGCGATGGAAAATCGTAAAATAACCAGAGGGGGGGGGGGCGCTTGCACGGTATTAGAATTGTATTATATGATATTTATGGATGGTGGTGGTGGTTGGATGCTACCGGCCGATCGTCGCAAAGTATGCATTCTATAAAGTGACAAAAGAAACAAATTTGGAAAAAAAAAATCCGTTCTCAGGTGATTAAGATTTAATAATTATTTACTGAATGTTTTCATTTTATTCAAAGTAAAGTTCAAGAAAAACATTGGATTCTTGGACGACTAAAAAAGTTCTTAAATCATAAACATCACTCAAAAACGCCCCAACCAAAAAATCATGAATATATAGAAACAGCTCAGAAAATCTGTTTCATTAAGAATATTTTTCTTGGGCGACTAAAAAAGTTCTTAAATGAAACTTCTTAAATGGAGTTAAAAATGGTTCTTAAATGGAGTTCAATAACAAATCTTAATGAGAACATACATCTTAACAATTTATCGCATGTTATGAATTCATCAATCTCGGGAACTAAAAATGTAGTCCAAAACAATTACAGGAAAAAAATTGTAAACAATAAATTACTCAAAAATTTAATGTAAATTGTTTGTTTCCATCAAAAATATTTAATTTGTAAGTATGAGGTAAAAAAAAAATCACAATGGATTCCTAACCGCCCAAGAACTCAAATTATTTACTGAATATTTTCATACTAAAAATGCTAAAAAAATGAAACAAACTAACTAAAAATACCGTCAAAAAGTTTTTTAAAATATTATAAGCGTTGCACAAATTATTTACTGAATATTTTCATACTAAAAATGTTAAAAAATGAAACAAACTAACTAAAAATACAGTCAAGAATAGTTTTTTTAAATATTATAAGCGTTGCAGATACATGAAGATATACTTTCTGTTCAGTGAAGTGTAAGATGAAATAGGCCTAAACCCCAGTGACAAAACTAACTATCGGGAACTTAATATGATATATATTGCATATTTCAAACTATTTTTGAAATATTATTAGCGTTGCAGACACACGAAGATAGTTCTGTCACTGGGTTTAGGCTTGTGTTGGGTAACTCATACAAGAGGCACCTCATTTGTCCCATACACCGTGAGAATTTGTCCCATCACGTCACGTTTCAAGATTGATGTACCTCCAAAATTTTGTCATGTTGCCTCTCTTTCAGGTGGTGAACGCTGTTTCAGGAAATGAAGTGTGTGAGTGAGTTCTGAGTTGTGTTTGTCTTTGTGTCATTGTGTTGGAAGCAGAGGAGTGGGGTCGGGGAGAGTTGCGGTCTATGTTTGAAAAATCTTAAGATATGAGACGGTTGAAAGAACGTAGGAAGATAAAAACAGAGCAGAATTGGGGGAGGGACAAATTGACTTCAAAGAAGTGGGGTTGGGGTGATAGGTAAAAGTGCTGTTTTTTATTTTGCTTTTATAAGTATTGAATTGGCGGCACTTTTCAACCTGTCATTTAGGATTGACATCATTTCGGAAAGCCACCAAATGAATAGTTATAGGAAGAGAGGAATAAGTGGTAATTCCAAGCAAACAAAGATATTTTACGGTGTTGGAATTCATTGTTAGGCGAACAGAAAATCCTGGTTTTTCAGATTTTAGACAATGGGACTCATACAGGGTCGAAACAAAGAGGGGGGGGGGGGCAGAACAGAAGATGAAGGGTGCGCCAGAAGATTTGGTTTGTTGTTTAATACAAAAATATATGAAATTTGGGTAAAAATGTTTTGCAGCTGGAGAATCTAAAAGGAAATCTGAGCCAAAGTGCATTAAAATTGACAAATAGATAAAAAGATTTTTGAAGTCGGTGACTTCCCGGACACTAAAAAAAATAGGCAATTTTAAAAAGTTTTTTAGTACAATACATATATTTTTTTTATATCCCGATCCAGACTTGATGAGGCGAGTTGAGGCGACTGCTCGAAACACTAAACACTACGGGATGGAAAATTCAGAAAATAAAATAGTAAAAACTGAATAATTTTTTCTAAGTCACTATCGTAATTTTTAAAATTAGCGTTAGTTTCAGGAAAGCATCTAGACATATCAGTCTCATGAAACTGGCTGTAGATAGCACACAAATATATTTTACGCTATTGGAATTCGTTGCCTACAGAAAATCCTGTTTTTTCAGTTCTTAAGACAATGAGACACTTTCATATCACTATGGTTTTAAACTGCCGCTCAATTGTATTGTAATATATAACAATACAACTACAGCAAAATATGTGAAAATGAAATCTGTCTAAAACGGAATCCTTTCTTAAATGAAAAAAATCATTTCCCCAACAGAAATAATATCAACTATTATACATGCTAAAGCGGAAATCTGTACAAAGTGGAATTTTTTCTTGTTCCTTTCGATTCCGGCTTCGCAGGTTTTATTGAATAAATATTTGGCAAAACTGAGTACATAGTTCAATATTACATATATTTTATGATTACCTATTTTTTATTTTAAAATAAGTCGACTATTACAAATTTCGTAAAATTATCTTTGTAAATTTACATTGCAGAGGAGGGAGGGGGGAGGGCACCAAAATCCATGTTTGCCTCCTGTAAAAAAAAAAAAAAAAAAAAAAAAAAAAGGCTAGTTTCGGTTCTGACTGATGTCACTTGACTGTAAACGCCTCATTTCTAATAATTTGACATACTTGCAACTACAGTAAAATCTGTCTATAACGGATTCCTGTCTTAAATGAAAATATTACATAGTCTCAACAGAAGGAGTAACTACAATTACACCCACTAAGACGGATACCGGTATAAAGCGAATTTTTTTACAGTTCCTTTCGATTTCGTTTCTACAGATTTTAATGAATAAATATTTGTAAAAGATGATTCCGTAGTTCAATATTGCGTATTTTATAATTACATATTTTAAACTCATTTTTTATAAGTCGGCTATTAGAAGCTTAGTAAAATTATCTTCGTAAATTTACTTAGTGAAGCAGGGGGTGGGAGGACGCCAAAATCAATGTTTGCCCCCGGTGAAAAAAAACCCTTACAAGGCCTACAAGCACAGCTAGATTTCGAAGACGCAGACCGTAGGGCGCCTGTTTATTGGGAATTGCAGAAGAAATGACATTTTTGCCATGATGAGGCAGTTGGGACCGCCTACTTCGAAATCTAACTATTTGCAGGCGGAGCCGGCAGAGATTTTTTTGTTTTTAACTTTTAATTTTTTTTTTTTTTTTTTTTTTTTTGCTATAAGGGTTGGTTTTTTAAAAAACTTGTCAATATAAAAGTTTTAGATAATATTAATAGGATTTATAACAAATTTAAGCGGATTTGATATCTTGTGAATTGACGAAGTTATGAATTTTTTTCTTCTAACCCCCCCCCCCCCCCCCCCTTCCACACCCCTCCCCCCTTGGAGCCATTTTTAATGATATAAAAAATCTGTGATACATAAATTTTCAGCCCTTTTCCTAGAAGTAATACTAACTTTAAACATATTCGATATGTATCATAATTAAGACGTTATGGTTTTTTTTTCTGTTTTCAGTAAAAGCCCCCCCCCCATTCACCCCTTCCCTTGGTTCGATTTTGCCCATTAACGAGCTTGACCGAGATTTTATGTATTAGTTTAGAAGAGATTTGTGCAGAATTTTTGAAGTTATTGGGTCCATAAACAGTGATATAGATAGATAGATAGATAAAGTTTTGAACTGAAGGTGGATTTGGGTTTTGAGGGTCATGATCAGCGTTGATCTGCAAAACATTTTTCAGAAATTCCAACATAGGGGAGAATGTAACAGGTAGTATTTCTTAAAAAAGCTAATTTCGACCCTGATTGACACTGAGTCAGTGAATGAGTGAGTGAATTTTAGACTTGGTGTCATTTCAAATTTAAAGTAAAATAACAAATACAAATTGTAAATTTAGCTTTAAAATTGCGATTATTTTACTTTTTTTTCTTTAAACTGTCCTATTTAATACTTTGTTGAAATAATAAATAAATAATCAAATCATAACGTGATGTAAAAGCAAAGGTGAATAAAAGGGATTATTATTATTTTTTTTCAATAGACATAATTTATTGTCACATATAATGAGTATTTTGTGAATATAATTTTTCAGATGAATAATACCAACCAAAAATATGCTTTATAATTTGTAGTAATCGTCCGTAAATTTTGTGAAAAATTGCTAAATCCCTCCCTAAGATTTTCCAAAGTCTTGCTCTGTTTAAATACTGAACTTTAATTCAAAATAAGCATTCAATTTCACATTCATTTTCTTGTCAATCTAATTTTTTTTTTCAAAAGTCACTTTTATTCCGTACAAGATTTTTTTTACCTCTATACAGTATTATTATTGTAAAACAACATCTGATAATCAGATAACAGCGAGTTACTGCATTGTGCATTCACTTTCTATTTAAATCCAATTACTCTTTTCCGAAAACTAGTACTATTTATCTTACTGACAATGAGAACACTAGAATCAATGCTATTCCCAACTCCCCTAACACCTAGACTCAGATTGTCATATTTGAGCAGCTACAGTACAAAGAGGAAGAGAGGGGGGCTTATATTATATCTTCATAATCCTCTAAAATACCGGAAATGACTTAAAAAGCGTTTGATTTTACAAATAATCAGAAAGCGTAAAAGTCCCAATCGTCGATCGGCGGTGGCGATGGAAATTATGCGAAGCAGCATTTCCCCAGTAAGTTTTTTCTCTGTACATTTTTGAATACTGACGTACACCGAGCTATTTCTCACATTTAATACGATTAGCCGTTATAAAAAAGGCTAATTTTTTTTTTTTAAGAGAAGTGTCCACTTCTTGAAATGTTGTGTTGGATTTGCTATGTAAACTATTAGTAACAGATTAATGTGTATTTTTTCTGATGTGAGTAAAATAATATTTTTTTCCTTTTCTCATAAAAATGGTCATGCATGATTACTTTTTTTTCTTTTGAAAAATAAAGAAAAGCTGTTTTTCTTAAATTTCAGATTTACTCCTACACTTTATGTTTGTTTAAAGCATAAAATCATAGAAGATAGAATTTTCTGTTAAAATATAGCGTATGTTTATCCGTTTATAGTACATAAATAATTTGAACTAATATATACTTGTTAGTTGAAAATAATTATTTTTGTTTGAAAGAAACATTTTTCAGAGGATTTCTTGAAAATTTTCGCACTTCACGAGAATTTTTTCAAACAGCTTCTAAAATTATTATACAAGGAATTAAAAATACCTATATATTTTAATAATCTACACATGAAATATGAAATTAAAAACAAAAAAAAAAACCACGGCAAGGTCGTACCACATTGGATGGGAAAAATCGGTTTTAAATTGTCCTTGGGCCAAAAACTGCATAAAAAGCACATAATGATTCGGATTTCAATTGCGCATGAGTGCAGTTTAATTTGCTTAGTATGCCACTTACAGCGCCATCAATTGATACACTTCGGAACTTTTTTCTTATGCCATACTTCCCATCCCCCCTTCTTCCAGTATATTCAGTTCAAATTTGAAGTCATTCTGACCAGTGGTTCATTTTTTACAGCATTTTGAAAGTGGGACTTTAATTATAATCTCCCTGTATTTGAGATCCAATCATTGCTCTTATGATTGGATTAACAGTACAGTTGCGATTGAGTATTTGTATTTATAAATTGCATTACATGTATATGGGTTATATTCGAAAGAACAATTTTGTGCTTAAATACCTTTTTTTAAATTATTATTTTGAGTGACTTAAAAATTTGAACATACTTTTACAATCAAAATAAAAACATAATGACTATACTTCTACATTGACAATCATAAAAGTCATTTGGCAATCAAAGTTACTTATAAAACCTTTAAAAGCGCGTACTATTTTATTATTTCTAACACGCATTTGGTTTAAATTATAACTACTCAATGTTGCAGTATAATATACAATTAAATATCATTGTGAATGTGCGTCAAGGAATTTAGCCTAAATAACCCTAAATATTTTTCAAAGCATTTTTTTGGAGGTTTTTTATTAGATCTACCAGCTTTAAGTGGAATCTGTTCCCATTATTTCTAAATTGAGTTGAGTTTTCATTTTCATCAAACAACTCTCCACTTACCAACGTGCTAATGGTGAAAATAAGGGTTAATTTTAAAATGAAATATTCTGCAAACAAATTTATTTGTGTGATTGCCTTCAAACGTCCTGCTTGAAAGCCTTCTTTCCAGCCGAAATGGCCCAAACTGATGGATGCCCAGTATGATACCCCTGTTTCAATTCCAATTTAAATTATTTTAAAATTATCTTATAAAAATTATGATTTATATATTTTTTATTTTTGCAAATAGTGTTCAAGTTATAGTTCTGCTAAGTTTTATTTATTTATTTATTTTAATATGAAAATGTCGAGTTCTCTTCATTACACTTATGGTTGGTAACAGCAATCGTGTACAGTAGGAGTGCACAACCACTGACCCGCGGGACAACAAGCTACCACTATTTTTGAAAAGAATAATTTACCTTATTTAATGGCAGAAGCTGTGCGATTAAATGAGAGAAATATAACATGTTTGGAATTGTGGTGGCAAAAGATTTTCAGACAAAAATTTTCTGCAGTCCTAGCACACAACATTCTAGTATTTCGTAAAGAATACATTTATTAACATATTCTTTGGCAAGGTGCAGTAACAGATGCAATTATCAGCAACATATCAGTCGTTTTTGACTGATGTGTTACTGATTAACTAAATAGGCATTTTTAGTATAATTTCTTACAAATGATTTGATTAATTTTCTAAAAATAGCCTTATACAGAATTTAAAACATGTTTTAGTTATAAATCACCAAATTTTGATGTATGTGACTTTAGCTATAAATCACCAAATTTTGATTTATGTGAAAAATTATTTCGTATGTATTTTTATGCTATGTTTTCTATACAGGCCAAAGAATTCAAATAACAATTAAAGTAGCAATATAAGTATTAAGTTACTATTAAATAATAAAATAAATTAAGAATGATACATTTCTATGTTATGTGGAAATTTATTTAGTAGATGTATGGTTTTATTATATATAAAATTTAATTTATAAGGTTTATTTTATCATTTAGTTTGGATTTAATCGAGAAAGAAAATTTGTGCGTCAAGCATAGCTTTTGAAACACTTTTCAACACATTAAAAATTCTGTAACAAAACTTCCCCGCTTAATAAGGGCAAAGATGGCATTTAAGTAAACTGTTTGAAAACCGCATAACACATTTCAAAACCAAATTTTAGCAATTATCAGTCTATAGTCGAAAAAGTATTCAAATTCTTTTGTTAAGCCCTGTATATGATCTATTGATTTATATACAGGGTGATCTTTTTTAAAGTGACAGTGTTTGGAGCGCCCAGTAGCGCGATCTAATAGCCTCTCTCTATGGCACCAAACTTGGTATTTAGACTAATCAAGACATGGAAAAAAGGATTCCGTGAAAAAAATTTTAGTTCCAAAAATCGCCGCTAGGGCATTTTGTGGCGCTTTGCAATGTATAAAATGTGAGAAAAGAAAAATACTAACACATACAATCGTACAGTTAAATTATTAATGTTTATTTACTACATTAACTTCCCTGGTGAGGAATTAGACCACCTTCAATGTGAGCACCGTTCTCAGAAATAACACCGTGCATTCTGTGCACAACGTTCGCCACAGCCGTACGTAACATATCATGAGGAATATTACGCACTGTCTTCGTTATGTTGTCCTTTAGAATAGACAAATTTGATACTCCACCAACATAAACTTGAGATTTCAAATAACCCCAGAGCCAAAAATCGCATGGCGTGAGGTCAGGGGAACGAGGCGGCCATGCAACTGGAAAACTCCGACTAATGACTCTATCATCAGTGAAGGTTTAGCGCAACAGCTGCTTTACCTTATTACCAATGTGTGGCGGAGCACCATCCTGCATAAAGATTGTCTGTTGGAGACGGTTTCTTTGCTGAAGTTGTGGAATAACAAACGTTTGCAGCATTTCGTGGTACCTTTCTGCATATATGGTGCACGTTTCGGGTCCTGTCGGAGAGATGGTCTCAAAAAAGAATGGCCCAATTACGAATTCGGCTGTGAAACCACACCAAACAGTGACTTTTGGGGAATTTAATGGGATTTCATGCACGTGTGGGGATGCTCAGAAGCCCAAATTCGGCTATTTTGTGTGTTTACGCACCCATTGAGATAAAAATGGGACTCATCTCCCCACAGAATGTGCCATGGGAAAGCATCATCAATTTCTACCCTGGCAAGAAACGATAGAGCGAATGTAACTCGCTTATCATAATCACTTGGTTTCAGTTCGTGCAAGAGGCTGATTTTGTAGGGGTAAAATCCAATAACGCGCCGCAAAACTCTCCATACCGTGGAATAATTCATGTCCAATTGTCGAGCTACACCCCGGGCGCTGCTAGTACCAGCAATGGTTCCCTGCGATCCTACGACAATTGCAGTTGCCACATCAGTTATTACATCTTCTGATACTTGTTTACATCCTCTCCCAGCGCGAATGGTCAGTGACCCCGTTAACTGGAACTTCTCGATTTTCTTAAGACCATTCAGCGATAAAGGCCCCTTTCGTAATTTTTCTCTGGTTCGAAATTCCCGAAGAGCTTCGGATGCATTACATTGATTCTTATAATACAGCTTCACCAGTAACGCACGTTCCGGTAACGTGAGAGGCATGTCCACTGGAGCTCGTTTACTTCAGCTGAGATTATTTGTCGGAGCTGTCTACTACTTGCTTTTATAGCTCCTATTACTGGCGCTGTCATTGCACAACATTTGAATTTTTCTTTGATACCCGTGTTTTATGCTAATTCTCGTTATTGTAAGCTACAGCAGCGCCACAAAATGTCCTAGCGGCGATTTTGGACACTATTTTTTTTTCACGGAATCCTTTTTTCCATGTCTTGATTAGTCTAAATACCAAGTTTTGTGCCATTTCGGCTATTAGATCGCGCTACATGGCGCTCCAAACACTGTCACTTTAAAAAAGGTCACCCTGTATACTAAATAGTATGCTGAGATTTAGTTCAATTAGAAACGCATAACACAGTTGAAAACTCCCCTTCAGCAGTTTCTGTCAATAAACGAAAAATAATCATTTTGTACAATCTTGTATATGATCTATAGAGTTTATGTGCAACAAGTAATATTAACAAGTTGGAAATTGTACGTCAAACGTGACAAATGAGGTGCGTTCGTACAATATATAGTTATATAAATATTCAGATCTTGATGATTTTTAATTCTGTGAAATGAATTATATCGTCTGTAGATTAATGTCTGTAATAAAATAAGTATCTAGGTCGCTTGACGATTAAACCTCGGAAGCTCCTATAACAAGAAAGCACCGTTTTTTTTTTTTTCAATTCAAATTTCTTAATAAATATTTTTATTAATATCGTCTAAAGTTTTGATTCGATTTTCATAAAATTTGAAATGTCTAAACAAAATTCTGCAAAGATAATATATCTTAAATTTCAAACCATTCGGTAGGGTAGTTTTTGCGTTGTTATATGCGGACAGACGTAGGGACGGACGCACAGAGAGGCGGACGGACCAGACGACAACAATAGGTGCTACATATTTATATAATTAAGAACGCACCTAACAATATTAGTTAAATTTAAAAACGCATACCACAACTGAAAATGCAATTCCAGAAATTATTGCCCATGGTCAATACAATAACCGATTTATTTGTGTGTGTCCTGTAAATGAACTAATGAACTATGAATGCTATGCATAGTATATTCTAACGTAAACATCTTGTAAGGCCCCACAGTGATGTATGTCAATTTCAATATGTTTGAAATAGTGTAACATTATTAAAATACATTATAAACAATTTTCCCCATAGACCGTAATGTAATGAAATTCTTTTGAATGTCCCTGTAAAGGAACTATGAATGCTATACACTTAATATTTAATACCAAACATGCCATAGTAATCCTAAATAACATATTTCAATTACAGGGCAGTATACTTACGCAAGTTAGAGCACGGACAGATGACCAGACATGCCGAATTCAGAAACACTTTTCGACTATGTTGGTCAATTTACCAATTATTGTGTATTTACTCTCCGACATTCCTCATTCCTCTTCAGAATGTGAAACTACCGGAATTCATTTTGAAGACTAACCCTGAATTCGTTTATTCCATATTAATCCTTAAGCTAATAGTGGAATCATGGTGAACATTGCATTTAGACTAATTAACAACACTGAAGACATAAAATGCTTCGAATTTTTAATTTCGGACTTAAAAATAAAGCAGACTTAGACAATTCCAAAAATATGTAATTTATATTGTTTAACAACATATAAACCCCGAAAGCAGAGCCTTAAAGTTCTAAATAACTGACGCGTCGCTTACGTGTGTGTGTAAAGATTTTTAGAGTTTTTATCAGGATGTACAAAACTTTACAATTTTGTATGAAATTTAGGTACACTTTGTATAAAATCAAAAAAAGTTAGACAGTTGAAACTTCACATGTTTATATGACTAATCTGATTCTTTAACCCTGTGTTAGTCGCATGTGTATCTTTGTGATACAAGCTGCCATTTTCCTCTTGTAAGTTTTGAATGCATTAGGCGGTCGAGAGCAACTGCCACGGGAGAAAAAATTATAGCGGTGGGAAGAAGGTAGAGAAAGCCACAGGTTCCAAATCCACTTGTTTCAAAACTTAGAAGAGGAAAATGCGGGTTTGTATCACAGAGATACACATGCGACTAATGCAAGATTAAAACTATCTAAAATTGGGAATGTAACTATAATTTTACAGAAAATGTACTGGAATATATTAAATTTTTTTTTCATGATTTTCTGACTGTTTCATTAATTATTTTTAAAATTTATTTCTTTTTGAAAAAAAAATGATAAATGCTTCTTCTTATTATTAAATGACTAGATGATCCGCCCGACATTGCCCGGTCCCGTAAAAAAAGTAGTACAAAACACGAAAACAATCTAAAAATCTCTGCAGGAAACCGTTCATCTGGTAACCCTTTTGTTTGTAGAAAAGTAAACAGAGACATGGATCCCGAAGCTGAAGTAAATTCTATCCGACCCTCTCAAAGGTCTGCGTCATTTCATTCACGGTGGGTCAGTTTTTGGTCAAAATAGAAAAAAGTTACGTCCCATATTTAAAAAATGCGTATTTTCAGAAACAGAAAAATAAACTACGTATATATTGCGAGTTTCGAATCGGTACCTCCAATAGTTTTCTTAATATTCGAAGATGAGTGAAAATGAGAATATTTCGTTGTCTGGGATTATCAAATATAAAATTTTCTTATGCGGTTTCGATTAAAACAGCCATTTTCGATGCACGAGCTGGAAATTTTTTTATTTCGACTTTCAACCGCTAGGGTGCGCATTCTGTTCTAAAAAAAACCTCGTTCCGAACGCAACTCCGGCAAGAGTCCCCGCTGCATACGGTGCCGTATAGCAGGCGTGCTGTGCACGCGATGAAAATCTTTTAATTCCACTTCCGAGCGCCAGGGGTCGCCGAATCCAGATCTTAATTAGTTATCTATATCTTAATTAGTTCATGTTAAGTTGAGTGAACCAATTCCTGTTGAAATCGGACCCATATAACTCGAGGAAATAAATCCTTCCCTTGGAAATTAATATTCAGACATGGTGGTAACCAAAGGTTGAAAAAATGATACCGAAGTTTATTTAGTATCTGGGGGACTTGTGAAGAATGTTAGAAAAGATTTCCTTTGAATCGGACCAATATTAAATGCAAAATATTTTAGTTCCACTTTCCACCGATAGGGGCGCACTCTGTTCTAAACAAACCTCTTTCCGAACAAACCTCCTGCAAATGTTCCCGCTGCTTACGGCACCGTATAGCAGGAGTGCTGCGAAGTGCTGAAAATGTTTTAGTTTCATTTTTAACCGCTAGGGGCGCACTCTGTTCTAAATAAATGTTTTTCCAAACGGAACTCCGGCACAGTATCCAGCTGCCTACGGCACCGTATAACAGACGTACTGCGCACGTGCTGGAAATCTTTTAGTTCTATTTTCCACGGTCCTGGGGCGCTAAATCTAAATCTTAATAAGTTATCGCTATCTTAATTTGATCATGTTAAGTTGAATTAACTACTTCCCGTTGAAGTAGGGCTTATAGAACACGTGAAAAAAATCCCTCATCGCTTGGAGATTAATATTTAGAAACAAAGGGCTCAAAAAATTATATCGAAGTTTATTTTGTACCTGGGGAGTCTGGGAAAAATGTTAGAAAAGATTTCGTTTGATTCGCACCAATATTAAATGCAAAATTTTTCAGTTCCTCTTTTCACCGCTAGGGGGGTGCACTCTATTCTGAACAAACCTATTTCCGAACAAAACTCCGCCACGTGTCTCCGCTGCCTCTGTCACCGTATAGCAGGCGTGCCGCGTACGCAATGAAAATCTTTTAGTTCCACTTTCCACCTTCAAAGGGCACCAAATCTATACCTTAATTACCGTAATTTTCGGCGTATAATCCGCAGACGAAACAATCATGTTTGGAACCACAAATTTTATTTTATAAAGTGTTACTTGCCAGATCGCTGTAAATATTTGGCTTCAATTATTGTATAAAATTTCTGGGTTGAAACCGAATTGTTTGATCCGCGGATTATACGCCGGAAATTACGGTAGTTATCTATATCTTAATTAGTTCATATTAAGTTGAATGAACCAATTCTAGTTGAAATTGGTCCCATAGAATACTGAGAAAAAAATCGCCTACTCTTGGTGATTAATATTCAGAAATGGTGGTAACCAAGGGCTGAAATATGATACCTAAGTTTAATTGGTACTTGGAGGACCTGGGAAGAATGTTAGAAAAGATTTCGTTTGAATCGGTCCAATATTTAAAAGTTCTCATTTAGGGGCACGGGAGAGGGGGGAGTTTCGATCAGAACATTAACGCGATATTTAAATTACGACCGGACACCCCTCTCCACCCCTAAAAATTAAACCAATGATCTTTAACATTATCAATTATCGCTAACTTTTGAAACAGAAACAAAATTGCACTATTTTTTGTTTAGATTTTGAAATTTACGTTTTTTTATTAATTCTATCCATTCTCAATTTGCTATTTAAAAAAAAGTGAGAGAGAGATACCAGCCGATTTTGTTGAAAATTAGCTTTTCTGAAATAGAAATTATGTATGCCAATTTTCAAATCCCTACCTGAAATAATTTAAAAAAATTGAATTACCTTGCAATTTCTGATCATATGTTTCTGAAGGTAAATGGATAGACAGACCCCATTGCGGAAGTAAATGAAAGATGAAGCCGATCCCTTGGCAGGTGTTTTAATTTCAAGATAAAATTTTGCGATAAAAACATCGCATTCTCGGGAGATTTTTAATGAGTTTTTAATTAATATCTCGATTAATTGTAGATCGATTTTTTCAAAATTTGAAACAATGAATAGAGGACAGAATTTACTACATGGAGATAAAAATTGAATCCGTATTCTTTTTATTATTGTAGAAAAATCGCCCCGCAATGTAAAAAACGCTAAAAATTGAATTAAAAATTAAATAAGAAAGCTATTCTAAAATTCCAAAATCGGGCTTCGAGGTGTAAAACTACACACATAGAGGTAACTTCTTACCAAATTTTGTAGCTCTGCGTGCAGCGGTCTCTTCAGCACACAGTCAACAGGCACACTCACACAAACTTCTCTCTCTTTTATATTTATTAGCTGTTCCGCCCGGGGTTTCCCGGATCCGTCAAAAAATAGTACTAATCGGGAAAACACTCTAAAAATCGCTGCCCAAAACCATTCCTCTCGTAATACTTTCCTCTGTCGGAAAGTAAACAGAGAGACGGACTCCGAAGCAGAAGTAAATTAAATAGGACCCCTCAAAAGTCTGGGTCATTTGATTCACGCTGGGTCAGTTTCGAGTAATTTTCTTTTACGGTTTCGATAAAAATAGCCATTTTGGGTGCAAAATCTTTTAGTTCCACTTCCACTGCCTGGGGCATATTCTGTTGTAAACGAATATTCGACACGTGTCACCACTAAATTTTATTCGTATTCTTCGCATAAATTTTATTAGTATACTTCGCCTAAATATTATTAGTATTCTTATTAGGCGAAGACTACTAAAAATTTAGTGGTGGCAATCGGCCCATTGGCGTCCAGTTTTTACACCCCTAATTAAAGGTATACCGTAGGAGGCAGAGCTGCTTACTTTCAAACTAGAATGTCCGCACTACGCTAGAAACTTTTCGGTCATCTTCTAAAAATATTATAAACAGAATTTAAAAAAAAATCTGCTATAAAAATGTACACATGAAATAATAATATAAAAAAAAACTTTTCTTACTCCGTATTTTCTGCTACCGGGCATGCCATTTTATACAAGATATTTTAATTGAATCTGTAATTAAATACTTTAGTTAAATAAAAAATATATATTAGGAATAGATATATTGAAAATGTCTTTATATATAATTCTTTGCAAAGAAAAATTAAACCTATCTCGTTATTTACTTTTATCTTGTTTACCAATGCTACCCTGATCAGAAAATAAAATAGGTGTCTTATACTATACGTAGACACCAAGTTTATCATTACAGCTGTCGCCGTTCTATAGTTAATGGGATTGTTTCGAACTTTAGTGGGCATTTTGTATATACAGATTTACGTTCTTGTGCAAGAAGACCGGTATATATATATATTTTTTTAATTCAACGTAAGATTCTTTATTTTAAAGGATTGCTGAAAGAAAAAACTAAATTTATTAATGAAATAATAAACCATTTCGAAGTTGTTTCACATCATTATTAAGTTAAAACTTTAAATAATTTATGAAGAGATTTCAGATTTTTATGATAAGTCCGCAATATAAAGAACTAGTTGAGAACTGAAATGTTGCGTGTAGAAATCTTTCTAAATTCAGTAATACTTGCATTTATGTTAACCAAAAAGAATTGCTAGAAACTTCAGAGAATCACGTAGGCTCCTCTGAAAATAAGGCTTGCATGAGAGAACGTGATTGCAGTGGCCTAATATAGTTTCCGTGGTGAAATTGTTACATTAAGTTTTAGTTGATTAATATTTTTGTTTTTATATATTACTTAACGATATAACGGGAAAATGTCAGTTACATGAATTGGATTTAGCATCAGCGAAAATAAAATTAAAAAAGCTATTTAAATTAATGTCAAATAATTTTGTATTGAAACATTTAAAAATAATTTGCTGAAAAACCATTGGAGCTTTTCATTTAGTATAAAATGAAAGCTAACTAGGGAAGGTCCCTAACTGCCAGATCGGGATTTAGTCGTGAGTGGTGTCGTTGGAAAGTTCTTACCATGGGTATCAAGGAAATGTATACAACTACCCGTCCGAAGGCAACTGAACAGTTATAGGCCGATGTATTTCTATCATTTATTGATTTTTCCAGGTAGCTAGCCATGCAGGAAAGTCACTCTGTGTGGTAGAAAAGAGAATTAATGGTTTGCAGAGATTACAGAGAAGACAGTTTATGCTTGGTGGAAAAAGTAACTTCACGGATGGTAGTGAATTTCTGAATAGAAATGGCTGAAGAACGAGTGTTTCCAATACCAGGTACACACAATGAAAGGAGGTGTTTTGCAGTTTCCACAGGTGTTACTAGTTAAGTTAAAGCATGCCTGTTTAACTGATCGAAAGAAGGGATCAGTGTCTCTAATTAAAGCCTTTTGAAAGGCATACCGACGCATGTCATCGAAGGTGGGCGAGGAGAATTGGTTATAGGCCAACTTATGCAATTTTACTGTTTTCTCTAGTGGTCATACCGACATCTCCACAAACACTCTGATGAGTTTTTGAATATTCCACTATTCTCTTTATTAAGTACTTATATTGTTGAAAGAAATAAACGTCTAACGGCTGAAGAAATTTTGTCGTGTCCGGTGGGAGAAAAACAGGCTCCACATTGAATCCAAATTTCTCAATGCATAAACGTTGATCCGTTTGGTCACTCCAACTATCCAGCACCATAATTGTTTCCTGATCACTAATCGATTCTTTTAGTTTATAGAAGTATGCTGCAGTTATTTGTTTTGTGCTCTTTTCTGACTTGGAGCATGTAATGAGCAGGTTTGAGGATGATATTCGTTTCACATTTTCCATAACTTTGGGACCAAATTCCCCCTAACATTCCTGTGTTGCAAGTAGTAAAGGTCCCATAAATGTTCCAGCGGCGTTAATATACATTTGCACGGTATAGGAATGAGTCGTTTTGTTTTTATTGATTATCGATGCACCCACGTCTTTAGATCCCTTCATATCGAGAGTTCTTTTAGATACAATATTGCATTGGAAGCCACTTTGATCGGTGTTCAGGACGTTGGACAGGGGACACTTTCACTGCTTAGTCATGTTTTTCACGTTTTCCCGGAATTCGTCGATCACAGGTTGCCAAGACACTTCCGGAAGCAAATCTCTTTTTGTTACGATTTGTGTCATATTTTGACTTGTTATTTTATGTGCCTGTTTGAAATTCTTGATGAAGTGTGAACTTGCTGTGAATCTGGGAATTCCAAGCTTCAATGATTTGTCAATGACCCACATTTTGAGGTTCCTGTCATGAACGATGGCTTTTAACTGTCTGCGATGATAATAAAATTGCGACTACACGTGTTTGGAAATTAATTTCATTTTGCTCTGCATATCCTCACTTTTCCCAACGTATTGTGCCCACCGTTGAATCATCTTGTGGTCTTTTATTTGCCTACATATATGTTGCGCAGCCTTTAGTTTATTTTTCTTTGCCTTCTTATACGTTTCTACTGCTTTCGCCATTATTTCTACGAATACTCCTTCACTTACTGTGATTGCGAAAATGTGGTCGCAATCTTCTGTTTCTTACTAGAGGGAGCATGGAACCTTCACTAACTTCACACTGGCAACAACAGGTTACATAACTGTACTGTAAACTGTCTTTTATACCACACAGAGTATCTTTTCTGCATAGCCAACGACCTGGAAAAATCAATAAATGACAGAAATACATCGGCCTATAACTCTTGACCAATTGCGTTCGGACGGGTAGTTGTATACATTTCCTTGATCCCCATGGTAAGAGCTTTCCAACGACACCACTCTCGACAAAATCCGGATCTGGTAGTTGGGGACCTTCCCTAGTAAGTGCTAATAAATATTGTATATTTCCACAGTTTGTACATGCATACTTATATGCTTAACGAAGAAAAGATAAAAAAAAATTACGCACGAAATGGATTTCGTAAACACATACAGGATAATTAAAAAAAGACTGGATGAAGATGTGGTAAGACCCATTGCAACAAATAATTTTTATATAGGAAAACAGAGTCGCGATCCACTTATTGAATCAAAAATATGAGGTGTCTCACATCAAGCCGAGCACGGATTTTCGTTCATAACTTTAACAATAATAAAGATATTAGAAAGATATTTTCAACATATTTACTTTGCATTCTGTAAACTGGATATCATGAGAAATGCTAGAAATGTGCTGTAATTCAGTCAATGACACTGCATAAACTGTCAGATACGTCCAGAAATACGATATACTTAGCTTAATTTTGTTTATACTTGGCGGGTAGTCATTTCAAGCACTTATCTTGGTGTCGTCCCATTTCTCACAAAACAAGGTAAAGTATTGCATGTAATCCACTAAAATAAAACACCCATTCAATCGATATAAAATTATGTGTCAGGATATATTTTTAGCTTAATTAGAAGCTTAAAAGTAACAAAAGTGGCTACAATGAAAAATAGGGAAGTTATCCTTGGTCAAATTAAGAATAGTATAATTATGAGAATAAGTCATTTTCTACATCTAAAAATAAATTATGCCATTTTAACACTTGATGACTTGGCATTTATATTCTCTTCAATAGCTGTTCCAGATTCAGGGGAGGGGGGGGGGACGAAGGACTTTAAGGTATTTAAGGAATTGGTATTTAAGTAAAAACACAAAATATGGATCTGCAAAATGATCAAAAACGCATCTAGAAAATTTAGTTATTTATTATTAACAGAGTATTAGTTCCACATGTTTCTAATAACCAAAGAATAGCCACTATCAACTATTCCCTTTGATATAATTCACCGTAAGAATCCTCACTAGCCAGGAAAATTAAAAAGTAAAAGAAAAAGTAGGATATACTAATATGTCATTGAAAATCTGTTCGATTATTTGTCATAGAAAATAAATTTTCGAATCAAAAATTAACCATAACTAAATTTAAGCACATTACAAGAAATTAATTAAGCTAGAGAAAGAAAAGAAATGAAACAGTTCTAGCAAAATAAATGTTTCAAATAATGACGCTGCTAGATCTGAACCATTCGAAACCGTTTGAAAAGACAGACATTTATATCAGTTCTTTGTTTTTTTTCTTCTTGTCTATATGTAGATGAAGTAACTGACGTAACTATAATTTAACATATTATATTTGTAATTTAAAACATTTGTGTCTAAATACTACACTTGGATAGTTGTCATGAGTTTTTTATTTGCCCGATTTTAAATATAGTGCTTGTTATGCAGTTTAGAACAATCTATTCATTATGTTTTAAATTTTTATTCTACAATAATTTTAAGATTTGCTCTTATTATTTTTAATGTAATCTTTTGTTTTCCTTATGCTTATATTGATTACTAACATAATCGTGAAAAATAAAAACCTATATCAATGTAAATAATTTAAGGTGAAAAAGAGCCTTCTGGGGTACTTTCCATGGGGTTCAAATCCGGACTTCAACTGGCCATGACAAAACATCAACTTTTTTCTTTTTAAAACCAATGCTGAGTGGATTTAGATACACGGCAAAAAGCATTATCTTTCTGAAGCATTCATTCAGCACATCCTAATAAAGCTCCAAACGGTATCAAATGAGACAGTATTAGTTCTTTACTAAACGATCCAGAAATTTGCTTTAAATTACACAAACCATTATGAGAAAAATGCTCCCAAAACCATTATGCAAACTCCAACCATTTGTCGACTAAAGAACTCATTTGGGTCTTTCCTCAAGTCATGCCAATAATATTTGTAGCCATCTAGGTCCACAAAAATATAAATGTTTCATTAGAAAATATAATTTGTTTCCACTCGTCGTCCCATGGCAGGACATTTTTACTTATTTCAGGCTTTCCTTTCGATGATGTTTTAATAATTTATGTTTCTTCTTTCATTTTCCAATATTTGTTATTAGAATTTGATTTAAGATGCTTCCAAACCGTGACATGTGATGATTTTTTGTTTAAACATTTTAAAATTACACGAGTCGAAAGACCTTTTTTCGTACATAGTCTAAAAACTTGTCGATTGTAATGTGCTGTCGAATTCTTCTTCCTTCCAGATTTATTTTGCTTTGAGGATCTTTTTAACACTTTCCAGAATAATTGAAAAGTGTTAATGACCTCGGTTTTTGGGCCTGCCGTCTACCGTGTGTCTGTGCTCTAACTCTCGTAAATATACTCAGATTGTCAAGTAATTTATATATACTAGCTGAACCCGCGCGGCTTTGCCCGGGTCCGTGATAATATCTTTAAACAGAACTCAAGTTTGTATGATTTTATATCTTCAGAAAATCTTTCAACTGAATATAGTTTCGGAGGACCCACTACTTTCAGCAGCGTCTAGTGCGTTCCAAACAAACCTCTTTCCGAACGAACCTGCGGCCTGTATCCCTACTGCCTACGGCAGCTTTATACAGGGCAACGTATACTCCGCACGTGCCGGAGACAATGGAAAACCAATTTGAATGAGTCAAACCCCGTTGTAATAGTGCCCATAGAACCCAAAATAAGAATGAGACACTGGAGGCGGAAGGTGGAACTAAAATTTGTAAGACAATCGAAAACCAAGTTGAATAAACATGAACCAATTTCCGTTGAAATCGGACTCACATAACCCGAGAAAAGAATGCGTCGTTAGTGTTCGAAAATGGTGGTAGTTTTATCATTAACGCATTTTTTATTTCACGGCTGAAATTCCCTTCCCCTACGTTAAAGTGATCTTTAAAAAAAGAATTAAATTTTTCTGAGCATTAAAACATAAGAAAAAATACTGCGCTAAAATAGCCACCAGATGGTTCCCCTTCCCATTCTCAAATTCAAATCTATATCTTAATTACTTATCTTAATTTTTGTTCATTAGTAAAAATTGACGATTATTTCCTTTAATTTTCGCAAAGTAAACGGAAGGATAGGAAACAGATCTCTTTGTAGTTCCGTTTTTAATGAAAGCCGTTCCTGGCTGGTTTTCTGTAGGAATTTTTCCACTGGCGCCTTCAAATTTTTGCAAAAATATTTCTAACGAAATAGCCTATCGAAGAAGAAAAACGTTTCTCGAAAAATGTTTCAAATAGGTGGTGCCTTTTTACAACAATTCAATAACTCTGTGAGTTCAGATCGTCTGCCTAGTGACATTTTCGGTTTGTCGTGTGCAGGTGGCACTGCTTTAGTACGATTGTACGCCGGTAAGGCCAGATGAGAACAGTGCCACTCGAAATTAACACGATTTCGTTAGAAATCTGTATCTTTGCACATCGCTACTCTGGTTTATTTAATTACTTCTGCAGAGACTCTATACAACCAACCAACCAAAGATAAAAAAGCGTATTTTTGGTGAGAGTTCGTTGTGGATTCCAATTAATATCTAAGCTAATTCACAAAATATTAATATTCTGATTGTTGGGTGCACCAGGAGAGGTTTTGGACTATCATCACCTAAATTTTCAGATTTCTAGGTGCGTTAGATTTTCCTAGCCATCACCGACAGTCAGACAGACAGACCGACAGACACACGCACATACACAGAGCGATTTTATCTTTTATTGGTATATATTGACGTTTACTATTCGATGATCTCAATGGGAAGGGAAGTGTGTAGCATGTATAGTTCGTTTACTGTGATACTCAAAAGAATCCCATTAAAATTATGGTCTATGCGGAACAATAATTTGCGGTGTATTTTAATGATGTTATGCTATTTCTAACATAATGAAACTGATGTGAATTTTTTAGGTATACCAAAACATGCTTTCTGTCAAATATGGAGTGCAAAACATTCATAATTCATTTTCAAGATCACACAAAAGGATTTGGTTACATAATACTCTATGAGGGGAAAACTACAGCGTATTTTAATGATGTTACACTATTTCAAACATAATAAATTTATATACATTACTGGGGTTCACTTCAAGATGCTTGCTGTAAAATATGATAAAATATGACATGCATAGCATTTATCGCTCATTTACAGGAACATACAAAAAATTCTGTTACAGTAGCGATATTTGCTCGATGTGCATTTTGATTTGTAGTATGCGTTTTTAAATTTTAATTTTTGTGTACCAGGTGATGTGAATAAATTCTATAGATCATATACATGGCTACACAAAAGAATTCATAATCATTGCCGTGTATGGGCGCGAAATGCTTCAGGGTGGAATTTAATTGATTTATGCAATTTCCAGCTGAACTATTTTTAATATAAAACTAAGAGATGTTTGTAAAATATAAATAAATTCATACACACAAAGAACTGGATACATTGTCGTCAATGGAGCGTAATTTCTGGAAGTGTATTTCTAGTAGTGATTTAACTATTAGCTATGTAATATTTAATAAATGTAATATGTTGTAACATGTTGTAATTAATAAATGTAATATATGGCGTGTAAAAAATCTGTAAATAATATACTGGGTTGCACAAAAGAATTCCCGTACATTTCCGTCTGTTGGCAAAAATTGGTGAAGGTGTGTTTTCAACTGTGTAACGTATTTTCTAACTGAACTAAATTTTAGTTTAATCTGTAGAATATATACAAATCTATAGATCATATACAGGGCTGCACAAAATAATTCGAGTATCTTTCCGGTTATGGACGGCAAATGTTGAAAGCTGGTTTTCAAATGTGTTCTGCGTTTTGTAAATTGTTTATTAAGATATCTTCTTTCACATGATTCATTAATCACGGTGAATTTCGTATACAGTATTCTGAAAGTGTTGGATAATCTATGCTTCACGCATGTTTTTTTCCTTTCTTGTTCAGTTATGATAATATAATTAGCAGTTTTTGAACGTTTTACTAATATTGACATTTCTCTTTCAAATTTACCAGCACGCTTATTGAATGCAAATTTTCTCACCTCGTACTCACATAACTCTTGCACTGCGTTATCGTCAAGTAAATCATAATTATCATAATCAAAACTTGAAACTTTACTTCTCTGTTAATGACTTTAGAAAATACTAACACATGCGCTGTATGATGATTCAGAATTGACATGAAATATGCAAATTTTCTCAGCTGGCTTTATAATTTTTTAACAGATGCCTTATTTAGTTTATTGAAAAATGAGTAAATTTGAATGAAATTTAAGGTTATTTTTAAAGTTGTGATTAGTAAAGAAAGTGTTTTACTATCAATTTTAATCTTACAAAGTAAAATATTCATATTATGTCTTCTTCTTCAACAATTCACGAATTTTTACGTACTGTAGAACCAATCATATGGAAAGAATAAAGGTATATGTTTTATTTTTGCATTTAAATTATATAAACTGTTTTTAACCTTTGGGATCAAAGTTTCAAGAATTTTCACTATACATCAATTTTTTGCAACTGTCGTTGAGAGAATCGATTTGCTTCTGCTACATTATTTGCTGGAATCCATCGGTTATAATTAAGTTTCTGCGTTACAAATTCGCATGGAAGACCTTCAAACCTTGTTTAGACTGACAGACAGTTATGGATAAAGAGTAATCGAAATCGTAAAACATTAAATAATTAAAAGACAGCAAATTGAATGCAAATAGTGTATTTAGGAATTTAAAAAACTACTTTTAAATTTATGAGTAGATAGTTTTGAACCATATAATACAAAGGATGTAAATTCATCTTTTCCTCAATGACAGGAATATTAAAATTAACTAATTAAGTAATAACCAGTAATAACCAATTGAGTAATTTAAGTAATAACCAGTTTAGTAATAGTTTAATAATAGTAATAATAGTTTAATTTAAGTAATAACGAGTAATAATTGGTTAAGTAATAACCAGTAATTAACCGAGTAATTTACCATTAGCTTTATGTAAGGTATTAATATGTACGCTATTATAAACTTTATGTAGATCAATAATGACTTCATAGCATATTTTTACATTTAATTCATATTCATTGAAAATATATTTTTTTCCTCCTCTTCCCTATTTTAAAAAAAATAATGTAAATTCCCTTTTTTTATAGTATAAAATTTATTATACTTTTTTTAGCTTACTTACTCTACATTTTGCTGTTAGCATGGGCTCAGTGACGCTATAACTTTTGAGAAAAATTTGGTACATTTCAATCTAAAACTAAGGTCACTCTGTAAAATTAACCAAGTAGAAAGAAGAATAACGTCTCAATAATTCTTAAAACTAGAAAGTTCGGCATTGCTGCCATTAAGAAAGTGGAGTTTAAAGAAGTTTTGGGCGACTTCTTGCTTTACTTTTCAGCAAACTTTCAAATAAATATTTCGTTCAAGAATCCTTTTGGAAAATAGAATTCAGATTCAGAATTAAATTTGAATTACTAAATCGTCAACTAAAAGAAAGTTTCATAAAATTGAATTAAGTTTTGTTTTCAGCTAAATGACAAAGCAAATTCAAATAAAAGAACTTCATTTTCTTTTTTCTTTTCTTTTCTTACACGTTAAAAAAAAGAACTGTAGTACATGAAAGGGAATAAAGTTTTTAATTCAAAGATACTTTGTTCTTTGTTAAACATTTCTGCGATTTAATATTAAATCAAAGATATACGAAAAGGTTGTGATCATGTTTTTAAGGACGATAGAAAAATACCATATTTAAAACTTGTTTATAAAATTACATAGACTTCTTACAATTTCTTATTTTTAGCCTAATTTTTAAAAGGTTTTCTGATAGTGGATAATAATTTTAGTTATTTTCCTGTAAGAATCTATTATATCTATTATATCTGACTGTGTTTCTGTGTTGTATTTTACAACAACTTCTCTCCGAGATTACGGTGATTTACGGGTCGTAAAGTACACCAGTTATTCGTAATTATCCGAGGACGTCATAATACTCTCAAAATTTTCATATTTAAATTAGTTTCTGCGATAATGATATATATATATTTTAATTTTTAATGCAATAACTGTAATGGTGGCAACTCAGTTATTGCATAGTTGTGTAAAAAACCCCAAAAAGGGATTATAATACATTTGTTGATGCCATTATCATTAAAATTTTAAAGAAAAAATATTATTATAATAATTTTAACAAATAGATTGTAAAATAGATAGTAAGATTTTTCACAGCGCTCTATAAAAGTAGAATACTGCAACGAATGCAAAATACAATATTTCTAAAATAAAGCATGTCTTTAAATCTCTGCCCTCTTACTCCAGAAAGGCGTGATAATGCAAAATCTTAGCATTTAAAAATTTCTCATTTGTTCGTCTTTATTTCATCCCCTTTAAAATTACTGTATGTAAAGTTTAATATATTTTTATTTTCTCCCACTCCTTCCCTCAAAGGCCGTTCTTTGTGAAAGTTTAACATATGCTATAAGCAGCTTTTCTGAAATATCAGCTACCATATGCATCTAAAAATGTATAGTTTGTTATTTCTTCTTTACCACGCTCTTGACCCCCTTCCTCTTCGCAGGAAGCGCCCCTCCATGGAAGAAAAAAATCATTTTAAATTTCTCTTAGTAAATTGCCAAAAATGTGGTTTCTTGGGTCAAATCTCTGAATTTTATATCATATTTTTCTATTACCCCTCTTTCTGTTACCTTATTTTTGCCCCTCCTTAACGCCGATGTTCACGGATTCGAAACTAGTGCGATTTGGGCAGTGTAACTATATGAAGTTTTCATGTCTCTTTGACCCATAGATTTTTTAAAACTTTTTTATCACGTTTTATTTTGGTTTTGAGCTTTTGAATCACCCGACATATGTATTCTCATGTAAATGCCATACCGTTATGAGAGAAAGTATTTAGTTTTGTCTTATTTTTAACATTTTACTGAAAGACAATTTACTACTTGGGATTTTTTTGCAACATGCTTTATTCAATTGATCATCCTTGAAATGACTTGTTACAATTGAGTTAAAAATATGTTTTAACCTTTATTTTCAAAAAACCTGTACAAATATGTCCTGCATCATTAACCATTTAATGTATTTTTGAAAATCATATATTAACACACACTATTAAAATTTTTTAGAATATATTGTAAGAAAATTAGAGGGAAAAAAGTATCTTTGGTGAGGGGCTGGAGAGGGATGGCTATTTACATTTAAAACTATGCTTAAAATTTTATTTTATACCAATACAGCTTAAAAAAGCACTTTTAATAGTAATACAGTCGTATAAAAATATTCTTTCAAAGACTTCGTTATTGCACTTTTTGAAAAATAAAATATATATTCTCAATTACATTTTAGTAAGTTTAAATGAAAGTAGTATTTTAGTTTTCATGCTACACTTCTTCCTAATTTTTTTAAACGATGAAAGTCAAAAAAGTGCATTCAAGAATTAAAATTGTACAAGCTCAATAAATATTTAAAGTTTACAAAGATATTACGTCTTTTTATTATCAATTAAAAATAAGTACACTTATACAGACAACTAAATTATAAAGTTGAAAAACACAAATATTAGTTAAAAACAGCATTATATGTTTCGGACTTTCCAGAAGCTCCTCGTCAGTAATGTAAAATTAAAAACACACTTTTTATCATCTCGTGTTTTTGTGTTTTTAATTTTACATTACTGATGAGGGGCTTGTTTTTAAGTGTACTTAAAAAGGCTTTGTTGCAGAATGTTTGGAAAATCACTTTTGAAAAAAAAAGGCATAAAATTCTTGAAGAAAAAATAGCGAAATGCGATTTTTAATTTCTTGGTACACAAAAATAAAGAAAATTACGAAGAAAAATATTTCCTGAAATGAGTTTATTAAGTTGCGTATATTTTTGCGTCCGTTTCTGTTTCTGATGTTGTGCCAAATCAAAGAAATTTACTTACCAAGTCTTTAAATCTTTTTGCCATATCTACGTTGTTTAACCCCTTCGCGACGAGCGTCCTTTACGGAATTTTTAATCTTTCAACACCGGTTTTTTAAAACAGAAAGTTTCGCCCAGTTGAATCGCAGAAATGCTACCATTAAGTAAGGCAAAGCTTACACTAAAAAATAACTGCTGGGAATAATCGAGGATTCTGAGCATCTTATGCGTCACGTATACGTGTCGCTCGTCCCCAAGCGTTTTATTGTAGTAATAATTAAAAAATTCGTTATTATTCTTATCATCATCATCATCATAATCATCAGCATTATTGTTATTATTATTATTATTATTATTATTATTATTATTGAAGTATGATAATTACAAGAGTTATTTATTTGTTATTATATTCAATATTGCGCAAGTGATCAGCTCTGTTTTAACCACTTATCAGTTTCCGTCTTGAAGCATGCGATCCAGTATTTTTTTTTTTTTTTTTTTCAAAATCGACTTAATCCGTGATTTTCCTCAGTCATACGCAAGTTTTTTGCAAAATTATCACATCGCCTATGCCTAAACTATATAAAATATTCTTATACAAAATGTACTTCCAAGTTCAAGAATAATCATAAAATTAACGCGTTAATTACTTTTTAACACTTTCCAACATATAGTTTAAAAGTATTTATGATTTCGATTTATCAGTCTGTCTACCGCGTGTTCCTCTCGCCTCACTTTAATTCTCTTAAATATATTAAGATTGCCATGTAATTGATATATGTTATTGAGGATTATTATAGCATGTTCGCTATTAAAATGAAGCATTTATAATTCTTTTACAGGGACTTTCAAAAAGTTCCGTTATATATAGTTTATAGAGCAAAATCGTTTGATGTTAATTTTAATAATGTTGCGATATTTCAAACATATCTAAATTGATATGCATCACTGAGGTAGAATACAACGTGCTTTCTATAGAATATAGAGTAAATAGCATTTATAGCTTGCTTACAGGGATGCACAAAATAATTGCATCACATTATGGTATATGGGGGAAAATTGTTTGAAGAGTATAATTTAATGTTGTTACATAGCTTCAAACACAGTGAACTTGATATGCATCACTGAGGTGCAGTGCAACAGATTTTCTATAGCTTATTGAGTGCAGAGCATTTACCTTTCATTATCTGTGAAGCTTAAATGAATTCGAAAACAGGCCTGACTGTGAGCAAAATTTGTTGGAAGTACGTTTTCAGCAGTGATTTGCATTTTTAAACTTAACTGATCTTTAATGTATAACGTGATGTGTACAAATTCTATAATTCACACTGTAAAAAAAAATCGTAAATTTTCAGTAGATGTACCGTAAAGTAACGGTACTTGTGCCGTTTTCACTCTTTACAGTATGAGTACCGTACTTCTAAGTTATATTAAGCTTTAAAAACGTATACGTACCATTTCGATTATAAACGGTATTTATTGTTTTTCAATGAAAAATCGCTATTTATACAGTAAAATAATTATTTTTCAGTAAGGAGAAAGCTGGTGGCCCCGCCTCGGTGTACGGCAGCCCCTGGAGTGATGCTCTTGCTCTTGTTGCGTAATGCGTACAGGCCTGAGGAGAGGGGGGTGTGCAGCCAGTACATATACTTTAAATATTTTACGGTACCTTCCAGTTAAATTACGGTATATATACTGGTCACAAAGTTGCCAGTATATGTACCGTAATTGTTAACCAAAATTTTTTACAGTACAGGGGTGTATAAAATAATTCGCACACATTACAGGCTATGGAAAGGAATTGCTGAAAATATGTGTTAACTGATTTATGTGGGGTTTTTTTAATTATTATTGTTTATTTAGATATCTGATTTCATTGTATGATGAAAGGCAATTTCTTAATAATATTCTGATATTGCTGGAAAGTGTTTCATAATATATACCTGAGGCATGATTTTCCTTTCTTGTTTAGTAACTAAAATAGCTTGTTTAGACATTAAAATGAGACTATTAATTGGTTATATCAATCTATCCCTGCAATTAATAATAAGGTATAGACATGATTAAAATTTCATTTATCGTTTTCTTTTTTCATGTGATATTCAAAATTAAATGGGCATCGTTATAGGTTCCTACTTCCATGGGAAAAATCGATAAATCCGAGCTGTCCTATATAATATATATATAGAACGAGGGTAAAATATGAATTAAATCATGAATACTTCATACAATAGCCGCTGATTTCATAGAATACTTAAATTTCCCTCTCTCCCTATAAAATAATTTCAGACATTATTGCACAAGCAATAATTAATTTTGTACTTTTCTGAGTTTATTATAAAATCTTCCTTACTTGATTTTAAAGGGATTAAAGAAAGTCGGGGATAGAAAATTTACTATTGTAATAAACGAGGGCTTAATTAGATCATTTATCCTAGGGTTATTGCAATATCCAGAGTCAACTAAACTTGGTGTTAAATTGGAAGTACGTAAACTATATATCACACAATACTTATACATTAAAGCTTTATTAAAATTTACATTATAAACTTTTACAACGAAATGTGTTCTTCGCCGTAACCTTAAAGTGCAATTTCATAATATAATTAATGTCACAAATGAAGTAAAATATTATTTCCCTGCAATATATTATAGAGCACATTTTTTTAATCGCATTACTTAACATCTATACTAATAAAAGAAAGTTTCGCTCTGTGTGTGTGTGTGTGTCTGTGTGTCTGTTGGCGATGGCTAGGAAAATCTAGCCCACCTAGAAGGCTGGAAATTTAGGTGTGGATAGTCCAAGGTCTGGCCATGTGCACCTGAGCCTCAGAATTTTAATATTTTGATAATTAGCCTAGATATTAATTAGATTATCATTAACCATCGCTTCTAAAATGCCAACTTTTAAATCAAAATGGCGAAAGAAACGGACTGGCGCATTGGATTTGCGACCGGAAATGAACGAATTCGAAATTATTTAACTAATTAGCGAATTTTAAGAAAACTAATTGAGATATCAATTTGAAAATTTCTGAGCATATGTAAAAAAATATTCTGTATCTGACTATGTGATTTTTGAAAAATTCGGTTGGTAATTTTTTTTAATTTACGCAAAAATCTGCAGGCGCCAGTGAAAACGATCCCAGAAAGTTTCAGACAGGGATCGGCTTTCATTAAAAACTGAATTACAAAGAGATCTGTTTCTCGGGAAAATCCCTCCATTTAGTTTGCGAAAATGAAAGGAAATAATTGCCAATTTTTACTAATGAACAAAAATGTAGGTAACTAATTAAGATATAGATTTGAAATTGCGGTCGGGAAGGGGTGACATCTGCCGGCTATTTTAGCGTAGCGTCTTCGTTATGTTCTAATTATCAGAAAAATGTAATTATTTTTATAATGATCGCGTTGATGTAGGTGACGGTGGTTCTCTTCAACAAATTATTCATTATATTTGCGGGTATGGGGAGGGAGGGGGTTAACGCCTTTCTCTGAGATTGTAATTATCTCGGGCCCGGGCAACGCCGGGCGGGTTAGCTAGTGTTTTATAAAGCCCAAACTTTCATGTAAATAAGATTAAAAGTATTTCTATGCTGAAACCTTTTTTTTGTTTCAAATTAGTTTTGATTATGTATTGTTTTCTTATAAATTATATATGTAGAAAATGATTGACCTGCGTCTAAGAAGAGCATTCAAAATAACCCCATTCATTTATGATTAATACTTAGCGAGTTATGATATCTGGAATTTTATAAATTTTAAGAATTTTTGCACTAAAAACACAAAGATCAGTGCCAGAAGACGGCAAAACTTCTTACAATTCAAAGTATGATAACTCAGTAATTTTGAGTCGTAAAAGAATGAGACTTTTGTAATGTCCTTCATAGACGTGGAGAAACATTTTTCTAAATATAAGTTACGGGAAAAGGGGAGTTTATAAAAAATGAAGCTCCGTATTTCAATATGTAAACAGTCCCTTGTAAAACAAAAATGTAAACTATACCTGTAAACTATACCACAAAATGGGGAGAATAGAAACAATTTTCAACTTCAGGCGAAAAAATAGTATTACATACTTTTTAAAGCCAAAAAAAAAAAAAATTGTGTCTTACCTGTTTGTTTTGATGTCAAAGAAAATTAAAAGACGAACTGTAAAACTATAAATTATAATGTAAAAAAAAAAAATAGTAATTCTATGTGTAACACAAAGACAATGAGTAAAACTGCGAGGGGTGAATAGGCACACAATGATTTTATTGAAAAAAAAAAATACATGTTGCTTGCTTTTTTTTTTTTTTTTTTTTTTTTTTTGTTACATAAACATAACTATTCATGAAAATGAGACAATCTTTCTTGACCTGATACAAAATCAAATCACTGAGATTTTTCTTGAAACTTATTATATTCTTAAAACGTGAAGCTGTTCTGACATTTTGTATTTGGCTCAATTTTTCATGCTTTTCAGACCAAAGAGTTATTAAATTAAAATGGAAGATTATATATACATTGAAACTGGGTTCTTATATTAGATGATAATTATAACTTATTTATGCAATTCTTATAGCCATATAAATACTTTTAATAGCATAAAAACTATTTTTAGGATTGTGTTTTAACGAGAAGCTTGACGAGACTTAACGAGCTTAACAAGAAGTCCTGAATTTTGAGCACCACATTTCTCAATAGTGACTTTCGATGTATTTAATTGCAAAAGTTGCTCAATTTCTGCGTATTTCTGCGATTAAATATGCAGAATAGAAATAATGGTTCTCAAAAGTAAGGACCGTAAGCACCCTGGCTTATGAATCATTATTATTTCCATTAATTTGTTTTCAGAACCCTTTACATAATTCCTTCAATAGAGCATTGACACCGCATTATTTTAATGATATACATTGTTTAATGCAATAATTTTAATCCAGACACACAGTCAATATCTGTGTTTACGACTTCTAAAAAAATATCTCTAAAACCAATAGCACTTTGGTACTTTTTTCGTAATTGTATTGTCACATAGATCGTAGATGTTGGAATGAGGACTCGCAAGAGTTAGAACTAAAGATACAGGCAAGCGGTTTTTGTAATCATCTTGCCGCAGCAAAAAGAAGATTTTCCCAACTTATTAATTTTGTCTAGTGTGGTCGTGTAAAAATTTAGAATGTAACTTTTTGAAAACTAATGGGAGAACCACTTCATTAACATAACCTTATTTTGTAGTTTATTTTGAACACTTTTCACTTTACATTGCCTACATATACAATTAAAGCGCTTTTCAGTATTTTGGGACACTCTGTATAATGTACCTCATTGTTCTCTTTTAACACATAAACACTCTTTCAAAGCATACTAAAATTAAACAGCCAGATTTTGCTAAGCCTGATAAAATTGAATTCAGGTTTTATGAGTGTAAAGAGTTAATTTTATTAATTTGATGCTGTTAAATATATAGAGCACATAAAAGACCTCTCGCACTTATAAACATGTAACAAGATAATAAAAGATAAGTCTTTCACTACGATTGAGAACAGTTTGAACTTATTGTAGAATAGTATTAAAGTGTAATTAATTGCAAGAAGGTACGAAAGTTTTCCGCCATTTAAACTTAAACTTAACATTACTTTGAAGATCATGGATTAATTCTTCGAAATGAGAAATTCAAAGGTCTTAACTATCATGCGTCTATTCTTCCCTCAAAGGAAGTTTTATTCAAAGTACATGCTAAACTTTTAAACGAATTGGGAAAATCGCCTGATTTAAGAACAAAAATAAAACTGAATAATGAATAATGAATACATTTTTAAAATACAGGGTTGGGCATAAATGACCATATATATGGTTTTTAACGTTTTATTTTTATATTTCAGATGCCCTAAAAATGGGTTTGAATAAAGAGGCAACGAATTGAAATCATACTATTTCCTTTTTCTACTCATGATATTCATGAACCTAGCGTATTATATAATAACAATGGTTAAATGTTTATTTTCCTATTTATAGAAATTTATGGCTCACCCTGTTCGATCTGCATTTCAAACTTGAGTCCTGCATCAGGTCAGGTAATCCGATTTTACCTGAACCCGACCCGAGCTGCGGTTCGGGTCAGGTGAAAGCTAAATGTTTTCATTTCGGGTCGGGGTCGCGTCGAGTTGACTTTAAATGTTTCGGGTTGTGTTTTGACTCTTTCCATAAAAGTATATGGATTAATATTCTTTCATTTCAGGTTCGAGTTTGAATACTTCGGGTTCTGGTCGGTTTCGAGTGAAATGTGTCGCGTTTGGCTAGGGTGTCGGGTTGACGAAATTTTTTTTTGTCGGATTCGGGTCGGGGTTTGTGTTGACTTTCAGCGGAATTTTCCGGTTTGAATCGGTCAGCACAAGAAACCATACCAGGAACAAACCAGAAACAAGAAACCAGCACAAGAAACCATATAAAATATACGATATTTTAAAAAAAAATCTCAAATAATTTTTTTAAAGTAAAGCACACGACAAAAGTTTAAGACTATTCTAAAAAAATAAATAAATAAACAAATATATAAACGCAGCTCAACATCGCGAATCTTTCTGATGCATTCACAAATTCATTTTCCTTTCTATTTGTCTATCAACTTTCTGTATTCAACTTACGGTATTCAACTTTCAGGCGTCTCAAAATCGAGTAGCGTTTTTCCTTCTTAAAAAAATCAGTACATTGTGAGTTATAGCGGATTGCCATTCGATGAGCACCTTGTCGTAATTTTCATATACCGGAACTCTGATCAAAACATCAACATTTGCTTATTTTCCTGAAAGATCATTTATGTTTACAAGAAAGCAAAAAACGCTGTTTGATTGTTTAGAATTATAACAATAATATATGAAAATTTTACCCTTTGGAATAAAACTAATTTCGTGAATGTGTCATAATGTTCTAAAATAGGTTTCATATCAGCCTTAATTATATGTACAATAGAATTAGAAGGCTTAAGAAAAAAAAAGAACATGAATTAACTGCACTAACAACGCAAAATTTTCTGAAACATCCGCGGATTCATTTGTATAACATAAAAGCATTAAATTAGCAGGCACTATTATTAAAGAGATTTGAAATCGAATAGCGTTTTCACTTTTTGATAAATGTATTGTATATTGAGTGATAATGGATTGTTGTCTCATTATGGCATTTTTTCCATTTTCGGCGCTGTCGCTTTTCGATAATCTGCTGAAAACGCCAACTTTGACATCATTTTCTGAAAGATCTCTTGTCTTCATCGAAAAAACGGAAAACATTATTCAATGTCTTAGTTTCTGAATAAGAGCACCTGATTATTTCGATCATATAAGAACAAAAATGACTTCGTGGTGTCAGAAAGTAGCCAGTTTGAATTTGAGAACAGCCTTAAGAACAAGTTACCTTTTCAAGACCCTTTAATAGATATTTCCTATTATTGATACATGAAGAGTACCTGTAAAATTGATGGAAACAAAAATAATATGCTTTCAAATGCTGACGAAGAAAATTTAACAAGACAAAAATGTACCTTTAAATTACATGCATTGCATTAAAACGCATTTTCTTAAAAAGTATACACAGCATTTCATAAAAAAATCAATTGTTTGATAAATATCTCAATTGTTCAGAAAAGAAAGGAAACGCTTAATCTTTTCTGAAAAGATGGTTTTCAGAGAATTCATTTTCAGATATAGTGGCGATTTCCATTTGCAATTAAGTGTTCTTCACTTCTCGATGAAATGCACTTATTACGACAATTTATCATGGTGGTATAATAATGCAAACAAAGAAAGAAATATAATACTTCTTATTTTTATAAAACATTTAATGAAATCGCAATTATATCAAACATGATTAATTTCTAGAAAAAATGTGATGGCTGCTCGTCTAAATAACGTGAATTAGCTGAGTGAATGAATAGCAGTAATGTTGGTTTTTCTCTGTCTTGTCAAGCGATAACTTGAAAAGAAAGAGAAAAGTATACACTTCTTGGAATTTTCTTTTAAGGAGGATCTCACCAATATTTCAACTTAGAAAATTTCTACTTAATATTTAAATCTTAGAATTTGCAATCACCTTGTTTAATCGCAGAATTTGTAATATTTTTAGCAATTGTAAAAGGCGACAAATTCTATTAAAAATGTGGTAAAACTGCACGCACCCTGTAAAAGTAAATGATGCTAACGAGAAATTTGCTCAACATTGAGTCAAAGTAATAGTTTGAAAGAGACGTTGAAATGTTAAAAGACTATGAAAATCCTAATGTTAAAGAAGATTATTAACAATAATGCACTTGATTTGTTAGATATGTGGTTCGGTAATTCTATCAGTTATTTTTTTTCTTTTGAATCATATTTTTGGAAATTGCTTTTCTGAAAACGGTTGGCTAGATAAATGATTGGAAAGATTTCATGATTTTCTTACTCACGAATTATTTTTTGATGCATGATAAAAAATAATCTTTAAAATTTCACAAAATTTTACATCGCAGGTGCTCGATATTGGCTCTTTGAGTGATTTTCTTAACAATAACTCTGCAATCAAATTTCTCGCTTACACGATTTGCTATGTTATTGTGTATATTATAAAAAGCACAAATGATGCAAGCCAGAAGTCAGGTCTTCGAACCGTAATAGTTTTTTTTTTCCTGTTCAGTTAACATTTTAGTTCCCACATACGATCTACCAGAACGATTTTTTTTTTCAATTGTTTTTAGATAATTTGCCTTTAAATAAAACAAATATAATCAATTTTAATGGGTTTTTTATTTATTTGTTTTTTGGTTGTCATAGCATGCATTGTGCATTCGACACTGGAGCAATAATGTCTGGACCATGTTCAATACAGAAGACTTCTAAAACTATCATACTAGCGATAAATCTTGAAAAGATGTAATTTAGCCTGCTTCAAAGCGTCGCAACTCAAAAGTTTTTAGATAATTATTTTATTTACGTAATGGAAATTTGGCTTTTTGGATTAATTAGATTTAGAAACAGCCATCATATCTATCATTAATAATACATAAAAAGCTTGCGATCACATCAAGTTTGGAATTTCTACTACCTGTCAAATCAAATCAAACATTCAAGAACATGAAAACTTAGATATTTTTTTTTAATTCTGAATTTCCCAAACTACAAAATTAAAAGCTAAATACACATTATGGTGGTACAAATAGGCCATAGAACGATCGAAACTGGATCTAATAACGTCATGTAATGCAGTTTTTGTTTCAGTAATTTAGTCGATATTTTAAACTTTTCCCCTTAAAACGTTTTTAGCTGAGAGAAAGTTTCCATTTTTAAAAGTTTAAGACTTCAGGTAATTTTCATATAAATGGAAATTTTTAGACTCTCTCCGAAGCCCAATTGTTTGTCTAGTCGTTAGAGTGATGACTACTGTATATAAGGTGCCGGGTTCGAAACCCTTCTCAGGTATTATGAACGTTTATAGTGAGTCGAATTCCACTTTTAACGGAGATCGCGGTCTGTTCAGACCTTGTGTGTAAAATGATGACAGTGATGACACAACAATGATGACACAACAAACTAACTAACTAGACCCTCTCCGAAAAGAAATGCTGTTTATGCTATCGATATAGGCTTAACAAAAGCTGATGATGATCATTACCAGCATGATAATTTATCGTTTTCGAATTTTGCTGATTCATAATTCAATATATGTACAATAAAAGAAAAAAAGAAATCCGAACGAAAGCCGCCTCTCCAGTTCTAAAAATGACCGGATAAAGCTGTTTTGTGCTAAAATTCGTCGTTTATAATTCACCATGTTATCATATTTTTTGTTGTATTAAGAAGCAATTTATCTTCTTCAGAATTTGAAATTTTATTGAATAACCCCTATTTTTTCTTTTTTTCATTTTACATGTCATAATTTGCTCTATCAAGAAAATCGCGTTAAATATGAGATAAAATGTGAATAAGGACTATATCATCATCGTGGAACGTAATTTGAAAGGTGAATGAAAATATTAATATAATTATTATATTCTTTTCTATCGAGAGTAAAATCGTTTACCTGGAAATCCATAAATATGCGTTACTAAGCTAATACTTAGAACACCTGTAGAATGAATAAATTTTCATTTTTAATTTAATATATAAACATAAAGTTTTCGTTTTCAGGTATTTGCTCATAATATGACAGAAAATGTTGACACAAAAAATGTTGATTGTGTAATTATTTATTTATGTTTTATTTATATTTTATTTAAGTTTGATATTTTATTTTTATTTTTTTTTGAAAGGAAAAAGACAATGCTGATTCTAAAACGTCTGTGTTTCCATTTATGATTTTTTTATAAATTGAGCCATTAGCTAATACAGTAAAACCTGGGAAAATGGAATCGATGGCGACCGAAAAAAGTCACCCGTTTTAGATAGGATTCCGTCTAAGTGCAAACACAGCTGCCAACTTTTTCGCTTTTTTTTATTATCGTTAAAATTTAATAGAAAATTCTGCTTTATTTAATCGCAGATTTCATTGATTATATAAGGCAAAATTTACTATTAGATTTTAGTGGTACGAAACATGCGTATAAGCTCACAGATATACAAATATAATTATATGGTATTTCTTCCGTCGGGATCAAAAAAAATTCCGTTTAAAACAGAGACAGATTCCGTTTTGGCAGTGTTTTTCATCATCTCAAAAACAGTTTAATCGAAAATATCCATGAACTTTGTATTTATGTTTTTACGATTGAGATTTTCAAATATTAAAATAAATAAAAAGTGTGAAATACATAAATTAATCTTGTGAGTTAATTCTTGTGAGTTAATCTTGTGAGTTAATCTACGTTTGTATATCAAACGTTTTACTTTAACATTAAATGATTCGGTTTTCAATCAGTTACACCACATTAACTACTGATTCAAAATTGATGGAAGATTGGTTTTCTACATTTTTTTTTTCTGCTGAAAAAATATTATTAAAATTATGATGTTGTTGTTGAACTTTAAATAAAAAGTTGATTTTTAATATGTAAATGACGTCTAATGATAAAATGAACCATATGCATTTATAAAGAAACTTGAAAGAAAAAAAGATACTTTCATTTTTTTTCAAAAGTTAATTCAAATGAAAATAAAGTCTCGTTTTATCTTTTTGACACTTTCCAACATAGTTGAAAAGTGTTGTGTGTATGTCTATCCATCCGACTGTTCGTGCTCTAACTTTCGTAAATATGCTCATATCGTCATATAATTTTTATATGTTATTGACGTCTATTATAAAATATACGGCATTGAAAGTGAAGTGTGTAGCATTTATAGTTTATTTACGGGGACGCACAAACAAATTCCATTACATTATGTTCCACTGAAAAAAATCGTTTTCGATGCCATTTACTGATATTGAAATACTTCAAACATTATAAAACTGATATGCATCACTATAGTTCGTTTACAGACATACAAAAAAAGTTCGGTTACAGGACGGACTAAGATCGATTTCATTATAAAAAAAAAAAAAAAAAAAAAAAAAATCTAATTAATAATTTGTTAGTGCTTGAAAGTGTTTCATATTCTACTCCTGTTGTATGATTTTTCGTTCTTGATTTTTTTTTTCGACTTGGTACCTCGCGTAACCTTCAAAGTAATCTCTAGCTCTCTTTAGTTTTTGAAGTTATAAGCACATCTTTTCTAAATGATTCATACTTATTTTTAAACTTTTTCAAACCCTGTAAATATATATATTTTTAGAAATTCATACTAACATATAATTAGGTGTCTTAAATAAATGTGTGATTTTTGACGCGCTGAATTTACATGCATAACAATCCTAATACAAAGAATTACATCTGACATTTTCTATGTAAATTACTGCTTTAAATAAAATAAAAAATATTCTAGAAGAGTAAAGCTAATTATTCAGGTGTTACTGTTATTTGCTGCTAATTTAGTGCATCTGTCAGTGAAGTGCCCCAACGTGTCACATTCATTTGCTTGACGTGCGAAGCCCGATAATGAGAATTTCAGCAAATATTAAAGCTGCTGTGGCTTGTGATCTCGTGCGAAAAATTATAAACGTCTTTTTTTTCGTTTACTTGAACAAAAAGCACGGTTTTATTCTTCTCACATTCTGCCTCAAAAAGTACATTTAATCCAGGAATTGAGATTTTATTTTTCTACAACGTATAAAGCAACGTGTAGTTTTAAATTTTTCTCACTGTTGTTTTCAATAACAGCATCAATAAATACATATTTTATAAGCATGTCTTTTTCTTACTATAATTACTTTTAACAAAATCAAATGATTGATAAATAATTCATATGCGTAGTAATTTTCCAATCTGAGCAAAAGTGCGCCCAGGCTGGAACTCCTACCCAGAACCTTTGGCTTCAATTACCAATGCTCTTCCAGTCTGGCCGACATCCCAGCCAACATAATATTCGCTTCAATATTCACATTAGGTCATGGCATCTGGACTGTTATTTGAAACAGTACAACAGAATAAACTGCAGGTAAAGGAATTTCAACAAACTATGGATAAGTAATTACACTATAATTATTTTTAACACAATTAAATGACTGGTAAATAATTGATATGAGTAGTGATTTTCCCATCTGAGCGAAAATTAGTTGAAACCAGAACCTTTGGCCTAAATTGCCAATGCTCTTCCAATTGAGCTATCTGGAAGCCATCCCAGCCAACACAATAATCGCTCAGAACAACCGGTCATGGCATCTGGACTGTTATTTGAAACACATTTTCGCTCAGATGGGAAAATTATTACGCATATGAATTATTTACCAATGATTTGATTGCGTTAAAAAATAATCATACTTTATTGGTTTTACGGTTTATTCTATTGTACTGTTTCAAATAACAGTCTAGATGTCATGACCAAATTATTGTTCTGAGAGAATATTGTGTTGGCTGGGATGTCGTCCAGATAGCTCGATTGGAAGAGCATTGGCAATTTAAGCCAAAGGTTCTGGGTTCAAGTCCCAGCCTGGACGCATTTTCGCTCAGATGGGAAAATTACTACTATGTTTTTCATATTAACAGAAAAATAAAGAAATCTGTTACACATTCTATATGCTTTGGGGTTATTAGACAAGGAAATTATGTGCAAGGCTCGTGCGGTTCTTACATTTTAGAACCAAAAATTTCGAAAAATAATCTCCATCTTATTTAATCACGGAAATTCTGTCATTTAATATGGCGAAGTTTTCCCCCCAAAAATGGTACTGAATTGCAGAAACTTTGTGAGCCCTGTGAATAATTCCCATCACTTTCTTATAGATTTGGTAATATATTTAACATTAAAAAATCTCATTACTGAAATTCAAATAGTTTCTTACTTAAAAAATATATTTCTTGACTTCGGCTACTTTTCATAATATGTAGTTCTTTAATATAATTCATAAAATGATATGCTATGTGAAACAGAAATTTTAAAAATGTATAGTACCAAGTAAACTGGATTTCTATATCAAGAAAAGAATAACAATGAAACACATTTTAATTTAATCACCACTGTAACGAAATGGTACGTTATTTGTTTTAACACTTCAGTTTCAAGACATACGATTTTCCGAAGCAATTTTTATCATATTTTATTTATTTTTTAAAAATTATTTAGCCTCTAATTAAGTTAAATATAGGGCAAATAGGGTAAAACTGTATAATCGGGTGAAACCGGATACTTCAGTTTTGACTGAATTTTAACTCAGCAGCCATCTAGAGGATAACGGTTAGAATACTTAGCTTTAAGGCAGAAGATGAAATGGACATTACGATACCTCCATAAATTCATTTATGTAGTTTTTGTGTTAAAAAGAATATTTTATCATTTTCTGTTTTATTTTTTCTAGGTTTCAAAAATTTTAAATAGGAATACATGTGAAGCTACTGAAACATTTTATATTATTACATCTATCCTACTTATTAAGGAATTCTTTCTCACAATAAGACTGTTGCTAGTATTTAAAAGGGCATTTTACGACTTGCTTTCCAATCCACATTCTCTTGAGGTATCATACGTGGGATAAAAAATAATTTTGGAAAACAACAATTGAAAAACACGTAAACAATGGTTGAAAGAAAGGTAGTCAAAATTACATGGACAAGAATGATTATGATTTTTATAAAGCTGAGAAAAAGGTGAAAGTCTTTTTTACAATTTCTCAAATTGTAATGCAGATAATTATCCTTTAGTCTTTAAATATTAAATCATTAGACTTATAACTTAAATATTTTTAGTTCAGTAGTTAAAGTTTTAAAATAAAATATAGTGTTTTGTTTCAAAAGAAAGCCGAAACTTTTTCATATCGTGTAAGATTAACGTATCCTTGCGACTTTACTTCACCGATGGGGTAAGACCGGATGATTTGGCTTTTTACAAATAACCATTTGTTAATAAAAATGTTAAAAACGAATCATGTATTTAAATTGATTCTGGGGTACAGGAATAACTGCAGAGTATGTACGCAAAGTTACATTAAAATCTGTCAGAAATTCTGGCATCGAAAAGCAACTAACAATAAAGTATACTGTTTTACTTTACTTTCCCTTACGCAGTATTATTAATCTTTCTTTTTATTTGCTTATTATAATAACCCGCACTTCAATGTGCACTTGGCACTGGAAAAATAATTTCTCGAAAAATGTTTATACGCAAGAAACTGTTAACTAACGATAAATCAAGAATAAAATGTCAATACTCGTTTTTTATAAGTCATGGTAAACACAAAACTTAGGCAACATCAAAGTGTCTCGAAACAAAGGGCATGAGATTGTTTGGAAAATAATTAAAAGCATCTGGTTATAACATCAGGTATTGATTAGATATCAATACCTTCATTATAGTTTGCCATGAAGCCAAAAGATGGGTCTGCACTTGTCTGTGGTGATTTATTTAAAAAATTTAAAAAAAGAAGACGCAACTTGGCGGGTGCATTAAGAACTGGAGGGGTAAGATTAATTAGTTATCTCTGTAACGATTAATAGAACTGGGTCGATTTTCAAGTGTAAGATTTCTATCCAAAGGATTTTTTTTCTTTATAAAAGATTATGTAGGATAAAAAAAAATATATCAGAAAGAATTCAGGCACGAAAGAATTCAGCATTCTAAAGCACTTACATTTTTAATACTGACCAATTATTAACGAATGAATGAAAACGGATTAATATGTTTTGTGAAGTACTAACAGCCAGGGTCACTAATTCATTAACTAAACTAAATTTGAGAGACTGCTTAATGTAAGTATAATAAAAGGAAACTGCATTTCTGGGACTATTATTTTATAAATATTACTCAAGGAAGTGGAAGTAATTAATTTTGCAAAACATGAATTTTACAAAATGTATTCTTATCTTTTGATGTGGCAAAATAATATTTGTAAATAAACGTTCGGGCTCTTCTTCGGTGAATTTTCTTCTGTACATATTGTAGATTTGACAAATGCATGAAATGAATGAATTACAATAAACAAAACATAAAAAATCTAAGAGACTCAAAACTCAGTTTTTAAAATTGCAAACGAATATCTGACACGGTGGTACACTGTTGGACGACCGCCGCTTTTTCGCGGACCAGGCGGAATCGCCCCCCCCCCCCTTCATTCCACAAGTGTCTCGCGGCTGACATCACGTAACCATACTGAGATTCCTGCCCTTTTACATCTTTAAATAGGCTTTGTTTAAAGAAAAAAGTATTTGATAATGTAACATTGAAATGAAATGTTAAATATTAAAAAGCGCTTTAATGTAAACTTTTAAGCACATTTTATCATATTTAAATAAGTATTTTATTTTATTAATAGAAATAAATCTAATTGTTTTTAATATCAAAATTAACTTTTATCAAAATATTCCATGCTTAACATTTTAAAATAAAAAAGTAGAAAAAATAGTCTGAAATAGAATATTTAAGTGAGTATTTTATATTAAAAATAAATCTTTAATTATTGTTAACATCAAAATTTGCTTTTATTAAAAATATTCCATTTATCATGAAAAATTAAAGCAACCGACAAAATATTTTTAAATAAAAAAGTTGAAAATAAAACTGAAATAGAATACTTCATCGATAAAACATTTATAAACAAAAGAGTTAAAAAACCTGAAATAGAATTTTTTAACCAATAAAAAAATTTAAAATAAAGATCTAGAAGAAAAGTGGGGAGTAAAAAGAAGACATGGGATTCGAACTCATGTTATCTAGACTCAAATGCGTCGCTCTGACCATTCAACCACCAAGCACACGGCCATTCAGCAACAAAACATTAAAATAAGTAAGGAAATCTGTGATCTGAAGGCAGGAATATAAGTATGGTTACGTGATGTCTTCACCAAGATACAAGTCTTCATTCCTTCCTTCAACACTAACCGGCAACGGTAGTATAGACCCGATCACGGAAGATACGACATGAATACTTATAAGGCTAAATTCAATAATTTAAAGACATAATTTAAAGACAAAATTCAATAATTTAAAGACATACACTATCGCGCATGCGCTGCAGTGTATTACTGCTTATTTTACTGTTTATTACCGTTAATTTTACGGTATAATACTGGCAGCCGGAATGCCAGTATTATACTGTAAAATCAACAATTTTTTTTTTCAGTGTGGGCGTTGAGCAAGTAGCGTTGAAAACGGAAAGAAACGCAGTATTGTTTAGCTTAATAAATTATTTTTTTTTTAATTTACACCGGCAAACCCCCTCCTCTCCTTAATATAGATAATGCAATGCATCTCTAAAGTGCCTAATATTGTAAACCACATCTTGTCAGTTCACAAACTCGAGTGTAGTTTAGGCTGGATTAATTACACATACATAATGAAACTAATAATAATCAATAAAACTTACTTCGTTAAAATGCTCTATTTTTTTCTATTATTTTTGAGACTGTAATACAATCCATATGGCCCCCAGTTTTCTTAAACAGATTAAATCATCACATGCGAGTCCGATTCTTCAAAGCATATTTCGATTTTCTGGATGCACAGTTATGGTAAACTATTCGCTTAAAACCAATAATTCTTAAAAGAATCTACATCGAAGGCAACCAACAAAAGCTATCAAAACTATCAAAGCTATCAAACTCAAAAGCTATATGAGAAAGAAATGTCGGTTATAGTCCAACACAAAAATATTTCAAGCATACATACTGCAAAAAAGACAAATGTTTCTTAAGTTGCGAAAATATGATATAACCACAATCGAAAATATGCAATAACCTCTTACAAGTTACTCGCGATTACGAAAAGCGTTCTTTATCTTTAGAAACCTCAGAAACCAACATATTTTCTATATTTAAAGAAGCATTTACAAAAGCAAAGTTTATTTTGCTGCCACTGATTTCCGGAAGCATTTCTGAGTAGTTTTTATAGTGTACTAGCTGTCTCGCTCAGCGTTGCCTGGACCCGTGATAATAATAATCTTTTCTATACGAACAGGACTGAAATATGTCAGGCTATCGAAATCAAGTCGTAAAAATCAAGTCGTAGGCAAACCCCGTCGCAATCGGGCTCATTGAACCCGAGATCGAAAGCGCACCCTGGTGGTAGAAAGTGCAACTAAAATATTTAAGGCTATAGATATCAAGTCGAATGAGCCAAACCCCGTCATAATCGGGTCCATAAAACCAGAGTTACTCCTGTAGTTCCACCTTCCAACACCAGTGGACGCAATATGTTCTGGAAGAGGCCTCTTCAGAACATTCGACCCAACCAGATTTCCAAGTAGAAATGAAATTTAACCACAGGTAAACATTGCTAAATTAGAGGAAATTGCGAAAGTGGGTTACGTAAACGACCTGTTTCGAAAGGGTTAATGTAAATATTTTTTAAAACCCAACGGCAATGAACGTATCTATGATCAGTACAAAAACCCTTAACGGGTTAAAGTTGTGACGCAGCACTTTCTTTTGGCTCTAAGAATTTCAAATATGGGTCTTAAAAGTAATGATATCAAATTTGAGTGACGCTATGTTAATTTTTTTTAAATCATCATTTTCTTTTTAGTTTTATTTATATTCACAGGTGCAATTATTATTTTAACATGAAAAAATATGTAAAATTTATTCGCTGATGCTTTTTCATTCAGATCTCTCAGGAATTCAAAATATGGGTTTTAAAAGAAATGATATCAAAATTTGAGTGACACCTTGACGTGAATTCAGTAGGATTGTTTTAAAATTCAATTTAAATTATTTTTCGTTTGTCTTCTAAAGTATATTTACACATACAAACAATACTTTTAATTTTTCAATACACTGTTAAATATATTACTTTCACTGAGCCTATATTATGTATTGAAATGTATTTATTGCAATAAACTGATTTATGTTTTGTGCCACGCTATCCAAAATCATAAGTAAAATTTATGTAAATGATTATTTTGCGTCATATTATCCAAACAAAGGGAAATGTATGTAAGTGGATAATATGACGCAAAATAATCATTTACATAAATTTTACTTATGATTTTGGATAGCGTGGCACAAAACATAAATCAGTTTATTGCAATAAATACATTTCAATACATAATACAGGCTCAGTGAAAGTAATATATTTAACAGTGTATTGAAAAATTAAAAGTATTGTTTGTATGTGTAAATATAGTTTAGAAGACAAACGAAAAATAATTTAAATTGAATTTTAAAACAATCCTACTAAATTCACGTCAAGGTGTCACTCAAATTTTGATATCATTTCTTTTAAAACCCATATTTTGAATTCCTGAGAGATCTGAATGAAAAAGCATCAGCGAATAAATTTTACATATTTTTTCATGTTAAAATAATAATTGCACCTGTGAATATAAATAAAACTAAAAAGAAAATGATGATTTAAAAAAAATTAACATAGCGTCACTCAAATTTGATATCATTACTTTTAAGACCCATATTTGAAATTCTTAGAGCCAAAAGAAAGTGCTGCGTCACAACTTTTAACCCGTTAAGGGTTTTTGTACTGATATCATTACTTTTAAGCGGTTATTGATGAAAATTTCTTTCAGTCGTAATTAAGCATTAGGGTATAAATTTATAAGAATAAAACTTAGTGGCTTCGCCCGCTAGTGGGTCTCGAATCTAACTGAATTCTCCATTTGTATGACAATCCCTTAATTTCCACATGGAATAGTGTAAACCTATAACTGAACGAACCACCAACCCAGGTCCCTGCTGCCTCCGGCACCGTATACCGGTCGTGCTATGCATGCACCGGATAATACCTTAATTTGCACATCGAATAGTATAAACCTTTAACCGAACGAACCTCCGGCTCGGGTTCCCGCTGCCTGCGGCACCGTATAGCTGCCGTGCTGAATAATACGATTAAGTGGTCACAGACCTTTTAAACAATATATCACATGAGGGGTGTGTGCAAAATTTTAAAAAGTACCCCCCCTAGTGGGAGGGGCAAAGTGGGGGGGATGGACACCGGAGGTGCATAATCTAATTAAGTGGTCACAGACCTTTCTAACGATATATCACATGAGGGGTTTTGCAAAATTTCAAAAAGTACCCCCTTGGGGGGGGGCAAAGTGGGGTTTGGACACAGGAGATGCATAATATGATAAAACAGTCACAGACCTTTCCAACAATATATCACATGAAGGGTTTGTGCAAAATTTTAAAAAAGTACCCACCTTGGGGGGGCAATGTGGGGGGATGGACACCAGAGATGCATAATATGACTAAGCGGTCACAGACCTTTCCAACGATATATCACATGAGGGGTTGTGCAAAATTTCCAAAAGTACCCTCTTGGGGGGGGGCAAAGTGGGGGTGTGGACACTGGAGATGCATAATATGATTAAACAGTCTCAGACATTTCCAAAAATATATCACATGAAGGGTGTGTGCAAAATTTTAAAAAGTACCCGCCTTGGGGGGGCAAAGTGGGGGGATGGACACCAGAGATGCATAATATGACTAAGCGGTCACAGACCTTTCCAACGATATATCACATGACGGGTTGTGCAAAATTTCAAAAAGTACCCCCTTGGGGGGACAAAGTGGGGGTATGGACACAGGAGATGCATAATATGATAAAACAGTCACAGACCTTTCCAACAATATATCACATGAAGGGTTTGTGCAAAATTTTAAAAAGTACCTGCCTTGGGGGGGCAAAGTGGGGGATGGACACCAGAGATGCATAATATGACTAAGCGGTCACAGACCTTTCCAACGATATATCACATGAGGGGTTGTGCAAAATTTCAAAAAGTACCACCTTGGGGGGGCAAAGTGGGGGTGTGGACACAGGAGATGCATAATATGATTAAACAGTCTCAGACCTTTCCAACAATATATCACATGAAGGGTGTGTGCAAAATTTTAAAAAGTACCCCCCTTGGGGCAGGGGGCAAAGGGGGGGATGGACACCACAGATGCATAATATGACTAAGCGGTCACAGACCTTTCCAACGATATATCACATGAGGGGTTGTGCAAAATTTCAAAAAGTACCCCCTTGGGGGGGCAAAGTGGGGGTATGGACACAGGAGATGCATAATATGATAAAACAGTCACAGACCTTTCCAACAATATATCACATGAAGGGTTTGTGCAAAATTTTAAAAAGTACCCGCCTTGAGGGGGGCAAAGTGGGGGGATGGACATCAGAGATGCATAATATGACTAAGCGGTCACAGACCTTTCCAACGATATATCACATGACGGGTTGTGCAAAATTTCAAAAAGTACCCCCTTGGGGGGGCAAAGTGGGGGTGTGAACACAGGAGATGCATAATATGATTAAACAGTCTCAGACCTTTCCAACAATATATCACATGAAGGGTGTGTGCAAAATTTTAAAAAGTACCCACCTTGGGGGGGGGCAAAGTGGGGGGATGGACACCAGAGATGCATAATATGACTAAGCGGTCACAGACCTTTCCAATGATATATCACATGAGGGGTTGTGCAAAATTTCAAAAAGTACCCTCTTGGGGGGGCAAAGTGGGGGTGTGGACACAGGAGATGCATAATATGATTAAACAGTCACAGACCCTTCCAACAATATATAACATGAGGAGTATCAGCAAAATTTAGAAAGTAACCCCTTGGGGGGTCAAATTGGGGCATGGACATTATCATTAATTTCGTCAATCAGGCATGAAAAAATCATGAATTTCGTTGATAGTGTATTTAAAAATCATGAATTTCGTTGATCGGGTATGTAAAAATCTGTGAATTTCATCAATCGAGCACAGAAAAAACATGACTTTTGTCGATCGGGGGAGGGGGGATCATATATTTTGTCAATCGGGCACGTAAAAATCTTGAATTTTGTTTATCGATCGCATAAAAATCACGTATTTCATCAAATAGATACATAAAAACCAAGAAATTCCTTGATCGGCACATGAAAATCATTAATTTCATCAAATGCATGTATAAAAATCAAGATATTTATGAATCAGGTACATAAAAATCATCAATCGGTGCATAAAAATTATGATTTTCATCGATTAGGCACGAAAAAAATCATGAATTTTGTAGAACGGACGCATAAAAATTAGCAATTCGTAGAGTAGTCGCATAGAAATCACGAATTCATCAAGTGGGTGGTTAAAAATCACAAGTTCATCAAGTAGGTGCATAAAAATCACAAATTTCATCAAACGTTTGCATAAAAATCAATAATTTCTTCGATCAGGTTCAGAAAAATGAAATTTCGTCGATCGAGCATGAAAAAAATCATGAATTTCGGTGATCAAGTGCATAAAAATCTTGAACTTCGTTGATCGGTGTGTAAAAATCATGAATTTTGTCGATCGGGTGTGTAAAAAGGATGAGTTTCAATAATCAGGCACAGCAAAAACATGAATTTTGTGGATCAGGGAGGGGGAGATCATAAATTTTGTCAATCGGGGACGTAAAAATCTTGAATTTTGTTTATCGATTGCATAAAAATTACGTATTTCATCAAATGGATACATAAAAACTAAGAAATTCCTTGATCGGCACATGAAAATCATTAATTTCATCAAACGGATGCATAAAAATCAAGAAATTTATGAATCAGGCACATAAAAATCATCAATCGGTGCGTACAAATTATGAATTTCATCGATTAGGCACGAAAAAATCATGAATTTTGTAGAACGGACGCATAAAAATTACCAATTCGTAGAGTAGTCGCATAGAAATCATGAATTCATCAAGTGGGTGGTTAAAAATCACAAGTTCATCAAGTAGGTGCATGAAAATCACAAATTTCATCAAACGTTTGCATAAAAATCAATAATTTCGTCGATCAGGTTCAGAAAAATGAAATTTCATCGATCAAGCATGAAAAAAATCATGAATTTCGGTGATCAAGTGCATAAAAATCTTGAACTTCGTTGATCGGTGTGTAAAAATCATGAATTTTGTCGATCGGGTGTGTAAAAATGATGAGTTTCAATAATCAGGCACAGCAAAAACATGAATTTTGTGGATCAGGGAGGGGGAGATCATAAATTTTGTCGAACACAGATGTAAAAATCATGAATTTTGTTTATCGGTGCATGAAAATCACGAATTTTGTCAAACAGGCACATAAAGATCAAGAAATTCATTGATCGGCATGTAAAAATCATTAATTTCATCCATCGGGCATATAAAAATGATGAATTTAGTCGATCAGGCATGTAAAAATCACAAATTTTGTCAACGGGGCACATAAAGATCAAGAAATTTGTTGAACGGCATGTAAAAATCAGAAATTTTGCTGTACGGGCACATAAAAATCACGAATTTCTTTAATCGGCGCGTAAAAATCATAAATTTCGCCAATCTAGTGCAGTAAAATCATTAATTTCATCGATCTGGTGCAGAAAAATCACTATTTTCGTCGATCTGGCGAGGAAAATCATGAATTTTGTCGAACAGACATGGGAAAAAAAGAAAATCAGAAAATCCTGCATTTGGTCGGTTTTCTCCATATTTTACAAGTCAGTTTTTCAAGTTTTATTGCCGAGTGGTGATTGGCGAGTGCCTATTTTCACTTTTACCCAAAAACGAATAACATCAAATTAAAAGGAGAAAGTTATTAACTATTTAACTAAAAAACTTTAACGGCCATGTACTTAGCTGTACAAGGTCTTAACTCGAGCGTAAAAATGAGGAAACGTGTTTCCTTACGGATGCTCAACTACTGTATAAAGCGTCGACAAAAAGGGGTGACAATCCCGTGCAAATGACGAAAACTTCCAAAAATGAGTGTTGAAAAAACTTCTTCCAAATTTGCAATCGAATAGTGCCCTATATATGGCCAATGCTACATCTACATCACATGCCTGTTGAAAACCGCACTCCTGCAAAGAATTCTATAGACTGGCTGAAAAACAACAAAATATACTGTGGCGAACAAATGCAAAAAGTAGAACTTTTCTCTCATAGAGAGTAATCGTCCAAAGAAAATCATCTATAAAATTGATAATAAAATTCTAGTTTAGAAGGTATTATTTTTTTTAATATTTTAAATGATAAAATTTTATCCGCCCTTCCAAATTGTTTGAAAATACAAGCTGCAATTTATAATAGATAAAATACTCCCCCCCCTCCCCCAGGTATTTTGTTTATTTATTTACTGTTTTTTATTTATTTTGAATTGATGGTTCTCCATTTCAAAATTTTCATTTTATTTGATACTTTGATGGTCTATAGCTGTTTGTGAAGCTTCATGCATGTTTTGCTGTTACTGTATATTAATTTTTCAAATTCATTTTTAATAAACTTATGCAAGTAAATAGTTTTAGAGCCCTATGTTGTTTTCAACATATTCAGACAATTTCAAACTTTGCACTCACCAACACTTAATTTATAAGATCTGACTATTAAAAAACATTGCGAAATAATTAACAGTGGTTTTCTCTAAAAATTTTTTTTTCTTTCTTCTATATGTTTTCAAAATACACCGCTGTACAAGAAACCCTATGTAAAATATTGATATTTATGTAAGTTGTAATCAAAAAATTAAATGTATTAGCAGCAGTTGAAATTTAATAAATTTTTAGAATTTACTTTGAAGAACAAACACTTATTACAGTCAACAGTAAACAGTATTTTATACAAAAATTGGGAAAAGTTTAAGATGATTAAATTTGTGAAGAGTTAATTTTTGGTAGGAAAAAGTTTTGTGAAGTGTCCTGTTTTAATATGAAAAGAAATGTGAAATAACCTGTTTTAAAATGAAAAAAAATGTGAAGGATACTGTTTTAAGATTTAAAAAAAATTGTGAAGGATCCTTTAAAGGTGTTCTTAATTCTTCTTAAACAGAGCCCTGCAATATATTTACTAAAGTTGTAATTTTTCTGTGATTTAAGCACATATAAGGAATTTCATACCTCTAAATTAGTAATTTTAAATGATTTTTAAAGTCACAGGTAAATGATAGAAAAATTGAAAAATAAAATAGCTATTTGTTTACTTTTTAAACTCTGAATTTAAAGTAAATAAGAACTTATTTATTCATTGTATAGTAATATTTTAGAGCTAAAAAAATCTATGTGGGTTAAAATGATTATATTCTTATTCTTATGTTTCGCGAACAAATAGCAATTTTTTTACTGTATTTTTTAATAATTTTTAATGTAACATTTGACATTGAAACAATATAGTGCTCGAAAACTATTTAACAAGCTTATTAAAAAATGAATGGGAAAAATTAATATAAAGTAAAGGCAAAACATTCATGAAGATAGAAGTTTGTCACACAACTGTTTGTAAATGTAATGAGAAAAAAAATGATAATGTAATAATACTGGCAATATGAATGCAATAAGGTAATGCCTGGGGTCGATCCAGGAAAAATTTGGGACCTATTTAGGGCCCCTTCACAAAAATCTATTTAATAAAATAGGCCCCTTCACAAAAATCAATTTGATAAAATGCGTCCCTTCACAAAATTCTATTCCATAAAAACTTACTATTTATTATTTTGTGATGTTTTAAAATGTGTAATTTGTAAACAAACAAGTTTACCAGAGAGGAAAACTTCCGCAAAAGGATTTAAAACAGGTTTTGTTTATAAATGCTTGGTTCGAATTTGATTAAATCGATTTCAACTTTCGTTACAAAATGTTATTTTTCACAAAAATATAATAAATTTCACAAAAACAACCTTTACTTTTCACAAAATGGGCCCCAAGAAAAAAAACCTGCATCGACCCCTGAATGCAATGAGAAAAAGAAAAAAAAAAAGCTATTTGTTTACTTTTCAAACTCTGGATTTAAAGTAATTAAGAACTTATTTATCCATTGTATAACATAAAACACTTAATTCAGAACTAACTTTCTGCATTTTCTTTTACAAAATAACATAAAAGTAATATTTTAAAGCCATAAAAACATCTAACTGGGAGTTGCCCAACAAAGCATCTCTCCAAAACGAAAATTTTTATAAGAACCAACAAGGAAAATAAAATAAAACAACAATGAATAAATAAACAAAATACCTAATAGTAAGTACAACATCTTTGAATTATTCCTGTGTTTATTTTTTCCGAATTGTTGAACTGGTAAAAGACAAAGCTGTTTGTTGTACTTCAAACACTCGCTAATTTGTGCTTCGCGCATTGATACGATAATAGTTGGTTGGTTGTCTTCGTTGCGAAAGAAACAAAGAAATGAAAAATATTTTATCATTAGAAAATGAAAGATTTATTATATTTAGCAGTAAAATTGAATACATGTAATTAAAAAATATTTCCTCATTTTGAAAAAGGAATCGAAATAATTTTTCGAATATATGCATGTTTAAAATCTGAAATTATTTCTTTGTAACAAAAAGAGAAAACATATAAACCCCAATTGAATTTAATACATACGTTTTACATGTTTAGAGTATATAATTCATTGTTTTTGCATTTAAAAAAATCTAAATAATTAGCCCGGTCACAAGCTTTATTGATAACGGCAACCGTACATCAATTTTTAACTGCAATTCCCGGCGGAAGAAGGGAGTGAATACTCTATTGCATTTGTACAGCTTGGCTTAAGAAAATAGTCCCATTTTTTTAAATCGGATTATATAAAAAACTAGAGTTTTCCTATTTAAGCGGATAGGTGGATTCACTTCATATAAAACCGATTAGTATCATATATTAATTTTAAAAAAATCCTTCGGGCGGTTTTCGAGATACGCTGTCCTACACCATGACACCATTACATGCAGAGCGAAAAACTTCCCATTTTACTTAAAAATGGATTTCCAGATCTTAAAATCTACTGCATGTAGAAATCTATAAATTTCAGGATAGAGTTAGACCGGAGATATAAGACAGCTGTCAAAAAATCAAAACGATGTACCTCATATTTGCTGAGATATTAAATGTCGGCTTTTCGCTTTTCCTTTGAACTCAAACTAGGTGTATATATGGAGTGACGGAAATCTTCGGTTTTAAGCATTCGGTTTTCGGTTTTTTGCTGCGTCACTCGAGAAACTACCGTCTCTCATGATATGGTGTCTTCTGTTTGTCCGTATTCATATTTCCCGAGTCGATGTCGATTTTTAAACCTTGGCCGAAAAACGAAAATCGCGTAAGTAAGTTATGGAAACGATTTTTTTTTCAGAGGGTTAAAATTCCATTTTTTCGAAACGGATATCAGATTTTAAAAAGCAAAGAAACGTAGATTAGGCGCGGTAGTTTTAGTTTGTCGTATCTTGTTATAAACGGAGCTTCGAATTTTTAAAGATAGGAAAAATCGTTAAAAATGCGAAAGTGACATAGGGTAAAAAACGTTTTCGAAAGTGTTAACGTTAATTTTTTTTAAACTAAAGGTTTCTGCCTGAATTCTATAGAACGTACATGTCCTTAGGTATTTTTGTTTGGTTATTTTAGAGAGGCGATGCGTGATTTTATATATTGCAGAAAATTGGAATTCACAAAAATGAGTCCTGCGCGCGAATTTTTTTTCAATGGGTTTTTTCGTATTTTACGAAAAACATTGCATATGTCAAAAAAAAAAATAAATGTAGATATTGTCTGGTATTTTTAGTTTTTCGTAACTTGCTCGGAAACGCCGATGTGAATTTTTAAATAGCGGCAAAATTCCGAAAATCGCGAAACGGCGTACAGAAAATATACTTTTTCGAAGGGTTAACTTTCGTATTTCTTAAAACCAAAGATAGCTTTGAAAAGAGAAAAATCAGATCTTTAATTTGGTGAACTTGGTTCATCCGCATCTCTTGTAGTCCGGCGGATTCGAGGCTCGGAAAAGGGGAGAAAATTAAAAACATGAATTCGACACTTTTTGATTTTTTTTTTTTTTTTTTTTTTTTTTTTTTTTGAATGAGTCGAATGTGAAATTTTTTTAAACCAACCGGATCGTTTGAGACGTAAAAGTACTTGCTTTGAGAATATGTAGACTTTTTTTCTGTATTTACGGCCGTTCGCCCGTGGCGAATTTAGGAAAACGGAAAAATAAACGGGCTGACTGACGATTTGCTTCTTCTATTTACGGAAGGTACGGTAAAAGGGCTTCTGAGCATGAGCCCGCGGATTTCGGAAGAGTGCTTTTTTGTTTGTGATTTTTGATCAGTTTTTAATTAATAACTCCTCTAATATTCAAAATATTAAAATTCTGTGACCCAGGTGCACCACGATCGGGCTTGGACTACCTAAATCTAAATTTTTAGGCTTCTAGGTGCGCAAGATTTTTCTAGCCTACAAAGACAAATAAACAAACAGACGCACAGAGTGAAACTTTCTTTTATTAGTATAGATTAATCAGTTTTCTCAACCCTGGAATATAAATTTTTCGGGTGCTACCCATTCTCAAGTAGACATTTTCATGTTCAACTTGTTTTACAGAAAAACATGATAAAGTAACATCATTAACATTAACATTAAAATTAATATTTTTGTGTTACTCTTGCATACATAAATTCAATTTCGCAGCTAAAAATATTTATTTGAGAATTGATAGTAACTTAAAAACAGATAGTCCGGTTTCATAAAACGTAATAATACACTATAAAAACCACTTGGAAACGTTTCTGAAAATCAGTGGCAGCAAAAGAAACTTTTTTTATATATATAAATGATTACTTATAACTAGAAAGTATACTAGTTTCTGAGGTTTCTAAAGATAAAGAATGCCTTTGGGAATCATGGGAAACTCGTAAGATATTATTGTGCATTTTCGTTCATAGTTATATTATATTTAAGTAAATTCAGAAACATTTTCGTATATAATGTACAGAAGGTTTATTTAAAATAGTTATCTAAATTTTTATGCACTCCTTGGCGGCTTTTTAAATTATAAAAATATATCAGTTTAAAAATAAATCTATATCTTTAAAAAAATTCAACTTCAAGTTTAGAAAATTAAAAATATGCATGTTTTGTCTATTTGACATTTTTTCTTTATTAAACATTTCTGCCGAGGATAAACAGATAACAGTTCTCAAAATCTTTTTAAAATTTACAGGACAACTGGACGCTTATTAATCTACACTGGAATAAAGAGGAACACTCTAAAATTGGGAGGAGTGAGAAGTTGACTCTTTGGAAGAGTGAGAGGCATTTTCACTCTTTTTGGAGTGAATTTTATTAAAAAAAAAACACTCCTTAAAGAGTGGAATTTTCCACTCCCTAGAAAGGAGTGAAATATGTCACTCCGTTGTCGAGAGTGACTGTCTCACTCCTTTGACAAGAGTGAAATATTCCACTCCGTTAAAGAGTGAAAGCATGGCTTTATATAATTTTGTCCATATTTATTTATTGAGAGAAACGAAATTATCAATTTTTCTTTTTCTTTTTAGGTAGATTTCGTAAGAAATACTACCTATTACATTCTCCCCTATGTTGGAATTTCTGAAAATTTTTGCAGATCTACGCCGATCATGACCCCTAGAAACCCCCCCCCCCCCAGTTCAAAACTTTATCTATATCTATCTATCTCTCTATATAGCTATATCATTTTTTATGGACACGATAACTTCAATAATTCAACACAAATCTCTTTTAAACTGATACATATAATCAAGGGACATAAAATCTCGGTCAAGTTCGTTAATGGGCAAAATCGAAATGGGGGGGGGGGTGAAAACAGAAAATAAACATAACTTCTTAATTATGATACGTATCAAATCCGTTTAAAGTTATTATTACTTCTAGGAAAAGGGCCGAAAATTTATGTATGACAGATTTTTGATATCATTAAAAATAGCCTCAAGGAGGTGGGGGGGGGGGGATAGGAGTTTAAGAAGAAAAAAATTGATAACTTCGTCAATTCACAAGATATCCATCCGCTTCTTGGAAAACACGAAAAAAAAATTGAATGCACTTAAAATAAAATTTAATATAACAAAGCATACCTTTTATAATACACATAAAATACCACTGCTTCGACCGATCGATGGGGTCTTTTTTTTTTTTTCTTTTAAACATTTCAATATCAATTTTGCTTTTTAACCATAAATATAAAACAAACCTATGTGGAGAATTGATATTTTATCTTTTTTGTACTACTATTTATTTTTTTAATCATTGTTCAGCACTATATAATGCGGTTATTTTATTTTTGTGGCAACACTAATTTGAGGAAAAATCTTGCATTTCATTTATAAAAACAATGCCGATTACATTTTTAATAGCAATATTTAATCAAAAACCATGTTTTAACGAAATGTGAGTGTACTATGTCAGGAGCCTGTTCAAAATCCTTTTATTTGGTATCTCATGAATCGTTCTGTGTGACTTAAGTGTCTGAATCTGAAATTTCAGACACCATAGATGTCTGAATTTAATACGTCTAAGTGTCTTACTATGATCATTGTATAAACGAACTGAGAAACATATCTGAATAATGATGATATGTCTGAAATTAAGACATTTAGAAAGTCAGACATTTAAGTGTCTGAAAAGTGATATAATACTAACATATGTGTAATGACTGTGTTACAATTGTATCTTTATGTATGCCAGCGCCATCAGGGAACGTTTTGAAACAGGTAAAAGGTGTTTAAAATACTTTCCTAACACTAAATTTGGTATTACTTTATAAAAAGAGTTTGATTAGAACATAAAAGTGTGTTAAAATTGTACAAATTTGCTTACTCAGTTATTTTTAGTGTATTAAGTAGTTAAATCATTTGTTTTCACAAAACATAAAATTCTCCAAAAATTACATACATTGGTGGATGTACACGGGAGGGGTGCAGTGAAGGGTTGCCTTTCTCTCCTAAATTCTGAGATGTATAGTTTGAAATACAAAGAAATGTGAGTGCTGATAGAAAGATAAATTCAGACTGTAAATATGAAACAAACTAACAATTTTGTGTCAGAACTCTATGTGTAGAACAATATTTAAACTTTCCGATATAAAAATACAAAAATTTAACAATTCAGAAACATTAAATATTCAAAAATTGTTTTCAGCATTTTTTTTCCCAATCGGAGAATTGAAATAGTTGATTATTTTTTTCGGTAGAAGGTTTCATTCCCCCCCCCCCCCCCAGCCCCCGTTTCAGATAAATTTTAAACACATGAACAGGGTACATAAAATTAAAAATTCACTTCTACGGTGGATTCAAGGGGACGGAGCCCCCCCCCCCACCTCCCCTCTCTGACGAAAAAATCTTAGTCCCTTATTTTCTTGGTGTTTAATTATTATAAATTAACAGGGGAATAGTAAGTTTTATCATTTTTAAAAACAGTTTAATATCATATTTTTAAAATAATAATTTTTAGCTGATATTTTAAACAGAAACGGGATTCCAAATTTCCAAAAGCGATCGCAAAATTCCAATTATGATGTGATACTGATTAATCTCTATGATGTTTAACAACAGTGATTTCAAAGTTGTGTATACAAAATAGTGACCACTCTAGTATACTAGAAAATACAGATTAGGTTATAAAGGCTTTCAAAAGTTAATGGAGGAATAACATTTTGGATTTTTACATCTAAAGCAAAAATCTGAAGTATGAAATTGCTTTTAAATTCTTCAAAATTCGAAATATTTGCAAGTGTTACGTCAAAATCTTTTTTAAGCTATTTTCCCTCTCTCTCAAAGAAATAATAACTATAGTAATTATATTTAGCTAACTGATTAATTTAACGCCAGAAAATGAAAAGTTTCTGTCTGCTGATAAAAAAATTTAATGAGTCAATTGGGTCAGAGATCACATCGTTGGAAATGCTGACGTAATTATTATAATTTTTTTTTAACAGACCGCAGGCGACGATCATGTTCTGTTCATGTTCTTTGTTGGCAGACGTGTATGGCGATTGGTTGATGTGCCATTATTTCGAGTTAAACGTTTGTTCAACGAATTCGTTGTTTGAAAAGATGTTCGTGTTCTTAAGTTTTGTAGTGAAAATTGTGATTATAATTTATTTTCCTTATGTGCGGATTACAAGTCATTTTCTTCAACAATAAGACGATATAAGCCCAAGAAAATGCTCTTATGATTTATAAAATGTTATAATTGTTAATTATTTTTGAAATTATATTCATTTTTTTCTGTTCAGGATTGTGCAAGATTGTGCAAGATTGTGTTGTTTCAAGATTGTGCTTTTTAAATATTTTATTTTTATAAAATCCGACTGGTGAGGTTTTTTTTTTTTTTTTTTTTTTTTTTTTTTTTTTTTTTTTTTTTTGCAGTCGGATGTGTGTGTGTGTGTGTGTTTTTCCCTTTTCAAAAGGAATAAATGGGCGATTTTTTATCAATGAAGACTTATGTTTTCGACAAATCGCGTAGCAAAACAGTGCTTTTTTTATGTTTTGCCAGAAATGTGCAACTGCCTTTTATCTATTTATATGTTATATTTAAATAAATATTAATTACGAATATGGAAATGACTAAATTATCAAATGTAAGTACAATTATAAACAACTAGTAATTTTCGTTTTCAAATAAAGCTTTTGTTACTTATGTAATATTATTTAATTACTATTTAGATTAATTTGATAAGAATAATATGTATTTATTATATTTGCATCTTTTTAAATCCAATAAATATATTTTAGTGTTAAAAGATTTGTGTGTTTTTTTATGATTTTCAAATAAATTCATATGATTTTCAAAATTAACAAATTTGTTTAATATATCTTTAGATCATCACTTATCAATAAAAGTTTTTTATTGTAAAGAATCCATATTATTTATTAACTCACAGGATTGATTTTATTGCTTATGTATTCAACACACAAATTAATCAACAATTTTCGTATTACATTTTTTCCATCAACCTGTAAAAAAAAAAAAAAAAAAAAAAAAAAAGTTCAGAAATATATATATATTTTTATGTGATTATATGTTACTCTGACTGCAAAAATATCAGTAATATTATATTTTTAAAAAATGCTTACATTAAAATATGCCTTAAAAAAAACTAACAGAAAATTATCATTTTTTTTAACACTTTGATATGTTACGGAATTTAATGCTGCTTTGATCAATATGCGGAATTCTAAACATTTTCTTTCGCGGTCAAACACTTGTTGTGACCTATTTGTTACATTTTATAATTAGAGATGTACAATTTTCTTTGAGAAGTCTTTTTAGCTTTTTTTTTCTTTTCTCTTTTATTTGGTGGTGCTAATGGTTGTGGGGGGGGGGGGGGGGTTGATTTTTGTTAAATCTAAAAAAACTTCAAACTGGCTAATTTTTTTTTTCAATTTGAGAATATGAACTTAAAAAATTCTTATAAGTACCACATAATATATCTTGGTTTAAAAGCAAATTTTAATCGTAATAAAATAATTGCATAATCCATTTATATCTTCTAATCTATATAATTGACAGTTAAAAGAATCAAATTATTGCGACTTTGTGATTATTATTAATAAAATCAGTTTTCAAATTTACCTTTTTTTAAATAGTTAATAATTGTATTATAAATATATTTTTCACAGCTTTAATTTAATTTCCTCTAAAATAAGTAAACAAATATATCATTATTTACTTTGATTTATTCCTCGAAACTTTAGCTTTCGGTTTTGCAAAATTGTGATATTGAAAACAAATTTTAATATATATTTTTGTAATTATTTTTAGTAAAAAGGTTAAAAATATAAAATATAAAAAGCTAGACTTTTACCTATTTACATTTTTGTATATTTGTGGTCCAAATATTTTTCTAAGTTTCCTTGTTGTAATAAAATTCGCGATATAAAATTACTGGTTCTATTATTTTTCTTTCTTTCTTTGTTTTTTATCTTTTTTTTTTTTTTAAACTCTAGACTGTTTAACTGTGCTGTACAATATCTAAAATTTAGGGTTTTTTTGTAAATTTTATATGTTTTTACATAATATATATATAAAGTTTCCCATAACATAAACCTAGTTTTTATATATTTAAATGAAAATATGAAACATTCAGAGTATGAAAAAAAGCTGTAGTTGCTATTATTTTATTATTATTATTATTCTCATTATTGAACTGTTCTATTCAAGTCTTAAAACAATTCAAAACTTACTTAAAGGAAAGAAAGTTGTACTTTCTACTAAAAAAAGAACTATATTGTACAAAATATTTATATCAACTTTAATTTGATGATCCTTTAAAACAATTCAGCAGAAGTATTTAACAGTTATCCATCTGAAAAATGCTCCTTTGAAGGATAAATAGCTAATTTTGATGAAAAGTTGCATTGTTCTTCTAAAACAAAATTACAGTTTTAATCTAATATTGCAGTGTTAAATTTTCATTCTAAAATTATTTTTTTATTGTTTTTTTTTTTTTTTTTGGCCATTTTAATGTGCACCGCAATGAAGTCGTTTCCGAAAAAACATTATTCAATGACTTCATTCGTGTAATCGGGTGGTCCAGAAAAGTTATAATCAATATTGTACATACTTTTAGCGTAGAATGAAGTTGAATACAAAGAATATTATATAAAAAAATATATTTTATATGCTCAGTAATCGAATGAATTTAATTTTTTGCGATAGTATGTGAAGAGGGCGGGGATATGGTAGTCACTGTCCCTCGAATTGTTTTAGTGCACATCTTCTATGCTATGACAAATAATTAAACACTTTCATGCTTTAGAATACATATACAAATTTGGCCATAAAGCAAAATTGGGTTTCTTCCATAAGAGATTTGATTATAGCACGGGCAAACTGGGCCGTAGCCATGGCCACTCTGAATTTAGGGAATTCTCAAGGGATTTTCAGGGAATTTAGGGAATTCTGAATTCTCAAATTTAGTATGCAATTTTCGTAAAGCTGATATTTTATATCTATTTCGACGTTGCACAGACTATAATAAATATTTTGAACATTTAGAATAGGATAAGTTTAAAAACGAAAATATATTTATCTAAATACAGTAAAACCTTTCAATAGCGGACACCCCAGGACGTTATTCGGAAGAGTCCGCTTTCTGCAAATAGCAGACAAATTCTATGATGATGCGGTGTCCACTGTTGAAAGATTTTATTGCATTTAGATAAATATATTTTTTGTTTCTAAACATATCCTACTCTAAAAGTTCAAAATATTGATTATAATCAGTACAAAATCGAAAGAGATTTAAAATATCAGCTTTACAAAAATTGCATACCAAATTTGGGGGCCCCCTCAAATCGGGGTAGAGGATGCATGACAGAGTTTACCCCTGTTTTAATCAGGTTCTGCTTCCGGAACAAACCCCAGCCCTGCTTTATGGTCAAATCTTTTCCCATTTATTCAGGATTCACTGTGGTTAAACATGTACTGTTTTTAATGCTAAAAAAAGTGTGGTCAGAAATGGCTGCCTATTGCTCAAAAAAAAAAAAAAAAAAAAAAAAAAAAAAAAAAAAAAAAAAGGGCTGCTATTTAGACGTTTCAAGTGTCTGAAATTCAGACACATTTAAGTAACTTAAATTTTTAAGACACTTTAAAGTGCCTCTTTTTTTAACCATCCCTTTCAGACACTTAAGTGTCTGAATTTCAGACATTTCAGTTTACAGTGTAGTACAGTAAGTACTATGTCAGAAGCTGCTTCAAAAACCTTTCGAAGGGGGCTCCCTCATTTGTTGTTGTGTGTTTTGTAAATTCATAGAAAAAGAGATGTTGACAACAGAAATAATATGTATGATTTTAGAATAATAGGACTTTGCAAAATAGCGCTAATTTACTGAAAAGTACGGTCAAAAGATAAGAGTTTATATTTAAAACAAAAATTAAAGTGAAATCACACATTGTTAGTCATAGAATATCCATATTAAATAGTTATTAATAAAACTTAAAAAAAAAATAAAATACAGTAAACATTAATGTTTGATTAGATTTAAATTCATTAGCAATTAATACAGAGATCTAAAGATTTAAAATTTGAATTACACATGAAAAAAAATATAACGTACTTCACAGAAATTATTAAAATACTAAATATAACTTAATGGGTATTTGAAAAAGAATGAAATAATATTAACTGATTAAGATTTTGGTTAATTACTTGCCCTTATGGGCATTTTAAGACTATCATATCTTTATAAGTCATGCAATAAAAGCAAACACGATTGTGATAAGCTTGGAATAAAATATTTTAGTTTATTTCTGTCAGTAATCTAATTTAATTCATTATGTAACTCTAATTGAATTTTTCCTTCAGAGTTTAATTACTGTTACAAACTATGAATTAAATAAATATTGCTAATAAATTATTTTATTCCAATCTTTACCATGCTTGTGTCTATTTTCATTGCATGCTCTAAAATATATGATTCTTTTAAAATGCCCATAAAAGAAACATAAAAAAAATAATTCACTCCATAAAAAGTGAACATTCACTCCTATGAAAGAGTGGCTATTCACTCCTGTCAGGAGTGAGAAACCCACTCCTTTTGCAAGAGTGAATAGTCACTTCTATGAAAGAGTGGATTGCCACTCCTATGAAAGAGTGATTATTCACTCCTATCAGGGTGAAAAAAACCATTCTTTTTGCAAGAGTGGATAGTCACTCTTCTGAAAGAGTGAGTATCCACCCCTGTTTAGAGTGAATATTCACTTCTTGGGAGTGAGTATTCACTCTTTCAGAGAGTGAACAATTTCACTTTTGCCTAGAGTGAATAGTCACTCTAAAGAGGTTGGGCAAATTTTGACTCTGCGATAGAGTGAATATCCACTCCTCCGGAGTGAATAGTCACTCTTTCTTATTTAGAGTGAATGTTTCTTGTTCTAGCTAGAAGATTTATGAAAATATAACATAACATATTCCGAGTTACCAACGATTCCGAAAAGCGTTCTTTTATCTGCAGAAACCAATAAATTTTCGAGATTTAAAGAAACATTTCTGAAACAAAAGGGTCTTTTGCTGTTCGTAATTTGTGAAAACACTTCTGAGTAGTTTTTACAGAGAATTAATCAGTTTTCTCAACACGAAATATCAATTTTTCGGATGCTATCAATTCTCGAGTAAAAATTTTCGTGTCCAACAAAAGATATTCTAAATTAACAGCTTAAAATGAACATTATAATTGTGTTGCTCTTCCATGTATAAATTCTGTTACGCAGATGAGAATGTTAACTTGTGAATTCATAGCATCCGAAAAATCGATATTCCATGTTGATATCGGATGAAAAAAATGGATAATTAACCAGTAAAAAAGGTTTCGGAAACCTTTCCAGAAATTTCGGATAGCGAAAGAAACTGTTGTTTCAGCTATGTTTCTTCAAATCTCGGAAATTTATTGGTTTCTGAGCTTTCTAAAGATAAAGGAAAGCTTTACGGAATTGTAAATAACTCGGAAGAGGTTATATTGTATTTTCGTATGCCTTCTTTTTAGCGTCGAAGATTCAAGTGAAGCTAGAATTACCTAAATTTTTAACACTTTCCAACCTAGTTGAAAAGTGTTTATGACTTCGGTTTGTCTGCCGTCTGGCCGTCTGTCCGTGCTCTAACTCCCGTAAATATGCTCGGATCGCCCTGCAATTTTTATATGTTATTGTCGTTATCTATAGCATGTTCCCTATGTCAACTGAAGTGTGTAGCACTTATAGTTTTTTTACAGGGAGACTCCAAAGAATTCCGTTACATTACGCCTATGGAGAAAAATCGTCTGCGGTTAAATTAAATAATGATTCACGATTTTAAACGCATTGAAATTTATATATATCACTAAAGTGCATTACAAGAGGCTTACTACAGAATATTGTGTGTATAGCATTCATTTACAGGGACACACAAAATAATTCTCTACTCTCTGTTAACAATAATTCCTGGAAGTGCATTTTAAGTTGCTGAAAGAGATTTTAAATTTAATTCACTTTTTGTCTATTACTTGGTGTGTATAAATTCTGTAGATCATATACAGGCCAGCACAAAAGTTCGCGAACACATTTCCGTTTATTGACAGAAACTCCAGAAGGAGAATTTTAAATTGTGTTACGCCTTTCCTAACTAAACTAAAATTTAGCATCCTATGTAGTATATATACAAATCTATAGATCATATACAGGGTTGAATAAAAGTATTCGGATGTTTTTCTGAATATTGTTGGTAATTCCTGAAATTGGATTTTTAAATATGTTATGCGTTTTTCAAAATTGTTTAGTTAGATATCATCTTACACCTTACGGTAAAGATTTTCCAAAATATTTCGGAAGTGTTGGAAAGTATTACATAATCTATGCTTGACGCATGATTTTTCGTTCTTGTTATTTCCTGACATTGTACCTCTCTACTAACTACCAGACATCTAGTGGTTTAATGAGCACAGTACCGCAGATTTTATGAGCACGTATATCGTATATAGGATTCACATGGCACTGGTTCAATGGTAGAATAACGAGATGTTTTCTGTGTTAAGAACCCGACACTGTAACCGCTCATATAAAGCGAATACTTAAAACATACAATGGCATTCTTACGCTATAAATATCACGAAACTAACCAGGGAACCCACTAGCATTGAGACCTTGTGCATTTTAAAGCTCTATATTACGAAGTTTGAGAATCGATAAAAAATTTCTGTTAAAATCATATATATATATATTTTTTTTTTTTTCATGAAGTTAAAAATACAAATTAGCCAATAATAAATATAAAATAGTGAAAAAAGTTTAAAAATTCCTTCAAGAATCTACGAATTTGATTTTGAAAAATTACAACATTATATTTACATTTTTGGCAGGGAAAAGGTTGTCGCTTCCCCCCCTCCCCCCCATGCAGTTTTCCGGCAACCTAGTCGAATGTCATAAGCTGTTGTCGCGTGTAAGCAGTGGTTTGGAATTCACTAATGTCCGACTTCAAATTTTGTAGCGCCTTGGCGACTTAACTCACTTTTGGTGTGAAATTAACAATTAAAAATCCAATAGTAAAAAATTAAAAGTATTAAAAATTATATAAAATATCATTTTAACAGGGAAATTTTATTGGTTCTCTAATTTTATGTATGGGGCTATAAAATACACCAGGTCTCGATGCTAGGTGTGAGCTGCACCAAAAGTGGTTCCCTTGTATGTGTTGTGTTGGTTGCTTGCTATCTTCCTCGTTCATCAACGCGAATACTTCTGTCACATTCACGACGACATTTTGATACATAAGTGCGTGAAATTTGCAGACATTACTATTCAAATAATTAGAAATTAATAGTGTTTTTTTATTTTTCTGTAAGTGTAGATTTTGAGTTGTTGATTAATGTTGTTCGATGACTAGCTGTTGTGTCTCAAAAATTATTTTAAAATATAAATTTTAACATCATTTGCTGAAAGATCCTTTGCTTTTATAAGAAAGAAAAAGAAAAATTAGTAGTATCCCATGGGCGCCAAGTTGGACATCCCTCCTTTATTCCATTATAATCATTCCCTCATGAGTATAGTGAAGATTCTAGCATAAAATTAAAGATTGAGTGAAAAGCAGCGTAAAATAAGTCTAATTGTAAAAATCATGCTCGGGAAAAAAGTGCCAAAAAGTTTAAAATAATTATATGAAAATTGTTGAAGCAATTATTGTTCTTACTCATTCATAAAGGAATGTGACTAGGCGTTTAATTTAGTAATTTATACTTTATAAGGTGTTTGACTGTTAATAATTCACACAACTACAACTTAAAAGAGCACAATGAAAACAACTAATATGCAAATTTTTTCTACATGAAATACTAACTGAGCACTAATTATAATAATAGGGTTGTGGTGAATACGAATTCAAAATTAGCAGCGACACTTTTTCATTGAACATTGTTTTAAATATTTACACATTTACACAAAAATATGAAGTATTAGAAAAAGACAATTATCCGCGTGATATCTTTTAATGATAACCCTCATGCAATATGGACATAAATTTGTCAGCAACATTTGTTACAATTTTTATATATCGCACTGTTGACTTTAAGTAAATTATTGTAAGTCACACCATTCTTGCATTTAGAATTTTAATAAAATTAATGAAGGAATTTAGAAACATATTAATTTTTTTCCACGCAAGCATCGCTGTACATTCGGGTGTACAAATTTGAAAAATCCGGAAAACTAAATTCAAATATTTTACTTTATATTAATTTTTTTACCTTTCTAAAGCAGTGGGGTCATTTATCCAACTTAATTTTAAATTTAAATGCAAGGGTAGCAGCGTCTTATATTTTATATATATTTGATGCCAGCATTTTCAAACAAGAATCTTAGTAGTAGGCTTCTGTTTCCCATGTTAAGGGGTCAAGTATATTTTAAACTGACAAATTACATGTGGCCCTAATGTGGCCCTAATATGGATTGCAATAGGCCCTAATATGGATTGCAATACGCCCTAATATGGATTGCAATAAGTCCTAATATGGATTGCCTAATACGGACTGGCCCACATCTAATTAAATTTTGGATATTAAATTTTAAACACACATGAGATATCTTCTAACAGTTAATGATCTGAAAAAAGGTCTAGATGCATATAAAGTTTTTAATTTAATTTGAAATTTAATGCTTTTGAAATTAATGATGCTTGGAAATTAATAAATGGATTCATATTACATGTCTTACGCGCAAGATTTTTCATAATTGAATTGTGACAGTGAACAAATTTTTTTTATTGAGTAGGGATATAATATGTGTTTAAAATGATCTGCACTGAAAAAAATATAATAATTAGTTCTTGAAAAATAAAGTAAAATAAAAACTGAAAAATTAAATATTTTTTATACAAATAGTAATTATTTCTAAATTTCTTACTTGATGAACATAATAGTAGGTCATTTGTAAAGTTTGTATCTGCTGGTAAGATCTAGACATTACCCTAAAAGGTTGGTTGCACTATGTATTTTAATTAAAGGATTCACCAGACATGAGCGGTATTAGGTGTTGGGTTGTGCCTACTTCAAATTCCTTCTTATTATCTTTATGAAGCTTCTGATTACAGAAGTCTTTGTGATCGATTAACTTAGACAATACCTGTTAATACACAAGATTAACATTAAGATTTGTAAGTACTACGCGTTGTGATTTTTGAAGCTTGTCTAACATATACCCATGCTTTGACGCGAATGATAGAACCATCCCACTTAAACAAAGAATCCCAAAAAAGATAATTTAGTATGATTAATGCAAAATTTAGAACTAGAAAAAATTATGCATTAAAAATTAATCACACTTATTAATTTACATTATGACAAAAGGTTGTAAAACAATTAATTTATTTATTTACAGTATCAACACAAAATAAATTACACGAAAGGTCAAACATTTTAAATGCAAAGAGGAGCATTTTTACAAATACACTTGCATACTGTCAAGACCACGTACCAGGTTATAATACCTAGAATCTTCAGAGTCGCCCAGCTTTTCAAGAGTATAGCCCAGCACAGCTATACACACGCAAAGACATTTTTTTAAAAAAACGCGTGCTGTCCAGCACAACTTCCAATAAGCCTGACAATTTCAGGGGATATAGGGGATGAGAAATATCCGCACCAAGGGATTTAGTATAAGACCTTCTTTGTTGCCAGTTCACCAGAGACGAGCGTTCATCACAAATCCCTTCGCGTCCCTTGTTCATGCGAACAAAACAGCACTCTAACACCCCTGCCTGCAGAACTCCGAGCCCCATATAACACATTTTCATTCAAACTCCATATTCCCGGTAAAAACACTACACTGTCACCTCATTGGTAAAGAATCCACAGCGCCGTCATAAACGAGGACGATCCTACTTCCGCCAAAGGGTGATCAGGGAAATCCGAATACTTCAAAACATATACAGACTGTATGCATATGCATAGCCACAAAAGTCGGTTCGAAATACGAACGCACTGCACATGTGTAAGATCGAAAGAAAGAAAAGAAAAAAAAACGACAACAACAAAATAGGCTAAGTTGCTAGTACTTCGTCCTAACGAATGGGGGGTGAAAAAGGGGATACAACACTCCAAAAAGGGTGCAGATGTCTTCCAGTATCTGTAATTGAACAGCTCATGAGAAAAAAATTGCATTTATTTGCACTAGAGGGTAAGTGAAACTGGGGCTACTAGATAGGCTTATTTGCTGCTAGCAACGAAAATAGAGGAAACAGGACGCTATGCATTGTGTTGGATTTTAAGCGAGTCATAAAGTTAAGAGCCTGTTTACTCATACACGTCCTGCTATGTGTGAGGTACGAGGTACTATAGTCACCTGCCTGGATATACAGGGTGTAATTGAAATGCTTCAACAAACTTACAGGCATGATAGAACTGAGGAAGACGAACAAAAAATGCTATGAAACATGGGGTCGCAAATGAACTTTATGGATGAAAATCGTGAAAATGCGTCTGGAAATGGACAAACTGAGACAAGAAAGAAACTGTCCAGAAAATTATTTATTGCACAGAATAGGTACAACACAGCTCGTAATGTCCAGAAAAAACAAATATTTTACAACAATTGTTCAAAGTGTCGACCGCGGTCATTATTACACAGAGTACATCTACTCAGGAACGACTGGCGGACATGCTCGAAGATTCCGGGAGTTTCCTGAATTTCTCCTGCAGCGGTCACATTACGCGCAACTACATCTTTTGGCATTTCTACTGGCGTCTCATAAATGAGGGATTTCATCTGTCTCCAGAAGAAGAAATCCAAAGGGTTAAGGTCTGGCGAGAGTGAAGGCCAAGCAACAGGGCCACCACGTCCAATCCATCTTGCCGGATAAACTCCATCAAGGTGGTTACGCACGTCCACAGAAAAATGAGGCGGAGCACCATCGTGCATGTACTAAATTTGTTACTATACGCCGGCTTGTGTAGCAGAAAGCAAACCTGGTAGGATATTATTGGTCTGTTTCTAAGAAGATGGAAAATTTGCATAAGTGGATTCCTGCTCACAGATTTGCTTGGCTTTCTTCCACATTTTTTTATCTCTTTCTGACCGGATATGCACAAAGTGAAAGGAAAACCAGCGTCGTGCTACTATCCAGTTCTGCAGAAAAGCAGCATGCGAGATTTCGATATTTTTATTAGTTTTGCGATTTTCACCCTTTAAACGTCATTTGCGACCCCATGTTCCATTGCATTTTTTGTTTGTCTTGATGAGTACTATCATCCCCTTAAGTTTGTTGAAGCATTTCAGATACACCCTCTATATATATATATATATATATATATACGTTTTACTTACATCTGCTTTTCTTAAAAATGTATGCAATAAAACCTGGGTGGTTTTATGATTCCCATGAGAACAAGCCCGAAGAGGGTTGTATTTTTACTGAGAAAAGTAGAAGGAGGCGGAGAGGGGGGGGGGGGGGTTGAATGTTTGGCTGAAGAAATTTCAACAAGACTGTAATTTTTTATGTGAATAACCATCTCCGAATACAGATTGAAATGTTTTACAATAAGAAATGGTGAAGTTCTCTTAAAAGAACTATCAAAGAGACTTTGCGTTTAATTTAAAAAAAGTGTGAATGAATTATTCTGTACAGTATTCCCCACATGGGAGAGAGATAGGAGGAATAAAAGTATTTCCATCCATATTAGCGAGAAAAACAATTCAGACCTCAGCCGCACAACCCACTACCGAACCCAACAAGGTGATGCACTCCGTGCACCAGTGCTAACCAGGGCCCATACGTTTACAAGACACACCTATGTCAGTGTCCACCCTTAATGAGATGACTAGTATGTGACCGCTTACTTGATCCCCAGCCAGTGACAAGACAGCTAAGCAGCCGATTGATGCACATGAGACCGATATGCACCTCCCGTCTACCTGAAGCAGAGTCCAAAGCAGTGTGTTGGTCTCCCTCAACTGCCAGGATCCCCCTTTGCAGGGACACGGGTCGCCGCGCACGGCAAACACGTGGGTGGTTTACAGTTTTCCATAAGTCGATATAAACAGGATGATATCGGCTTATGCAGAATCACCCTCACCTCAGAAAAAGAAACCACGATGAGAGTGAAACAAAGAGTAAAGACTAGACAAGAGAAAGGAGAGGAAAGAGAAAAGAGAAAGATCACTTAGGTGCTGGTTGCGAAGCCCATGAATACCTAAAGAAGGTATCCCCCTGGGGGACTCGTACTTAAAGACTTCATCGGACGAAAGTCCGAAAGTAAAGTCAAACATGCATTAGCATCAGAGGTCTAATACATGCTAAGCAGCGGTCTCATCTCAGAATGATGCTTATTTCTCTCACAACAAGAATATGATTTATTTTTATCATCACAGACCCCAAATCCTATAGAGATCCTTGGATCACTAAAAACAAGCATCGAAATGTGTCTTACTTCTGTAAAAAACATCTCTAACTGGGGATTTTGGGACAGCCCACCAAGAAGTACTAAATTTGCACATTTAGTTCTAGAGGTTGCTCTGAATTAACATCACCACATATTTAATTCGTCCACCAATTCGTGTCTAATATGATTCTCCCACTGTGTACTACTGGATAGGGATCTTATCTACAGCCCAGGGACTTGTACCTCTCCCGCATCGCTGGTCAGATCCGTCACCATCCCAACTCCGGATGGTGGCCCATTAAATATCGTATCATAAACATGTCATTGTTGGTTCCAACGACATGCTCATAAAGCTGTCACTCACTGGAATTAATTCTCTTACGCCATTCTAGTCGTGACAATACCAGAACTGTTTATTCTGATACTAGTTACTTCGTATATATATTGTTACGGTATATACATAAGATACAAAAAAACATTTTTAAAAGGAAATACACTTCTACATACTAACAACAATACTGTAATTAAAAAAGAATTATTAATTACAAAAATATGTAAAAAAATGCATAAACGTTATTTAGAAATATACATATATTAGCAAGATTGCTTTAAACTGAAAAGGTGGTGGTATCATGCCACCAATATCTTCAGGTAAAATTTCTAAAATTCTATCCAGCCATTTCATAGAAATCGTGCGCGCAATAACCAAAATCAACGTTTTGAGAAAATTGACTTTAAAGATAAAATTACCCCTCCATCATATACAAAGAGCTCAAAATGTTTTCGACATAACTTCTCTTTTAATGCGATTTTTTGCATGGGGTTTCTTTTAAAATGTTACTAAAGAATCAAATTTTCGTATAAGCTAATGGTTTTTATATAAAAAGGATTTTTTGACACTTTCAAAGATACGTGACCCCTTGAAAAAATCTATTGCGAAGATTTTTTTTTAATGTGGTGGCGAATATATAAGAAATATAGAACGCTGCGACCCCTGCAAATGTCAAATATGTGCAAATGTCAACAGTTTTTAATAAAATGTTGCTTTTACAATGTAAGTGACGAAAAATCTTTAATTAGTCTCAAATCATAAAAAAAAGTGGTAGCGAATATATAAAAATTATGGAACGCCGCAACCCCTGCAAATGTCAAATATGTACCGACAATTTTTAATAAAATGTTGCTTTTACAATGTATGTGACGAAAAGCCTTTACTTACTCTCAAATCTATTTGTTCTTAAATTCTGGTGACATTTAATCATTTTAACAGTCTATCAACAGAAAAAATTTGCTTTAGAAAGGGGTTAAAAAGAAACATATACTTTCTTAAATAAAGTCAAGATAAAAGAATAAAAGAGTAAAGATGGCTCTGGAGATGCGGCATTCTTTAAATCGTAAATTGATATTTAGATCAACAGATGACAGAATTCCATTAAAAAGTCTTTATCTTACCTGTTTTGATAATTCGGGTTTAATGCTTCATCTTAATGTGACATTCCAAAAAGATCCGTGAGCCAGATATCTATTTGAAAGCTTGCTGACTGAAAGTATAAGGAGCTTTCTGACCAAACTTTTCTTTAAAATTTGCTGTCTTAATGGAAAAAGAAATGTCAAACATTTTAGTTCTAAGAATTATTGCGAGATTGTACTTCTCTTTACTTATTTAATTTCACAGAGTGGCATGGCTTTTAGCATTAAAGTGGAACAAAGTATTTTTTTCAATGATATTAAAATGTTTAAGCACGTTTCTTTATACAAAACAAGAAAGAAAAGTCATACGTCAAGCATAGATTATGAAACATTTTCTAGCACACTGAATGCTATAACAAAACTTCACCGTTTAATATGGTGAAATATGATATCCATGTAAACAATTTAGAAAACGCATAGTGCATTTGAAAAACCAATTACAGCAGTTACCATTTACAGCCGGAAAAGTATCTGAATTATTTTGTGCAGCCCTGTGTATGATCTATAGATTTGTTTATATACTACATAGTATGCTAAAATTTAGTTCAGTTGGGAAACGCATAAAAAAAATTTAGAATTCTCTTTCAGCAATTTCGTCAATAAACGGAAATTGTTTCTAATTTTTTGTGCAGCCCTGTGTATGGTACACACCAAGAAATATACAAAAAACTAATTAAATTTAAAATCATACTACAACTGCAAACGCACTTCCAGCAATTATCGCTCATAGTCAGTACTGTAACCGAAATTTTGTGTGTATTTGTAAATGAACGATATAAACGCTATGCATACCGTATTCTACAGTTAGCATCTTGTGATGTATATCAGCTTAAATATGTTTGAAATAGTATAACATGATGAAAATACATTGAAAAATATTTTCTCCTTAGACCACAATGTAATGGAATTATTTTCAGTGTCTCTGTAAACGAACTCTAAATGCTAAACACTTCATTTTCAATATCGAAAATTTCATGGTAAACCCCAATAACATATATAAATTACATGGCAATTACAATGGAAGATGTGTAGGAAACAAAATATTTAGAAATAAAATATCAATAAATTAAATAATATTCAATAAATAATATATTTATTTGTTGAATAAACGTATTCGTTGGGGCCGAAAATGTTTCTATGAAAAAAAAAACCTTTCTGTTTATTATTCAAAAATTATCTGAGTTTAATTTATTTAAAGTACCATATTTATTACATAATTTATCAAGTTTTCAAAACATGAAAGTTCAATACTTGAAATTGCCACAAAAATGCATCCGTTATACGAGGTATGATCCAAAAGTTCAGGAACAAGGTGTAAAAACCTTACCCTGAATAGTTCACAGCATCGAAGCACATCCACCTTCAAAGTAGTCACATTTGGCGACGATACACTTCTGCCAGTGTTCGTATAACTTCTGGAAGCTCCCATTTTTCGCAACCTCCCGTAAAGCCTCCTGCGATACTGCTTTCACCTCATCTGATGACACAAAACGGCGCCCCTGTAAATGTTTTTTGAATGATGGGAACAGGTAAAAGTCACACGGGGATAAGTCCGGTGAATAGTGGGGATGTGGAAGCACATTCGTGCGAGTTTTGGCGAGGAACTGTTTTACCTGTTGGAATCGATGTGTTGGTGCGTTGTCTTAACATCATCAAACACAAACATAAACATCCACCGACGAGCGGGAAAATATGCTTTAGTGGTTTTTATGAAGTTCTAATGAAGTCCATTATATAAAAACAGGATATTTAACTGTTGGAAAAGATTCGAAATATTATCTAGAAAAAAAAAGTAGATGTTGTATAGCATTGCGTGTATTCAAATAAGACTAGTTTGAAGTATGACTTTGGATTAAAACAACATGGGATTACTCCGTATCATACGATCAAAATAGGTATGTAAAAATATAATTTTTCCTATTCTATGTAAGTTAAAATGTATAGCTCCAACAACAGGGCTTGAAAAAATGTTTGTTATTTTGAAATATTAGAATTTAAGTATAATTTTACTAAAATATTTTAATTATCTAAATAATAATAATGATACATATACTTGAAGCAAAGAAGGATAAATATTTTTTTTTTCTTTTTACTGTGCAGGGGTCGAAGCCGCGCGGTACAAGTAGCGAAACTACAGTAGTCGCTACTTTTTACAGAAGTTTGTAGTGTAGAGCGCAATATTTTTAACAATGTAGTGTAGCGAGTAGCACGATCAAAGATTTATGAAAAAATTGGAAACTCTGGGGGGAAAAAACTAGTTTTTATTTTGAAAGAGTTATTTTTCAAATTTGAAAAAAAAATGAAGTTTTAGCTATAAAATAATGTATTCATATTTTTATTATGGATACATTTTGATATATTTTTTTATATATTTTCATGTTCAGTGTCGCACATGAAAATGTTCATTAAAAATATCTAAATAGGAACCTAAATATAATGATAATTTCTAACTTACAAATTTCTGATTATGTTTTTTATAAGTATATACAAAAGTTCACAAAAATAAGATCACGTGAAAAAGTTTAAGCAGATCCTTGTAAAGGTAATTAAATGCAACTTCTCTTGTTAAAAATGAAAATTCGTGTGCAAAATTATTTCAATAATGCCAATAGGTTGAAAATTTAATATAAAATTTTAAATAGGCATTTATTTGTATTGGCATTACTGCAAGTTTTCATGTAATCAGATGATAATTGCAAGAAATATTTAACGATTATTAGAAACAAATTATTTTTTTATAACATGCAATTGTAATTATTTGCTTTTTTACTCTTCTCTTTCTTTTCCTTAAATATCGATTCTTAGACTTGTCTAACTGTATTTTTATTTTAAATATAAACGCATATAAATAAACTTTGCAAAGAAAATTTAAACAATTTTCTGTGAAAAATTCAAATAAATTTTTATAAGTATTAACAATCCACCTGCTTTATTCCTTTCATTAAAAAAAAAAAAAAAAAAAAAAAAAAGATTATATCTATTACTTTCATACTAAGAATCTAAAGTTTAAACTAAAACCAAAACGTTTCATTTTGGATTTAGACTGGAAAGCTATACCAAAATTAAATATACTGGAAATGAAAAATTTAACTGTACGAAAAAAAAAAGTAATATTGTAAATTATAAAAATTTTTAAGTAATAGAATATTTAAATATGATAATATTTACAATGCCACAACTACAATAATAATTTGTTTATTTAAAATGGCATCCTTTATGTATTTAAAAAACGATCATATTATGCAATTATGGATCCTATTATGGATCTATTATGCAATTTATTTTTTCTTCAAAAATGCAATGATATTGATTGAAACTCATAAGATTATTTTTTTGTTATTTTTGTTATTTTTTAAATTAGTTCTACTGTTAATTGAACAATTAAATCAATGCAACTATGAAAAATAATTTCAGCAAAGACGTAATATATTACAAACAATAGTGTTAAAAATGATTAAATATATATATCTAAACTAATAAAAGAAAGTTTTCTGTGTGTCTGTGTGTGTGTGTGTCTGTTGGCGATGGCTAGGAAAATCTGGCCCACCTAGAAGGCTGGAAATTTAGATTTAGGTAGTCCAAACCCTCTCCTGTTGCAACATTACTTCAGAATTTTAATATTTTAATTACTTTCGGAAATATTAATTAAAATGCACAAAGAACTCTCATTAAAAATACGTTTTATTATCTTGGGTTGGTTGGTTCACTGGTTGGTTGCATCGATTCTTCACAGAAGTAATTAAATGAACCAGAGTAGCGATGCATAAATAAGGATTGCTAACTAAATAGTGTGAACATGGATTGAAGTTATCAACGTAGAGGAGCCATGCGATTGTCGCGCCACCTGTGCATGACAAATTACACATACGTCCCACTGATTGAAATATTTTGCAGGCATATTTTTCTTCATGACAATTAGTCGGGTTTAAGTTTTTTATTCTTTTTTACATGACATTTATTATTATGATGGAGATTAAAATTTTATTTAACAGATTGTTTTTTATATTTGCGGGAATGAAGATGGGCAAGTGTCTAATTACATTTAAGCTTCAAGGTGTATTTCTAGAAAGCAGTTACCAGAATTTTCGAATAATAGTGTCAGCCAAATTTCAAATTAAATTCCTAGCTTAACCAAATGAATCAATCATTAAAGATGTATTGTGATCCTCCTAATTAGTTATTTGCTGAAGGCCACTTGAACAACCCTCCCACCCCTCCACCCCTCCCCCGTCTTTCAAGGTTTTTTCTCTAACTCTGCTCCGTTTCCATATCTCAGCAACTATCTTTCCGATTTCAACGCAAGTGAGTTCAAACATTATAATTAACTTAATAGTCACCCTTTATAACATTAAAATAAATTTATGAGTAGCGGTTACCACTATTTACGCATAACAGTTTAAGCCAAATTTGTAATTAAATTCAAAGCTTAAGGAAACGAACGAATTTTGAAAGATGCATAGTGGTCCTCCTAATTAGTTATTTGCTGAAGGCCACTTGAACAACCACCCCACCCCCACCCCTCCCGGCCCGTCCTTCAAGGTTTTTTCTCTAACTATGCTCCGTTTTCATATCTCAGCAACTATTTTTCCGATTTCAACGCAAGTGGTTCCAAACATTATAATTAACTTAATAGTCACTCTTTATAACATTAAACTAAATTTATGAGTAGCGGTTACCACTATTTCCGAATAATAGTTTAAGCCAAATTTGTAATTACGTTCCTAGCTTAAGCAAACAAACTAATTTTGAAAGATGCATAGTGGTCCTTCTAATTAGTCATTTGCTGAAGGACACTTGAACAACCCCTCCCCCCCGGCCCGTCCTTCAAGGTTTTTTCTCTAACTCTGCTCCGTTTCCATATCTCAGCAACTATCTTTCCGATTTCAACACAAGTGATTCCAAACATTATAATTAACTTAATTGTCACTCTTTATAACATTAAACTAAAATTATGAGTAGCGGTTACCACTATTTACGAAAAATAGTTTAAGCCAAATTTGCAATTAAGTTCAAAGCTTAAGCAAACGAACGAATTTTGAAAGATGCATAGTGGTCCTCCTAATTAGTCATTTGCTGAAGGACACTTGAACAACCCCTCCTCCCCGGCACTCCTTTCAAGGTTTTTTTCTCTAACTATGCTCCGTTTTCATATCTCAGCAACTATTTTTCCGATTTCAACACAAGTGATTCCAAACATTATAATTAACTTAAATGTCACTCTTTATAACATTAAACTAAATTTATGAGTAGCGGTTACCACTATTTCCGAATAATTGGGTAAGCCAAATTTGTAATTAAGTTCCTAGCTTAAGCAAACGATCGAATTTCGAAAGATGCATAGTGCTCCTCTTAATGAGTCATTTGCTGAAGGGTACTTGAACAACCCTCCCCCCCCCCCCCCCGGCCCCTCATTCAAGGTTTTTCTCTAACTATGCCCCGTTTCTATATATCAGCAACTATCTTTCCGATTTCAACGCAAGTGATTCCAAACATTATATTTAACTTAATAGTCACCCTTTATAACATTAAATTAAATTTATGAGTAGCGGTTACCACTATTTACAAATAAGAGTTTAAGCCAACTTTGTAATTAAGTTCCTAGCTTAACAAAACAAACGAATATTTATGCATGCATAGTGGGCCTCCTAATTAGTCATTTTCTGAAGGACACTCGAACATCTCCTCCCTTCGGCACCTCACTCAAGGTTATTTTCTCTAACTGTGCCTTATTGCAATAACTGGGCTAATAATGTTCCAATCTTCTCGAAACCAGCTCAGTTTTGTAGTGCGCGTACTATACAGTAACGTAGGCAGCGGGGACCTGTCTCAGAAGTTCGTTCGGAAAGAGGTTTGTTTAGAACAGAATGCTCCCCTGGCGGTGGTAGGGGGAAATAAAAGATTTTCTAGAGCGTACGAGCATGACGGGTATACGGTTCCGAAGCTATCGTAGACCGTGGCCAGAGTTCCGTTTTTTAAGAGATTTAAGTTTATTACAAGGGCTCGGGCAACGCCGGGCGGGTCAGCTAGTATATATATATATATGCAGATTTTTTTTTTTTTTTTTTTTTTTTTTTTTTTTTTTTTTATTCTTTAAGAAAATATAACTTATTTTTGAGAAACATTTGTAAGAAATAAAATTTTACAAAACTTGTAATTTTTCCAGAAAAAAAAACTATTTTCGACATTTGAAAATTTCCGGAAGTTTTACATCTCTAAGCACGATACAAAAGAATCAGTAGTTTGCAGCGAGAACCAATGCTACTTTTCACGCTATTTCAGGGAGTAATGTGTCATTCTACAAATCCCGTGACCGTAATTTGTTTTTTTTTTGAGCAAAATGTGTTCTTCGGAACAATTTGTGAATCTCAGCTGCAGCGTAAAGTGACGCATCGTATCAAATCAAAAATTTTGTTGACACTTGCTGTTAAAATCAAATATTAACCCACAAAACAAATTATTTTTTTTCCCTCTTAGCACTTGTCTTACTCGTTATTAGGTCTTCACGTTTTAATGTTTGGTTTCTTATTATTAAGTAGCTTTCATTACAAAAACTACCAATTGCAGCCATTCGGAGGAAAGCAATTCCAAAAAATGTTGGTATGTTTTCACCGATCATGACCCCTAGACCCCCAAACCACCCTTTGTTCAAATGTTGATTTTTATATATATCTGACATATGTCATGCTGTATCTCTTTTATTTATGAATCGATTTGCATGTGACTGAGTATGTGTGTACGACATACCAAGGTCTCGACCGAGTTCGTTGGCCAGCTTCATCCGCCATCTTGTTTCAAAATGGCAGAGAGTTAAAAGTTTTTAATTTTTTTAAAATTCAAAAAGATGTAAAAAAAAAGTATAAATTGAAAAAGTTGTTTCTGTTATATGTTAGAGCGTGATAAAAGGATTCCAGAACATTTTTTGTTTTGGCTTTATCTTAAAAAATGGCTGATATATCGCAGTTTGAAATTCTAGCGTGGATGATATTTTGAAACAATCTGATTTTTGTTATATCGTAACTCTCATGCTGAAATTCGCATTAAAATTCAGTATTAACGAAAACCGGGATTGAATCTTCTATAATTGGGTTCCAAGCATCTTAGCGTCAGGTGTTTGAGTAAAATGAGTTGAATTTTTAAAAACATGCACTATGAAGCTACATTTTCCTCCCGGTACAGGCCGGAAGGAATTTTTGGAATTGCTTTGGTTGCAGATTTATTTATTGTTTACATTAGAGTTGTTTTGTGCAATTTTGTAGAATATAAAATTGGAAACTCAATATAATTAACAATCAGCAGAACTCAATTCAATTGACATATTAAGACTGTATTGGAGAATTAAGTAAACAAATATATTGGTAAATACAATAAATTCACTATAACGGACATCTTTATTTAGATTAAATTTTTTCGATCCCCCACACCAATATATTTACCTCTGAATAGTGGAGAAATTCCGCGCTCCAAAGGTGTCCGTTATTCTGAGGTTTTCTGTATATGTCAAAATTAATCTTATATCACAGTGCATAATTACTATAAGAATAATAAATGAAATTTATGAAGACAGTCTCCACACTGTAAGTGGCTATTTCTTCAGAATATACATATTCTACGCAAATATTGTGACGATAATGGTTTTAGGAATCAAAACCAACTCCAACAAAAAGATCGCATGTAGTGAGCATAAGTATAATTACAAGTATATTTTCATAAGTATAATTTCAGACGATCCTGTTTTATGCTTAATTTTAAAACAGGTATATCGATGATAAAAAAACGATTTGTCTTGTGAAATTTGCCAAAATATATTGTGAGTACACTGTTTTATGGCCTTAAAATAAACCTGCTAACAAACACATCAAGCATATATGAGTATGTTCTTTGTGCATTTTTTTATTTTGCAATATAAAATACCTAGTTCACAACTTACCTAAAGTAGCTATGTACACAAAAAATCTCTCTATTTTGAATATTATGCAAAAATATGTGTATTTTGAATATCACATTATGTGTGTTGCATTTTATGCATAAGTATGTGTAAACAGATTATTACAGAAAAAACTGTGTATTTTGCACATTCCACAAAAATAGGTGTATTTTGCATAACACACAAAAATATGTGTATTTTGCACATTACACCAAAATATGTGTAATCACAAAATATTACACACATATGTAAGAATATCACACAGAAATGTGTGTATTCTTGTGCAATTTACACATTAAAGTGTGTCTTTCAAGAGTGATCAGATAACTTTTACACACTTAGTGTTATCATCAAATTACACACTAAAATGTGTGTTTAGAAATTTACACATTAAATGTGTATTTTGGCAATTTACACACCACTTTACACATATAGACAAATCGTTTTTATATCATCGATATACCTGTTTTTATGTGTAAATGTACACATTTATTTTTTAGAGTGAGTGGTTTAAAATTTTTGTCAAGTGACCGAAATCATAATACCAATGGTTGCGTATGATTCAAGCTCGTGCGTCTGCGACTAAGAATGAAAAAGGTAAAATTGACACAGAGCTCTGTTTCAGATACTGTAGCATACCTACTACAAAAGCCAGTCCATTTTAACGGTTTTGATATCTGCCAATCTGTTTCTAAGTAAGTGAGAGCAATGCTAATATCAATGATTAGAATTTCATTAAAGCCCTGGGATTTGGGAAGGTAAGTGCAGATAGGCTAAGTACTTGATAAAAGTTAAAATCGACACAGCACATTTTTTTTACACTCGATAGAATATATATTACAAAATCGTGTCAAAATCCGCTGTTTTAAGTGTCCCCAGGCGAACACATTTCTAATGTCAGTGATAAGGTCAACATGAAATCTACACAGGATATTTTTTTAGACTCTGTAATACATATATATGTTATAAAATCCAGTTACATTTAAATGGTTTAAATATCTTTCAGGCGACAACAATGCTTATGTCAATCATGGAATTTCATTAAAGTCTGCACGTTTGGGAGCGTGAGTGATTGTAGACTAAACAAATGAGTAAGTATGATCGAAGATCGCACAAAGGGTTTCATTTAATGTTTCTTTCAAACCACTTTATCCTTTAATTAATAAATTCAAATAATTATTTTTTTTATTATCCTTATCGTTTATCAATACACTTTATCAAAAAGAACATAGATGGCAGCACCATTAAGTTTAATAATAAAATGATAACAAGAGGTAGCTATTTTTAAATCAAATTAAAAATATTCAAGAACTGCTTTTTAGACAATTGTAACGGCATAGGTTTGTAAATCTGAAAAGCATGTTTAATGATATGATTTAATTTTAGCTAAAAAAAAAAAAAAAAAAAAAAAAAATCTTAAAAATGGCAAAAAAATACAAAAATTCTTTTAATTAAATCCATCGGAAAATGAAATGTAAAAATCGAAGATTTCAACTTCCGTCGTTCAGAACAGAACTCGAAACCTTTGGGTTAGGAGGAAAACGATCTAGCATTGAACCATCTAGCCTTCGCGAAAAAGACTGAAATTAAGATTCAATTTTAAGATCTAAGAAAATCGCAGAAATGGTCCGATGTCATTAAATTAATTCATTTAATTAAAATAAAAGACTTTTTCAAAATTTTTTGATTTTTTGTGTGACAGGGGGTATTCAACTATAAGTAACATGTCAAGTTACACATTTTCCGAGTACGAACTCTGTGACGGACAGTTAGACATACAGACAGAGGAGTGAGACGAATAGTGTTTCGTCAGATGAACGAAGCCCTAAAAATTGACAAAAGGCAATACTGACACAGCTTAGAAATGTTTGCATATGCAAATATCTGCCTCTGATTGGTGCATCACATAATCGCAAGCTTTGCAATGTTTGCGTAAAGTTATTACTTCTTCACAGTTTACGTACTTTTGTAACAATAAATAGCAAAATTATTATTTATTTATGCATTCATTGTTTTACGTCGTAATTTGTGTACACTGTTAAAAATTTGCAGCAAACTGTCCAGTCATTCGACCGTTTTTATAGAAAATGGTTACATTACCGTAATTCAACTCTATTATGACCATAAAATTGTCCATATTGTGGCCAGAATATAATTAAATTACGGTTATTTAGCCGTTTTCTATAAAAACGGTCGAATGACTGGACAGTTTGCTGCAAATTTTTAACAGTGTATGATCCCTGCAACGCCATCATCTGACATGATTTTTCTCCTTTTCGAACTTATATCCAGGCATCGAAAAGTGGTTTAAGTCAGCATTTATGTACTTTCATATCTCTATGACTTTTTATGATAAAATGATGAAATTTTGTACATGGCCTTATTAGTGTATGGGGCACATTTTACTCATTGTGAATTTTTTAATATATCTTCAAGTTTATTTTTCATAAAATGCTGTACCTTTTTTTTTACAAACCTTTGTATTTTATAATATATATATACGATCAATAATGAATCAATAAGGAAGGATCAATTTAAGGAATAAAAGACGAGGTCAATGTTTTTAGGACACACTGTATATTGATTGAGCAGGAATATTTTGTCACAGAACCAGGAACTTAGTGACTGCTCATGGAATTATATCAATAATAAAACAGAATAAAATATATTATTTTGTCCGTGCTTAAATAGGTATGTGTGTGGGGGGCGAGGGGTAGGGGGGGTTGAAGTGCATATAATTTTGTAGCACTTTTCTCTTCGTCCGATGTAGATGTCGGCAACAGCAAGCTTTTTTTTTATTAAGCTGATGGCACACACTAAACCATCATTTGTTTAAAGAAATAAATAGAGAGCCGATTCTATAATTCTCAAGATTTCGCCACAAAGTGTGTTGATTTAAGAGAATTAACTTATCATAAATAATATTTTAAGAAAAGGAAGAATATAAATTATAAGTGATATGATTTTTTTTTAATTTTCTTATAAATGAAAAGCATCACACGCCTGTAATTATTATTACTTACTAGTAATTAGTTGATAAGTGTATTACTAATAAGTAGCACACATATCAGTAGTATCTACTTTCTACTTATTTTCTTCAATAGAATTATTTGAAATCACAAATTTGTGAAATGATTAGATGTACATAAAATGTTATATACAGGGTGAATCTAAACTCTTGGGAAAAATTTTAAGGGGTGGACGTACACATCAAGACAAACAATATTAAATAGAAAACTAAGGGTCCCAAACGTCTTCCGAAGAAGGTAAGCGCCATTAAAGTTTAGGGTCCAAAATTTCAAATGATTATAAAAAGCGGAAAAATTGGTCGATTCGTTTGCGGTTTTCGCTAAAACTATTCTTTATGTCAGTATTTTCTTAAAAATAAGCTTTAAAGATAAAGCTAAAAAAATGCCGATAGAGGGCGCTTTAGACTTTGGAGTAACGAAAAACTATTTTTTATCGTTATTTTTTGTATCTCATTAAATGCTTTCAAAAGCTTAGACTTAAATGTTGAGCTCAAAATCTGAATCGTTGGGAGTGATTATGTAGCCAAACTGAACTGCGTTCAGGAGTTGAAATTTGAAACACCTCCCTTCCCCCCCCCCTCCCTCCACTCCTGAACACAGTTCAGTTATTCCCGATCTTGGTGTCGTAGACCAGGCAGAAACAACATAAGTTGTAATTTTTCAACTGGACGAAAAATGTCCGGGCCAGGATTCGAACCTGGGATCCCTTGGCTGAAGCTGCCATGCTCTATCAACTGATCTATCTCGGTTGAATCTGGAGGGCATAATTCATCCAGTTCATGCCCCCCAGATTCAACCGGGATAGCTCAGTTGGTAGAGAATGGCAGCTTCAGCCAAGCGATCCCAGATTCGAATCCTGGCCGGACATTTTTCGTGCAGTTGGAAAATTACAACTCACATATGATTTCTTTACCAATTTCAATAATTGTGTTAAAATTAATCCAGGCAGAAACTACTACCCCCTACACGTAAAATGAACGATAGAGTAATGACAAAATTAAATAGAAAATTTATTCATAACAGACATGAGCAATTTCTTCGCGCAAAATAAAAAGAAACAATTTGATGTATGCATGTAGTGCGCAATATGAATGAAGGTTGACACGTAGAAAATGGTACACGCATGATGTTCGTGAGGAATCACAAAAACTGCTAGAAAGAGTGTCCACCAGCAACGATGCAGGCCTCACACCGCCGGTGGAGGGAGTTGCGAACATTAGTGAATACAACCGGCATCTCCCGGATATCGCTTGCTACGACGGCAATCCTCGCAACCAGGTCGGATTCGGAGTCAACGGTAAAAAATAGTTGTTCATTACTCCGAAGTCTAAAGCGCCCTCTATCGGCATTTTGAACTTTATCTTTAAAAATTATTTTTAAAATAAATTTTTTATTTAATTTTGTCATCCCTCTATTGTTTATTTTACGTGTAGGGGGTAGTAGTTTCTGCCTGGTCTAGGACACCAAGATCGGGAATAACTGAACTGTGTTCAGGGGAGGGGGGGTTCAAATTTCAACTCCTGAACACAGTTCAGTTTGCGCCACTTAACCACTCCCAACGATTCAGATTTTGAGCTCAAAATTTAAGTTTAAGTCTAAGCTTTTGAAAGCATTTAATCAGATACAAAAAATAACGGTAAAAAATAGTTGTTCGTTACTCCAAAGTCTAAAGCGCCCTCTATCGACATTTTTTAAACTTTTTCTTTAAAATTTATTTTTAAGAAAATACTGACATAAAGAATAGTTTTAGCGAAAACTGCAAACGAATCGACCAATTTTTCCGTTTTTATAATTATTTGAAATTTTGGACCCTAAACTTTAATGGCGCCTATCTCCTTCGGAAGACGTTTGGGACCCTTAGTTTCCTATTTAATATTGTTTGTCTTGATGTTTACTATCACCCCTTAAAGTTTTGCCCAAGAGTTTAGATTCACCCTGTATAGTATGGTCATGAAGTCTTTCCCTGATTACAATAATTTATTACAGGAAAACTAATATAATTAGGCATATGCTTGTTTCAATATATTGTAAAGGCATTTATGAAGTTTTAATACAAGTGCTTACGTCAGCAAATTTTGATGTGAGCACCCTTGGTAGCTCGAAGAATGTCAAGGCGGTATTCCATTTCTCGCCACGTATTTCCCAACATTTTGGCTGTCACACTAGACACAGCATCTGTGATCCTGACCTTGAGTGTTTCAATATATTTTACTGTTGTTGCTAACTTTCTGTCTTTTATGTACCTCCAAAAGAATAAATCTAGCCCTCTGAGCCTCTGAGGGCTTTCCTGCGTTTTCGTAAAAAATATTTGTAAAACTTAAAATAATTTAAAGTTTCCACCCACCGTTTGCTTATAAAATACACTTCATATCTCTTTATTGAACATATATCTTAAAATACAATTTTATTAAAAACATTTTTGTCTAGAGCCGATTTAAGTTGTTTTTGAGAAACAGAAAAATACGGGCAAAACGCTTCGAAGGCCAGAGGAGTTGGTCCATCCCGTCCGATCCATTTTCCAGAAAGTTTGTCATCAAGGAACTCACGAACGACGATAGAGACTGAACTAAAAAAACCTTTAAAACATGACTTTTCCATAATATAAAATTTTACAACATGACATTCAGTAGTTATTTCGTACTTTTTTTTTTTTTGTAATCAGGGAAATACTTTATGATCACCCTGTATAACGTAGAAAAAGCCGCGAATTTTATTCATAACAAGAACAATAAATCATGCGTCAAGCATAGATTATGTAACACTTTCCAACATTTCTAAAATAGTTTTACAAATCCTTACCGTTTAATAAGATAAAAGATGATATCTAAGTAAAAATTTGGAAAACGCAGCATAATATATTTAAAAACCCAATTTCAGGAATTAACAACACTATTAAAAAAATACCGAATTCTTTTTTGCAGCCCTGTATATGATATATAGATTTGTATATATAGTACATAGAATGCTAAATTTTAGTTCAGTATGGAAACGCGTTGCACAGTTTAAAATTCCCCTTCGGAATTTTCCGTCAATAAACGGAAATGTACTCGAAAACTTTTGTGCTGCCCTGTATATGATCTATAGAATATATACACACCAAGTAATAGACAAAAAATTAGTTAAATTTGAAAACGCGTTCAGTAACTGAAAACGCACTTCCAGCAATTATTGTTAACAGACAGTACTGAATTCTTTTGCGTGTCCCTGTTAATGAACGATGAATGCTATACACACAATATTCTATAGTAATACTTTTGTAATGCACATTAGTGATATATATCAATTTCAATATGCTTGAAATATTAAAACATTATTAAAATAAACCGCAAACGTTTTTCTCCATAGACCGTAATGTAAAGGAATTCTTTCGAATGTCCCTGTAAGGAACTGTAAGTGCTATGCACACCTTATTCTATAATAAGCCTTTTGTAGTGCTCCTCAGTGATATATATCAATTTCAATATGTTTGAATTTTTGTAACATGATTAAAATAAACCACAAATGATTTTTCCCCATAGACCGTAATGTAACGTAATTCTTTTGAGTGTCCCTGTAAAAAAAAAAAAACTATACGTGCTACACACTTCATTTTCAAGACCAAACATGCCATAGTAAGTCTCAATAACATATATCACTTGCATGACGATCCGAACATATTTACGCGAGTTAGAGCATGGACAGACAGACAGACAAACCGAATTCAGAAACACTTTTCAACTATGTTGGAAAGTGTTAAAAAGGAATAATGAAGATATCTAACTCATCAGGGTATAAAGATTCTGAACAAAATCAAAGTTTGGCCCATGAAAATATAGTGGTGTTATGAGAAATTAAATTTAATTCAAGTTCATACATTGGTATTACCTTCCATTCTTCTTCTTTTTTTTTTTTTTTTTTTTTTTTTTTGACATAAATTAATAACTTACTCGTCACTTTAAATAATTATATGTTATCGAAATATTAGTTAAGTAATTAAATTGTCACTTTGTGTACTTATAGCTGAATAACTGCTATGAAGCTCAAAATCATAAAATTTGAAAAAAAAAAAAAAAAATCTAACAGCCTATTAAATTTAAACATTTTTCGTTATAGCAGTTGCCAACAATTAAAAATCCACAGTAAAATTCTTTCTACAATAAATAATTTTCTATTGAAAGATTTCCACGTGAAAAATAAAAATGAAATAAAAAGTTTCATCATTTGAAAAAAAAAAGGTGAATATGACGTCATATTGGTAATAAAACGGAAATTTTTAAACATTTCTCAATAATACAAAGAATATGAGTATGTGTAAATACAGAAAGCAGCTTAATATGACGTCATTAGAGAATTAAATAGAAAATTAATCTAACGGATCATAACGGATTTTTCAAATGTTTGAAAATAATACAAAGAGAGTATCAATATGAGTAATAGAAAATAGTAAATATATAAGTTTGAGGAACGTATTGAATCATGATAAAAACCCGATTATGGAAATATTGGCATATTTTAACATTTTGAAGTTCTCTATACAACATGTTTAATTTTTAAATTGATTTATTTTAAATATCACATTTAGTCCACATGACAGATATTATTATGACAGAGTATAATAGTGAGACCGGTTCAGATTTTCGAAAAAACGAGAAAAATAGACCGGTATTTTTTTACTTTATAAAAAACATTACTATTTTTTTTTTCTGATTTGTTAAAGAAAGGATAAAGTGTTTTGAAAGGAATATTAAACGAAACCCTTTATGCGATCTTCGATCACACTTACCCATTTGTTTTTTAATGTTTTTTAAATTTTAAGTAGTTTTAAGAAGATGATAAAAATTCATGAAATGGAAATTTCAAAGTTTATATCGAAGACAATTTTTAAAAACTCACCTCGTCGGCATCTGACGTCTACTTTCTGGTTGTAAAACCGTATTTCGATATTTATATTAGTAATGAGTAATCGCATTTTTAAGTGTTCCCATAGGTCAACATGTGGTTTAGAGAACGGAGTTCGGCCAATGAGATTGACAGTCTGGAAATAGTTGTCTGTGCATAATTATATTCAGCCTAGAAAATGTACATGGGTTGGCCCCAGGGCCGGCCCAACGGTATTTTGGCGCCCGTCCGAGTATCCGTCGGGCGCCCCCCCGCCTCCCGCCAACCCCGAAAAAAAGGGAATACTCTTGGATTATTCTTAACTTTTTATATATTCGTTACTTTTAAACATACTATTACTAATTACTTATGATATTATTTAAAGAATACATAAAGGCATTAAAATTCAATCCCTTTTTGTATTATAAAATGTCTCAAAAGGAAATTTTTAATTTTACAATAAATAACAGTTTTACTATGTAATATTACGATCTCAGATAGAAATACGATATAATAATCTGGGGACGCGGACAAAAACGGGACAAAGAGACTGATCCCCAACAGACAACCAATTGCCTTCCTCCTCCCCCCCCCCCTGCCCCTCCTTTAAGGGGCAAGGGCTGAAAATTTAAAAAAAAATCATCCGATCTGATGTTTATATTCTTAGAAAGCATATTACCAAAATTTTAGCTTCTAAAGCCATCATAGATTCCGGATAACTTAAAAACAAGAAAATTTACGACAGAAAGTTTTTATTTCAATTTTCTCGCAATTTCATTTTTGTTACATAACATCTTCCTCAAAGCTCTTCCATTTATACAGAATTTCAAAGATCTGATAAGGAGAAATTTGCTCAAAAAAAATACACTCTGGAACTTGAAGCATAGGCCTACGTGGCAGAACCACAAAAAAAAGTTCCCTGTATTTTAAACTACAGAATTTATTTGTGCACTGATAATTATGCATGGAAACTGAAATTGCCGCAGAGGCTTAAAGCCACAGGGAAGTTGCAAAAAATTTGTCCTTCCTCAAGGGATGCCCCTGCCAAGATGTTCTTATTACCTACTCCTGGACAATTAATGGACCAACAACTGACAACTGTATCCTGGTTTCCCCGAAAGAGATTAATTATCACTTCTTAGAAATACTTATATTGGTCATTTCCCTACCCGAAGTGTTCCCTCTGTCACCGGCCCTGACTGCAGCACATAATATTTTACCGCTTTGTTGAGAGACTACTAAACTGGAATTCTTAAAACTGATTTTTTACCATCACCCTCGTGACAAAAAAGATAACTCTCGCTCAGATTCGGAGCCTTCAGAAATTATTTAACTTTATTTCTTCTGGCTCCCTATTGCTCCAAACCACATAACTGTTTTTCCTTTGACTCCCCCCCCCCTCCTCCTCCCTCACTTATGTGTGTGTACTCGTTTTGATTACATTAGTTCTCAAATCAGAAATAATTTTATTTGTTTGTGTAATCTTTTAAATATTTGTAAATTAAAATTTTGAGTAATCAGTGTTATAACATTTTCACTTGAATTTAAAATTCTGGGGTGAGCCATGCCCCCCCCCCCCCTCCCGTCTAGTTTCGTCTATGCTCTTATCCCATTCTTCTTTTAAACTTTCACAAAAGTCTTCAGCTATATTTTGAAAAAAATAAAAAAAGTGTGATGGCCAGGAAACAAAATATTTATAAATATGATTTTACTTTATATTCATAATCATATTTTTCTAATTTTATTTTCTTGAAATACAAATTTATATATCTATTCCTTTTTAAATGTATATTCTTTAAAGAGAATTATCTTTTTAAAACTTTTCTAAGATATTCTATCTTCTATTTTTATTTTTTATTTTTTTTTTTTTTTTTGCATACATTTTCACATTTGATATGGAAATTATAAATATTGATTTGACTAAGGGATTTACAGAAATATTTATTTTTAAAAAATTACAAATTTTTAAAAGAACATACGTTTTTCTTTTTTTATGAGTACTTTTTACTACGAGGAACAAATTAAAAAAAATTTCACTTTTAATAAAAAATTCCGAAACCAATTTAAAGATTACATAGCTGAAAAACTTTGTACAATGGTTCATAGTTTTACCTTTCATATAAAGTTAAATATGAAAAGTCTTGATAAAAAAATATTTCCCCGCTCAACAACACAAAACTATAGCTGAAAAACAATGTACAAAGTTTCATGGTTTTATCTTTCATATAAATTTAAATATAAAAAGATTAAAAATATATTTCCCCGTTCAACAACACAGAACTATCTGACACCTTTTCTGACTAGTTTTTAAGTATAAAAGCACGATACTTGCAGGTATGTTTTTTGATGTGATATGAAATCGAAAAGATTTTTTTTTTCATTTTCTGTTAAAAGAATTGCATCTTGAGTTATAAGGGATTTTTGTCTCAGGACAGCAGTTTTTTTCCTTTCTTGTGCTGTCGTGTCCGGAAATTCGCTTCAAAACGCCAACTTTGACGGCATTTTTTGAAAATTATTCTGCTTTTACCGAAAAAATGAAAAACGGTTCGATTACATTAGTTTTTTAATAAGAACATCTGCCAATTTGATACGTTTGGGATAAAAAATGTGCTAAAAAGCAGCCAGTTTGGATTTTGGCCTTACACAACGAGTTTTAAAATAAACCTTCTCTCTCTCATCGGAAAAATCTGTTCAGAATAGATTGAAAAAAAAATTAAATCATTGATATGTTTCTTAAAAAATATATAAATATTGAAATTAATAAGATGAACTGACCTCACAAAAATTTTACAATGCATTGTTTTCTTCAATGTCAAGAATAACATCACTCTTTAAGAATAAGTTTCCATCGACGTTGCCTGATTTTTTTCTAAAATTTTAACTAGAAAAATGTTTTTTTCTAAAAGGAACTAAATTTATCTCCTTTATTTCCTGAGAAAAAAAAAAAAAAAAAAAAAAAAAGAAAGAAAGAAAGTACGGACCAGGAAAAAATAGTTACATAGTCCTAATTTCATATCAATAAATGTTTTGACTTTAAACTTATTTGTGGTGCATTTCACATATTGTTGAAGCAAGGCTGAGGGGGGGGGGGGGATGTCCTGGGAACAAAAGTAGAAGGAGGCGCCAAAAGAAGATTTGGTTCGTCCTTCGGTACAAAAAACAAATAACGAAATTTAGGAAAAAATGTCATGGAATCGGACGACCCAAAATAAAGATATATTCGTTAATTTTATACTCTTTGTTTTGAACAGGGCATGATTTTTCCATTAAGGACTGCTTAGGGCGCCAGAGAATAATATTTGATTAACGAATTCATCTAAGATATACCTGTAAGATTTATACACTGTCCCAATTATATTTGAATTGTTTCAATATTTCGGACATCGTGATGACAAAATTTGCTTTTGTGTGTCTCTGTAAACAAACTATAAGATTTACATACTTGATTAATGAACACACCCAGATCCAAGGTACTTGTAATATCAATACACTGTTCCAATTAGGTTCGAAATGATTAAATTTTCGAACATCGAGATTTTTCGTGATTTCGAAATTTATCGTGTTAACAAGATCTGGATTATATATAGATAGATAAAAACGAAGCGATTACAGAGGTCCATTTCTAAAGAAAGCAATATAAAAATATTAAGATAAATATGCTTCCTAACAATTATTTCATATTTAAAATAAAAATTAGGGGAATGGATTGAAAACTTCTCTGTACACATTTATTTTGGAAAAGGATTGGAGAGGGCGCCAAAATGGTTGCTACTGAAAAATTCCTAGTTTCGGCCATGTATTGAAATACTATTGCACTATTATTGATTTAATACAGATTAAATTAAGAATAACTAAATAAAACGATGTGCTGAAGTTAATTTTTTAATAAGATTAATTACATATATAATTTTTAGTTAGAGAAATTTACCTCTATTAACCTTTCATTTGCGTCTTCGACAAAAGATTTGGCGCTCCGATTATATCCTTTTTTCATCATGGTTTTTACTTTTTCTTTCCTTTTTTTTCGGCGCCCTCTTGATCCTGTAATAATTTCCCGATTTTTTCATGCACGACATTTTGAGTATAATCTTTAAATTATAATATTGTTTAATACAAAAAAAAAAAAAAAAAAGGAATAAGTAATTTGTATGACTCTCTGCAATTACAAAATGTTACCTGCCAAAGGACACTTGCCACTATCGGCTGCATCAAAGGGGCAGTCGAGAGTCAACCGACCAGCGGGAGAAGGAAGAGTTCAAATAGTAAAAATATCAGTAGTAATTAATTAACCTCCCTCAGTCCTGGTGTTGAATAGATGTTTGCTTATGTCTTTCCAGAATGTAATTTGAGCGTTAATAGCCTCGTTTTCTCAGATAAAGGAAACGGACATATGGTCTGTATGGGAAGATTTCAGTGTCCTTGAACTGTTATTTAAACCCAATGTAGACCCACTCCCACAGACCGCAGCCTGGAAAAAATGAAAAAGAAAAGAAAGGAAAAAAAAAAAAAACGCGGAATCTAAAATTATCTTTTATCGGTGATCTTTTGACTTTTGAGCCAAGTCGTTTTGCGACTTGGCGCCCCGTACGGTCGCACACTTCGCACGCCCCTTGCGCCGGCCCTGGTTGGCCCCAAAGTAAATTTTTTGCCACGTTTTAAATATTTTTTTAGCTAACTGTTCAATATTTGCATGATCTGATCAGGGGCGTGTCGACCGAGTGTGTTAGCACATAGACACTCTGCTAGTTAAGGCACCAAAAACTTAAGACAATGAGGAAATAATTTATAATCATTTAATTATTTAAATCATTAATTTAATTATATTAAAATTAATTTAATTATATTAAAATTAATTAAATTTTCCTTGGAATATTAATTGTTTTATAGATTTACAGAAACCAAATTATTTATAATTGCACATTTTTTGATTATCCTTTTTAATTTAATTTAATTTTACTTCTACAATTTTAGCGAAGAAAAGTCTTAATTTAGACTACATATGTATTGGTAAGTTTAGTGTCAGTTATGGAACAGTTTGTGGTTGGCTAAGATAAGACAGTCGCGTGAGGAAATTTTGTAATTTTCAGAAGCCGGTTTAGCGATGTGATTTTTGCTGTTATTGAAAATAGTTTTATCAGAGTCGAACTCTGTGCATACTTTAGCAAAATTTTTCAGTGCCCTGAGCCGATTAGCAGCCCAACAGTGGTTGAGAGATTCTGCTCTCAAAGCTGGTAGACGGGAAGCGATGAGTTCAATCCCCTGTCGCGCTCGTCAACCTAACCGTTCGGAGTTCACCATGATTTTCTTTTAATCTTCCCGAAAATACAGGTTAGGATCCCTTAGAAAGACCCTCACGGAGGGCACTCCCCATGCCGGCATATATTATTAGCGCAGATAATCGGCAGTAACAAATCACCACCACTCCTTGATTATCATGCTGCCAACCAACTTTTATGCTTTCTCTTACCACTAGAGTTTAAAAAAAAAAAAATGCCTTCTTTAATCGCCAAAATCTGCGATTAAATAAGGCCAAAATTTCTATTAAATTTTAGTAGTAATAAAAACGTGCAAATGTTGCCAGTTATGTACTAGATAAATTCAATTTTTATTTTTTCATAAATGCTTTTACAAAATTTAACTGTGAAAACGGTAAGAATACTTGACAAAAGAATGAAAAATAATTAATCTTTTTTTTTATTCTAATTCATTGGATAGTTTATTGAACTTCTTTTTAAACTATTATAATATAAAGTTAGGAACCTTCTAAGTAGAGTGACCAATTTTTTTTACGGAACTTTATTCAAAATTTTATAACTTTAAAATTTATAACTTTTAAGTTTAAGTAATTATAACTTTAAAATAACTTCCTTAAAGTGTAATAAGTGATTTAAATTCAAAACTGCATGAACTGAAAAAAAAATGGGGACGTTTGGTCACTGTAGTTTATAATTAATATGCATTGATCTTATTTGTTAAAAAATTCCATTTGGCTTATTTCAATAAATTTTTCAATTAGAAAAATACATTTTATTGCTAAACAAACCTGGAACCGTCTGGTCATATTTGAGTTAGTGCTTAGTGGAATTGCATTCACGTCTCAAGTTTCTTTAAAGGCAAAATAAAAAACGCTACAAATGTGTATGCGGATATAGTCTTTTTCCTTGTATATTTTTGTAATTACACAGATAAATTTGTTGTAACAGGCCTTTCACTAGACATATTATTTTGAAAAACATTTTTAAATTCTATAAAGAATGAATGCTAAAATTACATTTAATATTCTAAGTACACTATTCTAAATATTTTATGTATGACAGTTTTAATTTTTATATTAATTTAATTCCCTTTAGTTTGCTGCAGTTTCCTATAATTTATTTTACTTTTTCGTCTTAGGTTTTAGTCCAATTAAATTAAAATATGGTTATATGATAGAAACTTTACGGTACATTTTTCTTGATCTTTGCTCTGGCCTACGCTGAATTTTTTTAAATCGGTAGTCAATCTCCATCCATTGCAGTTTTGACATGCATTGCTTTATAATATAATCATCGATACAGATTGTTTTTTAAATTGATATCATATCGTTTGATACTCATATATAAATATCTCAATTTTATGTTAAACCAACGTAAAATCTATTTTTGGATAATTGGTTTCCGTAAACGTACATTAATGCATAGGGAAATCTTTGCACGAATAAGTTAAATGAAAGTCAAATAAATGGAATTATGGATAATCTTGTAAATGGAAAGGGAAATATACGTAGATTTTCCAAAATGTTATACTTTTATGCATCCTATATATTTAACTGGCACAACATAAATATATAATCTTAATTAAGTTAAAAATAAATCTTTTACTGAAATGTAAAATCTTTAGATGCAGGAGCCGTTCACATTTCACTTTTGATAGAAATATCGCATCATCAATGTGGATGTTAAGAATTTTTTTTTTTTTTTCATCATAGAGTTATATAATTTTTCGCATATATACATTTCATCATAAGTATATAAAACACATTAAAAGAAATTTCCAATCTTTTTGTAATTTTAAGATTTTTTTTAAAATTTAGAATTTAAAAAGAAAATTTTAAAATGCTCCGGGTGTCTTAATTTGTTAGATATGTCCTTGCTTTTAAATTTTAATCACTTAAAACTATATTACAAACAAATCCAAGCATTGATTTTTTAATCTCTTGTATAGTTAATTTTTTAGAGATTTTTTTCTGAATTTCCTATCGGTTTTCATCAAAATTTTGTCTTTTAACAAGTTAAAAATCAAATTTAACTATCTTACTGAAGTCGAATTTCAAAATGCATGCTTAGTTCCCTTGTAAACAATATCAGTATACTTCCTTATCAATTTCGTGAATTTTGATCAAAAACTATGACGCTAGGAGCATTTCAAAAATCTGAAATCGTTGAAATATCAGTTTTGAGAAAAACAGATTTAAAGTATGTTAAAGGGCCGAAAAATTGTTTGTGTACGAAATTGAAACGCTTGTAACTTTGCGAAAAATAGTCGCAGCTGCATGCGGTTTTTCGCAAATGGCTCAGAACAAACTGGAGAAAAATAATATGCACAAAAATAATTTTCGATTTTTGGGTCGATTTTTGCACAAATGAAGGTCCACGGTCCCCTTAAACTATTTTAGATTAAATAATCTTTATATACAATAAAAGCCAAGTATTTATAGTGTTCTATATCCTGTTTTAGTGGCTTGGCGTCAGGGTATTTTACGGGTGCAACTCAAACGTGAAAGGTTCCATTCTCCCATTGGTTGACAAAAAACCGGAAGTCACTTGATTTTTATATTTTCGTACAACTTTGCTTAAAGCATATTTTGTCTGTGAACGATATAGCGCTGTGGTTAAAGCACCGGACTTGTAAACTGAAGGTTTTAAGTTTTGTCCTCTCTGATTTAAAAAAAAAAAAAAAATCCTTTTTTAGAGTTTTGTTTTGATCTTTACGGAATTAATTAATAAAGATTATTTACTTGACTTAAAGATCAGTATAAATTTTTTTAAAATTATTATGTAAATATATAATAAATCTTATTTAATATTATATTTAAATGTATATAGTTAATGTTAGTAATTAGTATTATACTTAAATATATATAATTAATAATATTTAATAGTTTATTTAAATATGTGTGTGTGGGTATATACATATATAATTAATATTTATTTTTATTACTTAAATATATAATTAATATTAATAAATATTATTATTTAAATGCATATAATCAATATTTTCACTCAGTGGTTTGTAATACATTCTCTTCCATTTTCAGTAAATAATTAATAAGACATTTAAGAAAATAGGCTAATATATCTTAAAGAAAAACTTGGGATTTTTTAAAATGTAACTCAAACAATGAATCTTAGTTTTGGATGATACACTTTGTAGAAGCCCAAACATTACATATACGTATGTTTAGGATTAAACTAAACTTTTTTTATAAATATTATCTGTTATTAAAAATACATAATAGAAACGTGTGCTTCTTGGTTCTTATTAGAATCCAGAAGTATTGACTTTTTTTTTTTTTTCATTTATTGTATATGCCTACATCAATAATATAATAAAATATCATTGTGATCTCAATAAATTTCACTCAATCTATATTTTCTTAATAAAAATTTTAATTGATATTTAATAAGTAAAAATGTATTAAACAAAATATAATTTATTTTTAGGTGTCACTTTATAAACTAATCGAATACAATAACATCTCTCTTTAATTTTTCTTCTTTTTTAATTAATTTTATTATTATTATTATAATTTACCATGTCATGATTTCATGACCAAGAATAAAAATATCACTATGGGAAATACTATTTTTATAAATATTTAATTTAAATTATTTACAAAAATTATAATATAAGAAATGCAAAGAAATATGTATTAAATTTTACAAATTAATATTATACAATTTGTTAAAACAATTCTCGTACATAATTAATTAGTATTTCTAATAATCAAATATCAATTAATTAAAAAGATCCAATTAAATACATTTTAATTTACATAAAATGTATTTAATGGAAATTAAATATATTTTATGTATACATTAAATGTACTTAGTTATTTGTATAATAAATTTATATTATCCCAAAATTTATTTTGTAAAAGACAGTTTAATTTACAAGTTAATTTACACAGTTTAATTTTTTATTACGAAGTATTAAGGCATAATTCTGTTTTATTATCCTGCCCACAGAGGGCAGCAGCACAAAACGATGTTATGTTGCCGGTTTTTTGTCAACCAATGGGAGAATGGAACCTTTCACGTTTGAGTCGCACCCTTACTATCAGTATTATATGCTAAATATGGCCTCATTCAATCGTATAACGTTCACAGATTAAATAAGGCCTAACTTACTATAAGGTATTACTGATTGTGAAATGATTCATCGTGCCCTGACGTTACTCCTTTGTCCTGTTTAGTAAGGTATAATTTTCCGCTAAAATATCTGCAAATACAGTTTCCGATTAAAGTCATAAAACTATATGAAATCCTTCATTTTTTTTCTTTTCAACACCATTTACAGCGGCTAAAAAAGTCGTATAAACGTTTAAACAATCCTTACTTTTATCATATTTTTTATTTAACTTAATTAAAAAAAATAAAAGTTATACAAAGCGCAAAAACTTTGTCATACACCTTTTTTAATCATTTTTCACCCACATCATCTGTTAGCACGTCCCACTAGGGAGATCTGTACCAAAGAAGATAAAGCTTTCTTACATGTCGGTCCTCGGGTCAGTTTTCTATAAATAGGGCATTTCTTGAGATTTGAAAGCTGCTATTAAAAAATAACGATGCACTGCCTACCGTCTTCACCTTAGGTACGCAACTGGATAACATATTTCAAGCAAATAATTGTTAAAATGGCTATTTTAGCAAACAGCTATCATATTGAAAATGAATTATTCGCTGCGGATGTAACCTAACAATACATTAAATAAGTTTCTATAAAGAAAACTATTTTTAGAATCTTAATGAGTGACTACAGGTACGATACAGGGGCGATAAGAAAATATTTATCAAGTATTACATTCCTGGAGTTTATTTGGATAAACATTTTATTATAAATTAAAGTAAAACGGTCAAGTATGTGTTGCATTATATATTCAATATTTTTACATTAGCCTATTATTTAGCCAGAAGCAGTCCTACTTGTTAAAAACTTTACATTTTCATGCATAATGTCTAAACAGTAAAACTGGAATGTCTGTATTTTATACTATCTACATTTTCTCTTTATCCTATCATTCTTACAGAAATAATTTTTTTAATGCTAAAATTGCTCACAAACAAACTGATTAATCCTATATATTTGTTAGAAAATTTACATTTTAGTGGCATGGTACTTCATTTATATTTTAATGCATGTATTTAAATTTTCTTGAAATTTATTCTAAACAAATATATAATAAGAAGAAACAACATGTAATTAACTTTAAAAAAAAAAATTTTATTTCTTCAAAACATAAATTAATAAATTAATAAAAATACGTGGCGTACATCATATGTAGTGACTCAAAAGGCAGCAGTATTTAAATAATATATAGTTTTTTATCATATTTTATATAACCTTACTGTTAATTTTACTACTTTATCTGAAGAAATTTTAAAGTGGGTTTTATTCTTTATATTTAAAAATAATTTTATTATCCTGAAAGCAAAATATGGAAATGTAATGATAGCAGGTCTTAAAGTGAAATAAAATCAAGCACTGTTACACAACTCAGAAAATTGTTGTTAAAGCAGTAGTTGACATTTGTATGTTAGCACACACTATACCTCTGACAATCCGAATTGTTGCAGAAATGATCCAATTTTCGAGGAACAGGAACAGAGGCACTTCTTTGTTAAAGTGCACTGTCATATAACTGAGTGAGTATAAAAGAGTGATATTTCCGGCCAAATATTAGAAACAATCACGAAAATGAAATGGCGACCAAAAAACAAATTTCTAATCTAATTTGTCCTTTTATGTTTTATACTCACTAAAATGTATTTAAAACGTATTAAAACTTTATCCTCCAACATCTCAAATACTGAAGAGGCATGTACTACTTATTATACAACATTAAAATTGTGGTATTACACGTTTGGTATCCTCCTAGAATAGCAGGCGCCGTATACGAACTGAGAAAAAATTCATTTCATGCCGGTAAATTTATAGAAAAACATTTTGAATAATGTATCCTGTAGATTTCCTGATGTGCGTGGACCTGGTATCTGGCCAGGCGGTGAAAGTGAAACCCAATTATTCACTACATAACTGTCGCTCCGGCTTGACAGTTTATCATTAAAATTAAAACCACAGTTGCAAAATACCCGCAGAATCTGGGGCATTGGAGTGAATCCAATTCCCACAAATAAGTAATCCTAATCCATTGTAATCAGTGGCGCAGCCAGAATTCGGTTCTAGGGGGGGTTTTGAGTTTATAATAAAGATTTTCGCCGGTTATATGAATCATCGGTTAATGGAATCAGTCTTTTAAATGAATGAAATCATAATGCTTTTCTCCGCAATTACGTTAGTTATGATTCATTTAAACAGCATTTACAATATTAGAGTTACAAACTATAAAATGCACCAATGAAATAACACAAAACTAGGTTAGATTTATAAAGTGTTTAAAAATGATGAGGGGTAAACTTAAAGATGGAAGAGCACAGTACAGCAAATAATTTTTACGTAGAAAATAACAGAGTTGGAATCCATTTGTTCAATCAACAAGAACGAAAAATTAGGCGGAGGGTGGGGGGGGGGGGGGGGGTATGAAGACGGTTATAAAATTTATAAAATTCAACTATGTCCATCATAATAACAAGAACGAAAATTCATGCGTCAAGCATAGATTATGTAACACTTTCCAACGCTTCGAAAATAATTTTACAAATCATTACCATTTAATAAGCTGAAACATAACATCTAAGTAAACAATTTGGAAAACGCATAACATATTTAAAAACGTAATTTCAGGAATTTCCAACATATATTTCCAACATATACAATATTCGCAAAATTATCCGAATATTTTTATTCAGCCCTGTATATGATCTATAGATTTGTATATGTTACTATACATAGGATGTTAAATTTTAGTTTAGTTAGGAAACGCGTAACACAGTTTAAAATTCTCCATCTGGAGTTTCTGTCAATAAACGGAAATGTGTTCGCGAACTTTTGTGCTGCCCTATATATGATCTACAGAATTTATACACACCAAGTAATAGACAAAAAGTGAGTGATTATTCATCTTAGTGATATATATAAATTCCAATGTGTTTAAAATAGTGAAACATTATTTAATTAAACCGCAAACGATTTTTCTCCATAGACGTAATGTAACGGAATTCTTTTGACTGTCCCTGTAAAGTAACTATAAGTGCTATGCACATCCCATTCCATATTAAGCTTCTTGTAATGCACCTTAGTGATATATATCAATTACAATGTGTTTGAAATTGTGTAACATCATTAAAATAAACCGCAAATGATTTTTCCCTATACACCGTAATGTAACGGAATTCTTTTGAGTGTCCCTGTAAAAAAACTATAAGTGCTACACACTTCAGTTGAAATAGCGAACATGCTATAGATAAGGACAATAACATATAACAATTACAGGGCAATCCGAGCATATTTACGGGAGTTAGAGCACGGCCAGACGGCCATACGACCAGACAAACCGAAGTCATAAACTTTTCAACTAGGTTGGAAAGTGTTAAAAATACACAAGGTTTCATTGCAAAGAATCACGAATTCTTATTCCTAACTTTAATAATAATGAAGCAATTTTAACAAAATTTTCAATAGACTTACTTACCTTGCTTTTTGCCAAATGTAACAAGTCATTTAGAACTTTTAGAGCTAGAGTCTTGAAATTTTATATGGATGTTACTTAAAAGACGTAAATTCTCCCCAGAATTTATTTTTTCATTACGAAATTTAAAAGAATGCAAGAGTAAGAATCATTCTAAAATTGCGATTTATGTGACACAATTGGTATGAAAACATGGAATTTGGCATGATGATTACTTTTATGTAGTAATTGCTTATAACATTTTTAAAAACATTTAAAAATTTAAAAGGATGAAATGAGCTGAAAACTTTCTAAAAGCGTTCTAAATTATGATTTAGTTGAAACTGTTAGTGTTAGAAACTTGAAATTTAGTATAGAGATTACTTTTAAGATGGAAATGCTTATTGGCATAAAGAATTTGTTATAAATGGGAAATTTAAAGGTGTGAAACAGCTGAAAGCATTCTAAATTACGATTTATTTAGAACCTCACGTCATATCGGGCCTTTCGAAGACGATCTTTTTTCTATTCTAAAAGTAACTAAACGTCTGTATTTCGACTAAATCCATTAAAAGCATCTTGGAAGATCAAAATTACAGCGCCTACAAAAATTTGGAAACGCTCTGATGAATAAAAGTATTTAAAAAAAATCTCAGAATTTTTCGATGACAATGCAAAAAGAAATTTGGGTATTTTGGCGTGGGTTTGCTCAGCGTCGGCTCATGTTTTCAGTATTAAATGTGACTAAGTCTGTGACTTAGTCTTTTTTGACGTAACTCTGTGTTTCTGTGACTCTGTTCTCTTCGACTTTAGTCAAAGACAGACTTTTTTCACGGAATTTTAAAGAGGGGTGGGATACAGTTATATTGACAATCGAATAAAATTTCAGAGAGTTCGGACAATAACTTTTTTGTGTTGTTATTTTAAAGGACACGTCGCCAAAAAAAAAAAAAAAAAAGAAGAAAAAAAAAGACGCGAGAAGAAAGCATTTCTTTTACAGCTAGATATCAATATTTTTCCACGGTCTCTAAAACCATTATATTTATAACCATGGCTTTACAAATTTGATAAAATCTGGTAGCCAGTAAAAAATTCTAGTTACCAGTAAAAAAATATAAACGGCTCCCCTCCGAAGTCACTAATTTTCAAAAGCACAAAAGTTTTTTATCAATTAATTGAGAAAAATAATAAGCCTATTGTCGGATTATTAGTTACATAGTTTAGAATAGTTACATCATTTAAAAAGATGGTATAAACAAAGTTTTCTAATGAAATTTATCAAAATTATTTATCTATGAAAAAAAATGTAAAGGCTGCATTAACCGGTATGTTCTCGGAAATGCTGATTGCCGAAGGTTTCAAACGTCTGGATGAGTGCTGCAAAATCTATATCTGATGAGGGGGGCATGGATGAAACAGTGAAGCAGGAAAACAATTTCTGCCTGTTTTCGTGTCGAAGTCAGTCAAATAATTATTTTTTATTAATTTAAAATTTGCATTTGTTAAACTTATTTTTACCTAATTAAAAATGCCGAAAATGAGAAAAAATGCCATTTATGGTCATTTCTTAGGTCAATTTTTGTACAAAAAATTATAATAATAATAAAAAAAAATCAGGTTAAATAACTTGGTGGCTAGATAGAAAAACTAGGTCGCCAGTGGAAACTTGGCGACTACATTTGTCAAGACCTGTTTATAACTGATGAAAAATTCATAGAATTCAGACAACTGGGGTTATTTTTTTTTTAAACTAGGAAACGAGAGACCCTTACGAGGAAAAGAAACAAACAAAACACCCAACCAAACAAGAAGGTGTCTTTAAAAAATGCTTTTCTGTCTAATAATCAATATTTTTTTGTGAAAATTTCATTTAAAAATATAAAATTGATATAAGATAGATAATCATACAAATTTGAGGTAATTATCATGAGCCCAGGCACCGCCGGACGGGTCAGCTAGTATAATTTTAATGACATGCAGATAGCATTCGTTAAAATACAATAAGTGTAAATCAATGCGTAACTAATTTATTGCTGATCAATTTAAATTAATGCATGGTTAGCGTAAAATTGTGTGTAATTATAGATAGTATTTTTCTAAAAAAATGCATTTAGCGCACATTTAACGCCTTTTTTTTTTTTTCAAAATCCATACTCACAGGCAGGGCTTAAATTCTAGGAAAAAAGAGTACCGGGGCTCTAATTTTCAGCAGTAACAACAACCATCAACCCAAACCCCCTTTCATTAGAAGGAGGTATGCATTATGCTTGTTATCCCACCCGCATATTTATATTTCATACATTATTTGTAAAATTTAAAGCAATTTTGTCTTTTGTAAAAAAAATAATAATACATTTTGACTTTTAATAATGAAATTTAATAAATGAGTAGAGCAGAAAATAAGCAAAAAAAAAAAAAAGTGCCCAGAAATAGAGGAAAAAAAAAATAATGACAGAAGAAAATTTGTTAGGGAGAAACACATTCTATTTTTTTTTTTTTTTTTTTTTTTTTTTTTAACGCAAACCACGAAACCACATTACCATATCAGCATCTTTATAACAACAGAAAACTAACTGTCCGAACTTAACATCTGCAGGAATTTTAGCATGCAGATGTATTGAGAAATAGACATTGCATTTTATCTTTCTTTATTTATTCTGTGATCCAAAACGTATGCATTAGGAAGCACGCAGATGCCAAACTGAAAATGATTTCATTTCTCGTATTAAAACCGCAAGCACATACGAAAGAAATTTAGACATGTACATTAATTGAAAAAGAATCACTTCAAGCTGCGATAAAAGATTCTGCCAAAGCGTAAAGGCCAAAAAACTTAATTTTAACTTTAGCAGTGTTGATTCATATAAGCGGCAATTATAGTAATTTTTTTAGCTCTGGGGGGGTGTTTTAACCCCCAAACCCCCCCCCCTTGGCTGCGCCACTGATTGTAATACATAGTCTATATCCCCAAATCCATTACTCTATGTCAATTCGAATCATTTTTCGATTTGAAATAAGAACTAATACGTACAATATAACAGACAAAGTTTTAATTACTAATTTTAAAGCAGGTTTCGCCGTTCATTTTCGTTAGAACAATTAATACTATTCAATATGTTTTCGAAAAGGGGATAGTTTGGTACATTCATAGTTAATTAGCCTTTTTTTTTTCTTCCTCATTTCTCCCTTTTTTTATCATGTTCTCTGGCAAAATAATTGATTCAAGTTATGTTTGTTCTACTTTATTATGAGAATCGAAAATTACACACTTTTTTAATTTCATATTAAACGATTAAAATATATTTTTTAAATAATTACTTAACTTAGATTCTCATTTTCTTTTATTAAGTTCAATTGATAAACTTCACATTAATTGCAATAATCTTGAACGTATTTTTTAAATTCCTTCCTCGTATAAGTAATCATATAATGCTCCATTAAAGATGCATTTTAAATACAGTATTAGTCTATTTACTCCTCCTGTTTAACTCCATAAATTGTTAAGCAAAAAATTATTTACAAAAAGCTATTACAAAGAGAAAAAAAAATCCTATGCTTAAAACTATTTGAAAACTCTCAGGAATATTAAAAAATTACCCGGGTTATTTCTGGGAATAAATCCGGCTTTTCCCACACTTTGCAACGTTGGGGGGAGAAGGAGGGGGCGGGGCAGCATTCTGAAATGGATTTTACTTTTTACCGTAGATCATAGAATAAGTTTTTAGTAGATTCTCAAACCTTGTGACTTGCTGCATTTTAATTGGTTTATATACTGCCATGTAACAGATGCAAATGCACAAAAATGTCTTTTATTAAGAAGTAACAGAATAATATTAAAACTGCAGACGCTTATTTAAAATAAATAAATAATGTTTTTGGATTTTAAAAAGTCAATAATTTAAAAATAATTTAGTATCTGGAACGCACATATTTGAATATAACAGTTTTCTTGAAAAATTTTTGTAAATAATGATTTTTTTCGGAAAGCACGAAGAATTAAAAGTATTAAGCCTCATAATTTTTCGAACAAATGCTGCATCATTTTCATGTTTTAAATCCCCTAGTATTAAATGCTTTTGTTGATGTTTCACTTCCGTAAAATTATGAAAATCTCTAGAAAATTTAACAATCGATTCGGAATAGTGTGAATAATAATCACTTACGTTTTATGTGCTAACAGACAAATAAATATGGACATATTTTTAGTATTTACTATTAATTAATATTGTTATTTCTAAATTTCAGTTTCCTGTCCATCTCTTTTAAATGTATTATTTAAAAGATAGCGTATGGGCCATGGGCCAAAAAAATTTTGGCTCCAACTTTATCCTTTTTTGTTACTTGCGCGAGTAAATATTTAGAATTGATACGCCGGAAACGTACTAAAATTTCTTTGTTACTTTACCCTCAAAGCATTTCATGTCTAATCTCTGCTCATGGTGGTGTGATATGCCTTCATTTATAATGTAAACATCAATGCACAAATTTGGACGAATAAAGTGGGCGGAGCATTGTCTTCAACTCTTATTGAATAGCGATGTTAAATGTGTAAAATAATGAAGTCGCTGAAAAATATTTCAAGCAATAACTATCCATATATCGTAAAATATACGATTCACATTATTTTGAGGGACTCTGTATAAGATAAGGATATTAGCTAATGTGACCACTACATTAGGTGCTACAATTTCAATTATCTGGAAAACTCATAATGTCACAGAAAACTCATAATGTCACAGAAAACTCATTTTAAACAAATGTCCCAGAGTTAATAACGTATCTGGATACTTGTGTATGCCCCCACAGAGTTACTGTCCATATATACTTAATCTGTATATGGCTCTATGTAAGGTTTACACACCATAATATCGTATGTATATGTAATGATGATGTGAAACTGTATAATCATTGAACTTTTTCAGCAAAACTATTCTAAGCAAGGGAAGGTATTACAATAAAAGGATTCTTAATAAAAAGTGGGGAGAGTGGATTTTTTCGTTACTTCGAGAATAATAGAAATAGCTGTCATCTAATTCTCTCATACTCTTTTATACCTTCAAACCACAATCGGTTTATCTTTTAACGTTCTTTTATAGTCCATTTTTTTTAAATTTGCTTTTCAATAAATTAAATATTTTTTTAATTAATTTTAAGTCATAAGAAGATTGATGAAATTTTTTTCCAAATATTGATGCACTATTTACAGGTTGACAGGCGCCTACATTAAACGTATATTTAAAGTTTGCTAGGATTTTGTAAGAAATTTTAGAGTTCGTCAGAAATTCAAAGCTTGTGTGCAATTTTAAACATAATCGTGACCACCGCTAACTTTCATCTGTTTAACACTCAGTCCCGATTATGAGAATTCCTCTTTCATTATTTGTTTATATAACAAATGAATTTATATAATAATGATTTTGATTGATGTATTTATATGCATAGCATATTGACTGTATAAATATGAATATTTTGTATATATTTGAGATCTAATCTAAGATTTAAAATGCATAAGGAGCGCCCATAGTTGAATCTATACAAAAGACGCGACGCGACGTTGTCATCGTTCGAAGTTAAGATCCATGTGGATTTGTTTCTTCTTTTAGAATGCTTTATATCAGAGCTCAACTTCTTAGCTCGTCTGATATGAAACGAAATTTCTGGCTGTTTTTTCTCATTAAAATTTTTATAAGCAAAAGACTAACACAGGGTAAATGAAAGACAGCCTCTTCTCTTCCTTTCTCCGTCACGGAAGAATATAATTCTTATAAGTGATTAGTATAAGTAGCCGAGTGATTTCGTTTTTTGAAACATAAGTGGGCGTGGCAATAACAATAATGTGATTGCTTAAGCAATCACATTATTGTTATTGCAGAGAACTCCTGATACATTTTTAATCAACGCATTTTTGATTCAACAATTCAGCTGAAAAGAAACGTAAAATCTTTTCTTTTGTTTGTTTGACTGTTCAACTTTCGTCGTTTTGACTATAGACATCCATACAAAATAAACACTCATAAACACACTCTCAAATGAAATTAGCATAAGCAGTATGTCCTTTCTTATCGTTAACAAATAGATAAATCGTAAGCCGGTAGTTTTAGAGGTATAGTTACAATTGCAGAGATATTCCACAAATTTTCATCATATGAAAATTAATTTACGTCAAAAATTATTTTACATCTTTATACGGTTCCTGGGTCCTATACGTTATATTAAAAAAAAAAAAAAAAAAAAAAAAAAAAGTCCGTGCTCGAACAAGTTAGCAGTAAAAATTCCCATTTTTTCCGACCAAAACTAACCAAGTTATGACCAAGCATAGGATTTTATTAATTTTATGAATACTAAAAATGCGTTTTCCCGTTTTTGGTGCCAGAATGGTACAAAAGATATGGAAAAAACGCATGACATTTATAAATTTCTATCAACGAGAATACATATTAATAATAGTAGGCATAGAGCAAGGTTTTTTTTTTTTTTTTTTTTTTCCCTATAAGTATTCCTTGGTTTTCTCTATTAGTATTTTTAAACTTTCAGGGGGGAAATATTCTGTGTTTTGGCAGATTTCAGCTTTAAAAAAAAAATTCTTTAAAACTCTCGTCTTTCGTTTAGGGGCAGATTTAAATTTTATGAAACACTTCAGAATTCAACCGGCAAGGGCCCATATAGATGTGAATTGTTAATAAATATAGAACAACTAAATAATAACAATCTTTAATTTTAAAGTATTATATTGAAACTAAAATTTATGTACCATAATCTTTTTAAATAACGAGATCGTTGTTGAGATAACATAAGTCTTCATATTTCTTCTTCTTTCCGGCTTCTGTTCTTCTGTATTCTCTGGCTGGATAGAAGTGCCATCTGCTGACATACATTATTCCTAAAACTTATATTTTTATGAATAAGATAAATATTAACATTTCTAGTCTTTTTTCTTGAACTTTTATAGTATGGAGTATGAAATATTTCTATATTATATTAGGTTGTATTAATAAACGCAATTAAAAAAAATGTGGGGTGGGGGGAAGTGTATGATATTTATTTTATATAATTCACCGATGGTTCGTTGTAATAAAATGTTATTTATATTGGGAAATATTGAGAAAAAAAATTCCCCTTAAGTTTCTATGCTTTATCGCTTTTTATCAATATACTGAATAGTACTAGGTTAAATAGTTGAACAGTTTGATATTATTCTCAAAATGCACTTTCATTCTCACAATCTAAGTACTATTTTGTGTGTGTGCGTGGTGTGTGCAAAATTTTAATTAGTTGTACCATTCAGTAGATTTTTGTTATTTTAAAAGGCGTCAAAATTATTTGTAAACAATACAATAATCGATATCACTTTCTAACACCCTTAGTTTGTTTTAAAGTAAAGAAAAAACTATTGTTTATTTATTTTTTTATTTTTTTATTTGAACGGTGAGCTTTGATATGATCAAAAATCAATAAACAATTTTTTTTTTGTGTGTATGTGTGTGTTATAAACCTATTTAAATTCTAAAAATACAAATATATTGCTATATACTTAGCAGAAAATGCGTTTTTCATGCTTCTTAAAGGTAAAGAATGAAAGTAACATATAAAATATTTCAAATGCAATTTTCTCAATACAAATTTTTCACAGTCCATTCATCTTTAAAATACTCCAGGCAATTTCAGTATGTCTAAGGTTTGATCTTCATATATACTACATGTCTATGCATCTATTTTGGAATATTTGTGTTTTAAAACCTCCACAATGAGCACAGCATATTCGTGATGTTTAGGGTATGTATACATGAATGTAGTAGGGGAGATTAGGGAGGGATGGGACATCAGCAGTAATGCTTAAAATATGCTTTATTTTTAATTTATGACTCTTTCACCAGACAGAGTAATTATTGCATCATACTTGTTGCTGAAAATATTTTTAGTTGCAAGCACCTATGAGTTCATGAATTAAAAAGACTATTTTATCACACCAAAAGTAACTAACTACTCAGATTTTTAATGTAAATTTTCAGTCTCATTCCTTGTTGCTAACTTAATTGTTTTTAATGTTTTGTAAACTCAACAATATATATTTTATGAGTGAATAGTTAAGACTAAAACCCACATGAATGTTGCTATAACCTCTTAAGACCCGAAGTTAAAATAATAGTACAAATACTCATTCTTTGCTTTTAAACAAACAAATTGATATCATAGATGACAAAAAATATATATTTTTTAAATCTATTGTTTTAGGGGGCTTGTAATTTCGGTTCACAAATATGAACATAAAATTACTAGCCCCCCCTCCCCCCCCAAAATATCAATTTAATTATCAATAACCTAAAATTACACTAAAAAAAAATAACAGCTTTAAATAAGTGAATAATCTGCAAATTCTTAATTTTTTTTTTAAATTATAAAGTTTTTAAGTTAAAGAATTGTGAAAATTACCTACTTTCTTGGATGCACTGTTTCGAAAGCATTTTGCAAACTCAGGTTAAAATAACTTATTTTATAAGGTACTAGCGGCCCTCCCTCGCTTTGCTTCGGGTTAACCTTGAAAACCTTCATCTCTTTGTGTTTTCTGTAGACCTTTTTAATGTGTACAATAATTAGTACATTATTTTGATAAATCTTGTAGGGTTCAGCCTGCGTTTGCAATGTATAAGCGGAAAAAATGAAATTATTTACGACATCACATTAAAAACCTCAAAAATAACAGTATTTCTCTACTATTTAATGGATGTTATTATACATATAAACCTTCCTCTTGAATCACTCTATCTATTAAAAAAAACCGCATCAAAATCCGTTGCGTAGTTTTAAAGATTTAAGCGTACATAGGGATATAGGGACAGAAAAAGCGACTTTGTTTTATACTATGTAGTGATTCGACATCGGTGCTGCCATTTATTGGTTTCATTAAAGCAAAAGCATTCAACTTTATAGAAGTGAAGTTAAAATGTAAAAATATCAGTTATTTTAGTTTTTATGAGCAAAAGAATCTAGGTACCCAGGACTCAAGAGGCTAAGGGAGGGATGGGACATGTCGATTCTCCCAAATGATATCTCTATCCAAATAATTATATTTAATTACATACAATTATTTGTATTTTATATTTATAAAACTATGTTGCTTTGGAATTGAATAGTTTAAGGGGGACGGGTACCGACTGGCATTTGACAATGAATCTTCTATACACATTTCCATAATTAAAAGATTGATACATATATACTACAACTAGCATTTAGTGAACTTTAAACTCTAAATTTTTATCTAACATGTGTTATTTTGTTAAATACTCAATAAATATTTAATAATCTTCAATTTTATTCATTTGATCAAGTAAAATTAACCCAGCTTACATTTGTGAATTATTGAAATTAGCGTTTGCTGGTGCTGCCATCTGCCATTCAAAATAGAAATTAATATTACATCAAACACGTTTCACATACTTTTGTAATTTTAAATGCTGGTAAACAGCTCAAAAAAAAATTAATCTGGTCGCAAAAATTCAGTTTGGTACCAAGCTTTAATATCCTTAATGAACAGCATTTATATTTAAGAATCTTCGTAAATTTATTAATGTTTTATCATGATATCAATTAGATTACACATTGGCGATATTTTGGCGAAGTTTTTCTGACTAATTTCTTTGGCAACCTTTTCCAAGGGCGGAGCCTCCTTTGCTGACACTGGAAGATTGATGTTTTCCTGTACTATTTCTGTATAGAATGTTTGTAAATTGGAACCATATGATTGGAATTGTGGAAGCCTTGTTGTAAAAAAATATGGATATAATTCATTATTCTATTCTCATTTGAAGTTTGCAAATTTGAATTGGGATTTTTTTAAATTTTTTTTTTTTTTATATATATTATTTGAAAATAGGGTCTGTTAATAATAAGTAGTATTTGAGATTACAATTTAAAAAATGTAACCTTTTTAATGAAAGGTGTTATGACAGTTCGATTTATCCTCTATTTTTAAGTATTTGTTTATGTTTATAGTGTGTGTGTGGGAGGGGGGGGGGGGGGAAGGTTAGCTCAAAAAATATTCCTGTGAAGTAAGGTTATGACCCTGGTTGAAAAAATTAAAAAAAAACTTCATTAGCGGATTTTATTTACACAACAGAGAGAAAAGTCTATGATATCTTTTAAAATAAAAAGTAATAATTTTATTTTATTTCAATGTGGTTGATTTCCATTAAAGATTTAAGGTTTTAATATGTGTTTCAGATAACAAAAATTTTAATTTAAAAATTAGTTCCAGACATCCAAAATTTAAATCTGCCATACTAGTTGATTTATTTATGGGCCAAAAGATCGAAAAAAAGGATTTTTGGAATTTTTGTATAAATTAAAAGTTTTGCTTCAATCTCAGTCACTCTGGAGATGTGAAAAAAAAAATCTGTCAATAACTTTTTTTTTTTTTTTTTTTTTGACAAATTAGTTTATTTGTTCCATGGAAGTTAGATTAGTTTACCACACTATTTTATTTTTAAGAAAACTTACAACCTTAAAAGTTTTGTAAGTAGAAAATATCAATTTTGAGATTTATACAGCAGAGGTGGTGCCAGAATCTGCTTGACGGTGAGGATGGGGGGGGGGGGGGGTAACACGAAAGTTTTTAATACATTTTTAAATGCAAAAGTATAAAATTAGCAGGCTATTCAAGCGATTTGAAATCAAAATAAAATTTCCATTTTTTGATAGATAAATTACTTATCGAGTTATAAGCTATTCGTGTCACGCGACAACACTTTTTCCCTTTTCTCGTGCTGCAGTATCGGGAATTTAATTCAGAACGCATATTTTGACAATATTTTTTGAAAGATATCCTGACTTTACCAAACTAGTTCGTTTGGGGCCACCGTAATACTTACCCATCATGCATATGCATAATAAAAAATATGAAAATAAAACATGTGTACACAACTTATAAAATGCATTGCAATTCGAATAAAATCATGGCTTGATGACTTCATAAACTTTAAATCTTCTATCACTAATTTGCATAAAAGAAACATTCTTATAACTCCAAAATGTTAATCATATTAACTAACAGTTTATTGCGCCGGACTAAGCATCTCATTTCCAATTTAAATATATATTTGAATTGAAATTTGGATGAAATACAGAGTCTTAAAATATCGAAGAGTGTTGAAAAGTTGTAGGATTACAAATATCTCGGCAATTCATTATCGAAAATTTTTACAGACATTTTATCAGAACGAATGTTTTGAGAGTCCGAAAAAAATAGTTCCAGATAATCGAGGTTACTGAAATTCAATAAGCTTCTTCCCATTATTACATACTAAGTACATGATGGAATGCTACAGAGTGATCAATTAAATTATTTGAATTTAAGTCTGATTGCATAGGATTTACCACTATATTGCTGTTAATTGATTAATATGAGTATTTTAAATTATCCGAGACGTATAGTATTTATTTTGCACCTATGACTCTAAGGATCTGATATGATAATTTATACTTAGAAAATTTTATTAGACAAATTATCAATTAATTATAGAAAAGAAAAAGTTGCGTTGTGAATTATTTTTGATGTTCGGATCCTCTTTGAGCCAATTACAATCATCAAAGGTTACCTGCAGAGAGTTATGTAACATTAAATATATAATGGCTTATTTTAAAACCTAGATTGTAATATTAAAGAAAACATTTCCTAAAATAAAAGACTTAATATTAATTCAATAAATTAAGTAAACAAAAGGAAAACTGACTAAAATTAATTGAATATAAAATTGAGTTTATTTACAAGGTAATTATAAGCATATGATTAAAAACAAACATAAATGTTTAAAAAAAATAAAAATGTTCAATCCTAGTTGAGAACTGTATTCTCAACATTTATTTTCTGGGAATTACAGTTTATCTTACTGAATTAACAAATTCGATTTTGAAAGGCAGAGTTCCATACCCTAGAAGTATTTATTTGATTAGCCTTTTATATTTAGATCGGGGTAGGATCTTCATACACACTTAAATTCGTATTATTAAAAGAATATAGCTTAATTAAATAAAATGGAACAATGGTGAAGGAAGATTGTTTGTTACCTTATATTACTAGATAACGTTGACAGCAGGAGGTAATGGCTGACGCGTTTTCGCTTTTTCTTAGCGCGTACATTTCCATCTATTGGCACACACACTCAAAATCTGTTTTTTTAGTTAGAGAGCAGTCAACCTTCTACTTTTCCATCTTTTTTGAATCTGAACTCTCAAGAAAAATCACATTCTTTTCGTGGAGCAAAAAAAAAGGGATGGAACCATTTTTCCCTTTTCACATAAAATTAAGGCCTTATACGTTTTAACTTCTTGAAAATTTGCATGTTTCGGCCATACCTCTGATTTTAGAGAGATGACCATTGGCATGCGGGAGAAATTTGGTACTCCCCTTGAGTGTTTCATAGGTCCGTCGGTACAATAGCGATTCCTCTTGACGCCGTGCTGTGTCTGGGAGGTAAAGATGCTTTTACTTGTGAGGTCTTCGTGCCTATTTAAGCTCTCATAAATAAATGTGTCATATTATTGTTCTGACAATTTTCTCCATGACATTTTTATTAGGTGTAGTTAAATCATTCGTGGGAACGGAAAACCAAATATTTCCTTGACTGCCGTGGTTCACTTTGTTCCACAATTATCTATCTGTATGCGCTGATCCTAAAATGGATCATTAATTTGTATTGTTCACTGTTCACTGATTAAAATGATACCAAATACTCTGCTAATATGCAGAAAAAAAACCAAATACTTTTTTTTTTATAGTGTGTGCTAGTTTAGATCTAGATGGTGGTATTTCTCACCATCATCTCTTCCCCCGACATTAGAAAAAAAAAGGTCCACAGTATCTTTTTTTTTTATATATATATATAGCCACAAAGTACTCGATGAAAGTCCATCGTCGTATTATATTGAAGATCAAAACTGAAAATGTTCACATGGAAAAGTCTAGGAACTTGGGATAAGCTGGGGTGTCACTAGGTTTGGAGTGTAAGTAGGTTTGCAACACCAGAAAAAAGTTTTACACATTGGTGAAATAAAGCGTAATCAAAAGTTCACTGTTGAAAAATCTGATGAAAGACATGACTTCTTCAACAAGTTATCATGTGTAGTTGGTTTCAATTTCCATTGTTCCAAAAACATTTATTAAAATTTTGAGTTTTAATAGGTCCAAATCCAAATAAAGCAGGAAAATTTGAATAAGCCAAATAATAAAATAAAATGCCCGAGAGAAGAAAGAAAAAAAAATTAATTTTCTTTTCCACTCTTATATTTTTAGTTATTACATACATATAAATTGGCAAATCTTTTATTTTAATTATTACAGGCTAATTAGGTACCCATACGTTGAAACACAATATACAGAATCATTTAAAACAAATACTCAATATAATCAGTAAGCTGTATGCATTGATAATGAATACCATACAATTAAAAAAAAATTATATAATATATGAAAAACATTGAGAGAAAACACATCTATATAATCACATGTCTGTCGTACTACAATCTGTATTATAAACATTATAATCTAATTCTCACATGAATTATTTTCTCTTGAGCAGAAAGGAAAACTTCTTTATTTTTTTTTTATATATATATAAAGAAAATGTTATGTTAAAAAAAAAAATCTTATCATTCTTACTAAAACAATTGTTTTGGAATATGTGAAAAGGCTACTTTTCTGAATGAAAGATATTCTCAATAATAATATATTTTCATAAAAGAAACAGATCGAAAAAATGAAAATTTGTTTTCTTCTTTCGATACCAAAAATTTAAATATCCATCTATAAAGTCAAACACAATACCCTTTTAAACTGCCTGCCTTGGAATGGACGGGGTTGGGAAAAAAAAAAAAAAAAAACAAGGCAGAAGAAGAAAAAGAAAAAAAAACAGTAATCTTTTCTCCCTCTAATCCATCACCGCTAAGCGGAAGGATAGAGAATGACAGCTAGATGACCGTACCTGTGGACAATGACTCATCTCCCTACCTTCGGATTCAGTTGTACCCAGGGGACGATTTGCGAAATGATAAGCCGTGTATTAGGTATCTTTCCTCACCTGTGGGTGACGTTTACTAAACTCCTGTATTACTGACAGTGGGGAGAAAAAAAAAATCAGTGAAACGATTTGATTGCACGTGTGTCTGTGCAGATTTTGGATTACTCGCCAAAATTCAGCTATCTGTATTTTATTGTTGAAATAAGATTACAGGTGTGATTAAAATAAAAAAAAAGTCGTGTATACCCGGCTTGGATTTAAAAAAAAAAAAATGAGGTATGTTTAAATCTGTATATCTGCTTAATATTTTCTATAAAAAAAAAAAAAAATCGGTACACGTGTAACGTGGTCAAATCCGTTTGCATCGCACTATCTTCTCGTCAATTTATATATTTACTTATTTATTTATATTGTGTATAAAAACGTAATGTATTATAATATATATATTTTTTTAATATAATATTGATTTTCTAGTTACAATTTAAGTTAGCGAGAACAAGCGAGCGTTGCTTTGCACAAACGAAAATGTGCATGCAATTGTGAAATGTTTATTTAATTATTTATTCTTCTTATTATTATTATTTTAAAATATATTAACGTGTAAATATACATATTTAAGGAATCGAAAGCGAGCGTTCGCTTTTCTTTTCTCTTATTATTTTTTGTTTTATAAAATATTACATATAATAGTTAGAAAAAAAAAAATTAAACAAATTCTTTTTTTTTTTGTAAAGTTTGGAAATTTAGTTAATTAGAAATATCTCAGCTAAATGCATTATTAGATGCTCTGAGCAGATAGTCTCAATTTCGCCTGCAAAAACGAGACTTTAACATCCAATAAATTGCTGAAATGATCATTGACATGTATCCAACACCTTTTTATCATTATTATTTTTTTAGTATGAAATAATTTACCTAAATATTTAAGGTATAAATTAAACATCCAATTTATGTTTTGTAATAATTGAAACGTTCAATGGTATTTTTTTTTTATTTATTATTTTTTTTTGTAATTAAATTAGCTGAAATGTTAATCCTTAGGGACAACTAATAATTTTTTTTTTTTTTTTTTTTTTTTTTTTTTTTGTTTTATAATATGAAATCGTACGATTATTCTAAAATTAAAATTGAAACGCGTTGTTCTAACCAAGTTATAGATTATATCAAATATTAAACTAAAATAATTTTGTAAAATCTGACCGATTTTTTTTTTGTTATAATAATTCAAGTGGATTCGTCAATCCGTGGCTTTAAGCAAAGGATGAATTATTATAAATATTGGTCAATATAAAATGTTGTATTATTATTATTTATATTTGTGTCGCCGAGTGAATAGATGTTGACTTGTAATTTTAAATCGATTAGTTATATGTTTTGTGCTACATATAAAGACTTTTATTTTCACTTTTAGTAGAGGGGGTAAGGTTATATATTAAAATTTTTTTTTGTTTTGTTATATAAATTAGTATAAAATGGGTTTGAAAGGGTGATACCCTGGCAAGGCTGCCTCTGTTTTTATTTTTACCGTAATTATTATTATTTTTTATTTAACGTGCATGTTTGTTCATAACTCCCTCTGACGAGCCAAATCCCTCAGTAGTACACTGTGTAGCAAAGAAAAAAAACTTGCAGTATCCTCCCTAAATGATCTTTTTTTTTTTTTTTTTTTTTACATAGTAACCTGTCCTCAATGTACTGTAAATAAACAATAATGGAAAATTATAAAATGTGTACTAAACTAAAGAAAAATAAGACATCTATAAACGATAAAAATTTAAAATATATATATACATATTGCCTCGAGAGCAATAAAAGAGAAAAAAAATTTCTCGCTTCCCTATCTAGGAATTTATGTGTATAGTCTGTGATTCCACTTTCGTTGGTGAGAATAATTTATTTATGTGGCGTTTAATAGTCGCTTTATCTGGGAATGCAATTTCCTTTAATAGGTAATTGTTATTCCTAAGCTTCCTTACCACCTCGAATGGTCCCAAGAATTTTGGCTGAAGTACACCTGGTTTACCCACGACTTTTAAGTAGCATTCTTGTCCCGTTTGTAGAAATTTTACTTTTTGGACTGGAGTACTGTCGATGTACTCCGCCATCATTTTTTTTTGGTTTTGTAAGGCTAATTTCTTTATTTCCTCAATATGTTGGACTCTATTTTTAACGTAGGTTTTGACAATTATGTCTTGGTCGGGCAAGTGTATGGAAAAAGGAGTTCTTATTTCTCTACCGAAAAATAGAAGTGCCGGAGAAAATCCCGTAGCTCTGTGCGGCGTACTCAGATTAATTAGGCTATCTGCATTTGGGGTGTCCATTGTAGTAATTTTAGGAGTAGCTTTTTCAGAATTTATAATTTTCTTCTCTTTCTTTTTTTTCTTATTATTATTATTACTATTATTACAAATAATATTAGTGTCTACAGTTTGATTATTTAATTCGCGTAATTGTTGTCTAGTTTTGACACCAGTATCTATTCTACTAATTCTTTGACTTTTACGCTTATTCATCCAATTAAAGTACAAAATCATAAAATAGAGAGAGAGCAAAAAAAAAAAATTGTTTAACATAAAATAAAAGATACCCAATGGTGAATTGTTATGCACTGTTCGAGAAATTAATTATATATAATATATATCATTTCAATATTTGAGCATTATTATGTATTTATTTTATATTTGCTGCTGTTGCAGTATATGTAACACAAGTCATATTTTCAATTCTTTGTTAATACAAATCAATCCAATAACACTTATTATTATTTAATATATCATTATATATTTAGTGAGGTACCCAAAAAGAATTGCCAGGTATATGCATGTTACAGAGTGTATGAAGATTCCCCAATGAATGCTTAAATTTTTTTTTTTTTTTTTTTAATTAGTTGTTGAAAAGAGGAAAAAATTTTTTTTCAAAAGAATTAGAATTAAGAACATTTATGTTAGCAAAAAAAAATTTTTTTTGTTAGTCTTAATATTGCATATATATTTTTATATTTAAAAAATTATACAATAACCTAAAGTTCTATTTCTAAAATTAAATTAATATATTAAAATAATTTAGAAAGAGGTAACGGTACCACTTCTAATTCGGTAAACCCTATGATGGAATGCTACAGAGTGATCAATTAAATTATTTGAATTTAAGTCTGATTGCATAGGATTTACCACTATATTGCTGTTAATTGATTAATATGAGTATTTTAAATTATCCGAGACGTATAGTATTTATTTTGCACCTATGACTCTAAGGATCTGATATGATAATTTATACTTAGAAAATTTTATTAGACAAATTATCAATTAATTATAGAAAAGAAAAAGTTGCGTTGTGAATTATTTTTGATGTTCGGATCCTCTTTGAGCCAATTACAATCATCAAAGGTTACCTGCAGAGAGTTATGTAACATTAAATATATAATGGCTTATTTTAAAACCTAGATTGTAATATTAAAGAAAACATTTCCTAAAATAAAAGACTTAATATTAATTCAATAAATTAAGTAAACAAAAGGAAAACTGACTAAAATTAATTGAATATAAAATTGAGTTTATTTACAAGGTAATTATAAGCATATGATTAAAAACAAACATAAATGTTTAAAAAAAATAAAAATGTTCAATCCTAGTTGAGAACTGTATTCTCAACATTTATTTTCTGGGAATTACAGTTTATCTTACTGAATTAACAAATTCGATTTTTAAAGGCAGAGTTCCATACCCTAGAAGTATTTATTTGATTAGCCTTTTATATTTAGATCGGGGTAGGATCTTCATACACACTTAAATTCGTATTATTAAAAGAATATAGCTTAATTAAATAAAATGGAACAATGGTGAAGGAAGATTGTTTGTTACCTTATATTACTAGATAACGTTGACAGCAGGAGGTAATGGCTGACGCGTTTTCGCTTTTTCTTAGCGCGTACATTTCCATCTATTGGCACACACACTCAAAATCTGTTTTTTTAGTTAGAGAGCAGTCAACCTTCTACTTTTCCATCTTTTTTGAATCTGAACTCTCAAGAAAAATCACATTCTTTTCGTGGAGCAAAAAAAAAGGGATGGAACCATTTTTCCCTTTTCACATAAAATTAAGGCCTTATACGTTTTAACTTCTTGAAAATTTGCATGTTTCGGCCATACCTCTGATTTTAGAGAGATGACCATTGGCATGCGGGAGAAATTTGGTACTCCCCTTGAGTGTTTCATAGGTCCGTCGGTACAATAGCGATTCCTCTTGACGCCGTGCTGTGTCTGGGAGGTAAAGATGCTTTTACTTGTGAGGTCTTCGTGCCTATTTAAGCTCTCATAAATAAATGTGTCATATTATTGTTCTGACAATTTTCTCCATGACATTTTTATTAGGTGTAGTTAAATCATTCGTGGGAACGGAAAACCAAATATTTCCTTGACTGCCGTGGTTCACTTTGTTCCACAATTATCTATCTGTATGCGCTGATCCTAAAATGGATCATTAATTTGTATTGTTCACTGTTCACTGATTAAAATGATACCAAATACTCTGCTAATATGCAGAAAAAAAACCAAATACTTTTTTTTTTATAGTGTGTGCTAGTTTAGATCTAGATGGTGGTATTTCTCACCATCAGTACATACAAAATTTCAAGTCTCTATCTCAATTTGTTCGGGAGATAGAGCATTTACAGACACACAGACAGACGGAAGGCAATATTTTTTTCTAAAAATGTTTATCCGAATCTCCAGTGTCTGAAACGTGTAAATCCGTCAATTTTTTTTTTTTTTTCGATTTTCAAAACAAATACAAGACTTACCCTATACTACGTATGATGGGTAAGTAAAAATGGAAATAGTGTTTCGATTGCATATTTTTTTAATAAGAACACCTGCCATTTCCATGCCTTTCCGAAAACATGCCTGTTCTGAAATCCAAAAGAGCTACTTTCTGACACATTTCTTATTTGAAAACCCATGATATTGGAGTACTTTTGAGAGTACTCAAATTACTCGTATAATACAGTAATAAATTTCACTAAAACAATTAGTGTATGTATAATTATATAATACGATGTATGTATAATTTCAAAAGAATGCGAAAATGTTTTTCTTATATTCGTTTAAAGGGCCCTAGTTCCTCATAATAAAATCTTTTTTTTAGGTGCGTTCGTAATTATATAAATACGTAGCACCTATAGTCGTCGTTTGGTCCGTCCGTCTGTCCGTCCGTCTGTCTGTCTGTCTGTCCGTCCGTCTGTCTGTCTGTCCGCATATAACAACGCAAAAACTACCCAAACAAATGGTTTGCAATTTAAAATATATTATCTTTGCATAATTTTGTCGAGACATTTTAAATTTTATGAAAATCGAATCAAAACTTTAGGAGATATTAATAAAAATATTTATTAAGAAATTTGAATTTTTTTTTTAAATCGGTGCTTTTTTGTTATAGGAGCTTCCGAAGTTTAATCGTCAAGCGAGCGAGATATTTATTTTAATACAGAAATTAATATGCAGACGATATAATTCATTTCACAGAATTAAAAATCATCAAGATCTGAATATTTATATAACTAGCTGATACATATATATCTGAATATTTATATAACTAGTTAAGATATTTGTATGAACAGTGTCATAAAATATATACTTAACTAGCTGTTTAACCCGTTCTACGCACGGGATATCATGAATTTAATTCTAAAACGTGCGTACGAACGCACCTCGTTTGTAACGTTTAACGTACAATTTCCAACTTGTTTTCCTCTCTTTTCACTAGAATTTTTTTTTTTTTTTTTTTTTTTTTTTTTTTTTTTTTTTTTTACATACGTAATTTTTAAAATGCCACTGAAAGGAAGTTTTCGATTTTATAATTGAAAAGATTCCAATGGTCCCCACTTGGTACCATATTGGTTTCAGGGGCCCCAGCTGTCCGAAAATAAGTTAGCAGGAAAACAGAAAAAAATACGGAAATTTGTAATGAATGACTTTGAGTGCGTATGTCAAATGTACATTTATTTTAATCTGCTAGCAGTAGGATTGTGTTTTTTGATACGCATTTCGAGAAAAGGAATCATCTAATTTATTATTTGTATACGTTGCCAATAATTATTTTGATTCTAGCTATAAAAGGAAAAGATCAAACCCCCTTTTTTAGTCACAAAAAAGTTTTAAAATAAGAAATTATTTTCTAAAAAATTATTCTCCTCAAAATTCACGAAGATGTGTAAAACACACGCTTCTTTCTTAGAGCGCATTCCTAAAGATAAAGATAAGATATCACTTTTCGGGCTACCCCAACACAGGACACCACTCACCCCCACTCTAGTACTTCTATACTTGACCCCAACCGCATTTGACCTCGGGGAAGGAAGTCCTTCGCTTTCAGCCATTCACAAACAAACCTGTTTGTGACCAAGCTAAGCTTTTAGTTGAACAATTACCAACATTTCGAAAACTACTGCTAGACTTCAAACATCCATTTTGGGTTGGGTTGGGTTGATTATTGACGGCCAATTATCGACACTAGGGATATAGGCCCAGGGGGAGTGCCCTTCGTGGGGGTCTTTCTAAGGGAACCTAATCCGTATTTACGCATGGAGAAAATCCACGGCTCGAAAGAAAACCACGAAAACTCCGAGCGATTAGGCCGACGGGCGCGATTGGGATCGAACCCAGCACCTCCCGTCTACCAGCTTCGAGAGCACAACCTCTCAGCCACTGGTGGGGCTCAAACATCCATTTTGCCGGAAAGATTCTTTTCTGTGGCGTTAGCTTCCCCTAGAAAATAAAACGAAAAAAAAGCAAATTTTTATTTTTTCAAATTTCTAATGCATTTTATTTTTCGGTAGATGATTATTTTTCTCAAATTTCACCCCCCCCCCCCCCTTTTTTTTAATGGAAGTTTGAACTCCCGTTGTCAAAAAATCTAAATTCTGAAAAAAAATATTATTTCAAGTTAACTTTCATTGTGGAAAAAAAAAAAAGTATTAGCGCTGTTTTGACAGAAAGATTAACCGAACTTATAAATACTTTTTAACAATGTTGAAACTATTAAGAATATAATATTTCATTAATTATTTTCCCATTAAAAAAATCAAATGTACTAGTTTTCTTAATAAAGTATGTTAGTATTACACATTTTGCTAACACTCTTTAAAATTTTCTGTTACATTTTCCATTTTTTACACTTTCCTACATAGTTGAAAAATGTTTATAAATTTGGTTTGTCTTTCCATCTGTTCATGCTCTAACTTGCGTAAATGTACTCTGATTGCCATGGAATTGACACATGTTTATTTACTATGGGGGGGGGGGGATTTTTATCAGAATCACTCTTATGCAGAAACTATGTAATTGAACTGTTATTTCTTTTTTCAGTAAAAGCAGAAGAGTTTTTCAAAGAATGTAGTCAAAGTTGGTGTTTTGAACCGAATTTTCGGACACAACAGCGCAGAAAACGAAAAAGAAAACTGTCGTTCTGACACAATAATAGCTAATAACTTAATATGTAAATCATTTATCGGGATAAAAGAACTATTCAACTGCAAATTACTTTAAAAATCATGCCGGTGAATATCATGCTTTCATGTTTAAAAATGAATCAGAAATTTTCGTGTTATTAAGAAGGGGGGTGGTGGTACTTTTATCAGAATCACTCTTATTCAGAAACTATGTAATTGATTTGTTTTTTCGTTTTTCAGTAAAAGCCAAAGAGTTTTTGAAAGATTGTAGTCAAAGTTTGTGTTTTGAACCGAATTTTCGAACACAACAGCGCAGAAAACGAAAAAAAAAAGAAAACTGTCGTTCTGAGACAATAATAGCTAATAACTTAATATGTAAATCATTTATCGGGAGAAAAAAACTATTCAACTACAAATTACTTCAAAAATCATGCCTGTGAATATCATGCTTTCATGTTTAAAAATGAATCAGAAATTTTCGCGCTAATTAAGAAGGGGGGGGGGGTACATTTATCAGAATCACTCTTATTCAGAAACTATGTAATTGATTTGTTTTTTCGTTTTTCAGTAAGAGACGAAGAGTGTTTCAAAGAATGTAGTCAAAGTTTGTGTTTTGAACCGAATTTTCGAACGCAACAGTGCAGAAAATGAAAAAAAAAACTGTCGTCTTGAGACAATAATTACTAATAACTTAAGATGTAAATCATTTATCGGGAAATGGAAAGAACTATTCAATTGCAAATCACTTCAACAATCATGCCAGTGAGTATCATGCTTTCACATTTATAAATTAATCAGAAAGTTTTGCGTTATTAAGAGGGGGGGGGGGATTTTTATCAGAATCACTCTTATTCAGAAACTATGTAATTGAAATGTTTTTTTTTCTGTTTTCAGTAAAAGCCAAAGAGTTTTTCAAAGATTGTAGTCAAAGTTTGTGTTTTGAACCGAATTTTTGAACACAACAGCGCAGAAAACGAAAAAAAAAACTGTCGTTCTGAGACAATAATAGCTAATAACTTAATATGTAAATCATTTATCGGGAGAAAAGAACTATTCAAGAACTATTCAGAACTATTAGGCTTACGAAATGTCAAATCTTTTACTTTAGAAAAACATGTTTCAAATAAAATCACACATATTAAAAAATATATATTCAAAACGATATAATTTGTTCCCATGTGAATAAACAAAGTTTGGGGATGAGGCATATTTATATTTAAAAAACAAAATTAGAGACATATAATTATTAAAAAAAATAAAATAAATATTAATTTAAAAAAAATTCAACTACTTTCTTCTTTCCTGCCTGTAATTGCAAATTTAAAATAATGAGGTTATATGTTCTTTCTTTTCTTTTCTTTTTTTTTTTTTTTTTTTTGTAACAAAGCTTTGACAGTTGCCTAAAAGAAATAGCTCTCTGTCACTAATAAAAATATGAAAAAACAATTTAACATTTATAAGTTTACTCTACATCCTCTCCTTTGTGTATTTGTGTGTTGCTGTGTACATCGTCAGGCTCAATCCATTTTATCCTACTCAAACGCAACACATTGTTTTGTTCATGCAAAAACCAGACCTGAAGCAAAACCTCTGCTTTAATCTAGCACAACAGATATATCATAAATTCATTCGCTACATCTACCTACATTCGATATTATTGGAGAGTTCTGGCTCGTAAACTCCACCCTCAAAGAATTTCAGGATAGTAATATTTTGGCGCGAAAGCGCTTTTTTTTCGATCTTTTTTTGAGTTTAAAAATTCTATACCGCCAAATCTTCTGACGACCTGTTGCAATCAGAGCCATCTATCGGACATTTTCGCTGCCAAAAGTGACTACTCGTTACTCTTGCAAGTTAACCCATTAAGGACCGAATTATTTTTCTCAATAAAATACAAATATTGCGATTCGTAACCTCTTTTATATTACAGCAACCTAAGAGTGATTTTATCATGGTGTTTCTTGCATCAAATAAAGCAAATATTTATCCTAAAAACAAACTGGTGTTACCTTAAAACCTGGTATAAGAAACAAAATATTTTGAAAACGCAGCGTCAGTCTTTAATGGGTTAAAAAGGAATTTTAACTACTTACATGATATTTTTTAAAAAACAAATGTACATTGAAAAATTAAAGCAGTGCAATTTTTTTTTTCTTACTCATGCATTATTTATCCTAAAAGCCACAAAAAAGGTTGAAGTTATGTCAACCATTAGTATTAAATATTTTATTTATTTCTATAATATCAATTTTTTTAACTTTTTTAAATAAAATATTACTGTTTTGAAATAATTATTGAACTGAAACTGAGAACTTTTATTTTTTCATTGCAATGCACTATTTAAAAATCCCTGATGGCTCGGCCTACAGGTGCAGGTAGATTTCGATGATGCAGACCGTGGGGCGTCTGTTTATCGGGAATTGCAGAAGAAATGACATTTTTACCACAATGTGGCAGTTGGGACCGCCCACTGCGAAATCTACCTGTGTTTGTAAGCGGAGACGGCAAGAATTTTTTTTGTTTTTAATTTATTTTTCTGTAAGAGTTCGTCCTATGAAAAACTTGTCAGTATAAAAGTTGTAGATAATATTAAGACAATTTATAATAAATTAAAGTGGATTTGATATCTTGTGAATTGACGAAGTTATGAATTTTTTTCTTCTTAAACCACTATCCCTCCCCCTTGAGGCCATTTTTAATTATACTTGAACTTGAACTTGTGATAGGTTCAATGGGCTTCCAAGTTGTGAAGCAACTGCGCACCCTGGCTTTGAGTAGGTGTATATCAAATCCTGAGAGCCATATGAAATGTCTAGCCGTAGTCCAATGGACTACATAAAAATAGGATAGTGTTAAGTATATAGGAAAAATATGTCATACATAAATTTTTGGCCCTTTTCCTAGAAGTAGTAATAACTTTAAACGGATTCGATATGTATCAAAATTAAGAAGTTATGGGTTTTTTTTCTGTTTTCACAAACTCCCCCCCCCACCCCCTTTCCTCTCTCCTCTTGGCCCTATTTTGCCCAGGGGTCGTTTCACCAGGCACGCTTTAATTGATTCTCCTTCCCAAAGGTCAAGGGGGGTGGGGGGTGAACGTTGACAGTCTTACTGCCTTATTTCTTTGGCGAGCCATGAGCGAAGGAGCTCTTCGCCAAGGCCGCTGACCTTTCAGGCCGGGTGCTTATATGATATATCTTATACTAGCTTACCCGCCCGGCGTTGCCCGTGCCAACACAACCTTAAATGTACCTGAAATCAGTGTTGAACATTTTTTTATTATTAAACAAATCTAATGTTGGGGGCCCCACTACCTTAGACAGCAAACACTGGGCGTGCCATACACACTCCCATATATTACTGTAAGTCGAGTCGAAAGAGCCATACCCCTTCATGATCCAGCCCATAGAACCAGAGATAGAAAAGCACCCCTGGTGGTGAAAATCGAAAAGCTCTATCTATGTAGAGTCGAATGAGCCATACCCCGTCGTGATCCAGCCTATAGTACCAGATATAGGAAAGCACCCCTTGTGGTGAAAATCCGAACTAAAATCAGTCAGCTCTATCGATGTCAAGTGGAAAGAGCCATACCCCATTGTGATCCAGCCCATAGAAACAGAGATAGGAAAGCACCCCTTGGTGGTGAAATTCAGAACTAAAATAGGTAAGCTCTATTGATGTTGTGTCGAATGAGCCAAACCGTGTCGTGATGTGACCCATAGAACCAGAGTTAGCTGCAAAATCCTTTAGTTACACCTTCCACCGCCAGGGAGCACAATATGTTCTATACGAACATAACTGAATTCATTAAGGTTATCGATGTCGAGTTGAATGAGGCATACCCCGTCATGATCCAGCCCATAGAACCAAAGATACGAAAGCGCCCCCTGTGGTGAAAATCCAAACTAAAATCAGTAAGCTCTATTGATGTCGGGTGGAAAGAGCCATACCCCGTTGTGATCCAGCCCATAGAAACAGAGATAGCAAAGCACCCCCTGGTGGTGAGAGGAAGTTGATGTAGAATAAATGTGATATTTAATAAAAAGTCGTTCCCACCCCACCCCCTTTATCTCGCCATTTTCGCTATTTATTACAAATATACAAATGTTTCTTAATTACATCTAATGTCCCGATCTGATAATGGGGTTTCCCTATCTACCTATCCTAATCCGCTTTTCCCTATCATAATAGAAAAAAGCATATTTTATCAAAGAATCGCTGGCAAACGCAAATTTTGTCAAAGGTTCGCAAGAAAAACACGAATTTTATCAAATAATTGCTGAAAAAACATGAATTTCGTAAAAGGATCGCTAAAAAAACATGAATCTCGTCAAAAGGCAGCAGAGAAAACACGAATATTGTCAAACGATCATTAAAAAAGTAAATTTCATCAAAGGATCACGGAAAATGCGAATTTCATCAAAGGATTGCGGAGAAAACGCAAATTTTGCCAAAGGATCACAGGAAAAATGTGAATTTCGTCAAAGGATCGCTGAAAAAAAAAAAAAAAAAAAAAAAAAAAATTACGTCGTAGGATCACTGAAAAAACATGAATCTCAACATAAGTATGTGGAAAAACACGAATTTCGTTAAAGGATCACAAAAAAAGCAAATTTCGTCAAATGATTGCAGGAAAAACTTGAATTTCATCGAAGGATCGCAGAAAAAATACGAAATTCGTCAAAGGATTGTGGAAAAAATGCAGATTTTGTGAAAGGTTCACAATAAAAACTTTCGTGAAAGGGTCGCGGGAAAAATGCAACTGTCTTTATTAAAAACAGCAGACACACAAACCTCTACACAAACAAACCTATTCTGTCTTCCACAATTTAATTTGTAAATATGAAGTTAAAAAAAAAAAATCCCTGTTTTCTCACATATTATGAGTTTTATCAGCAAGTTAAAACATTAAGTAAATATGAATGATTTGCGGAGCTGTTTCTATCAAAAATTTAATCACATCGCCCAAAAACCCTCAACAAAAATAATTATAAAGAGTGCGATGACAACATAAATTTGCATGTCCGTTCTTGGGCGATTCTTATAAAACACAAAATTTGTCACAAATGATTTTTTTACAACATGCTTACAAATTAAAATGGTTTATAATTATTTTTAAAAAAAACTCGGCCAGAAATAACATTGATTTTACATTTTTAAAGACTTATTCTTTATAATTATTTTGAAACAGCTCCGCAAATCATTCATATTTATTTATTGTTTTACTTTCTGATGAAACTCATAATGTGAGAAAACGGAAAATCACAAAATTGATCAATCAATAGTTGAAAAATATCTCAAAAATCATCAAATGGTCTCGGGGGGGGGGGGGGGGTAATTCTGAAATGTACCAAATGGTTTTGAAAATAATCAAACGACAGCAGGGGTAAAAAATCTGTTTTCAATCAATCATCACAATTGGCGAGTGTGACTATTAAGATGGCCAGTGGTGGCAAAACAGTCAATCGACAAATTTTTAGTATTACTTGCAGATTGGTGAGTGCTAATTTTGTCCTATATGTGAGTGATTCTTATGAAACTCATGTCACAAAATGCACATCATAAATATTTCCCGGACTGGGAATTTATAATCAGTTCATCAAAACAATTTAATAATTACCGTCAAATCTCGTTAATCCGCCCCCCTAAATGCGATGGAAAATCGTAAAATAACCAGAGGGGGGGGGGGGGGCGCTTGCACGGTATTAGAATTGTATTATATGATATTTATGGATGGTGGTGGTGGTTGGATGCTACCGGCCGATCGTCGCAAAGTATGCATTCTATAAAGTGACAAAAGAAACAAATTTGGAAAAAAAAAATCCGTTCTCAGGTGATTAAGATTTAATAATTATTTACTGAATGTTTTCATTTTATTCAAAGTAAAGTTCAAGAAAAACATTGGATTCTTGGACGACTAAAAAAGTTCTTAAATCATAAACATCACTCAAAAACGCCCCAACCAAAAAATCATGAATATATAGAAACAGCTCAGAAAATCTGTTTCATTAAGAATATTTTTCTTGGGCGACTAAAAAAGTTCTTAAATGAAACTTCTTAAATGGAGTTAAAAATGGTTCTTAAATGGAGTTCAATAACAAATCTTAATGAGAACATACATCTTAACAATTTATCGCATGTTATGAATTCATCAATCTCGGGAACTAAAAATGTAGTCCAAAACAATTACAGGAAAAAAATTGTAAACAATAAATTACTCAAAAATTTAATGTAAATTGTTTGTTTCCATCAAAAATATTTAATTTGTAAGTATGAGGTAAAAAAAAAATCACAATGGATTCCTAACCGCCCAAGAACTCAAATTATTTACTGAATATTTTCATACTAAAAATGCTAAAAAAATGAAACAAACTAACTAAAAATACCGTCAAAAAGTTTTTTAAAATATTATAAGCGTTGCACAAATTATTTACTGAATATTTTCATACTAAAAATGTTAAAAAATGAAACAAACTAACTAAAAATACAGTCAAGAATAGTTTTTTTAAATATTATAAGCGTTGCAGATACATGAAGATATACTTTCTGTTCAGTGAAGTGTAAGATGAAATAGGCCTAAACCCCAGTGACAAAACTAACTATCGGGAACTTAATATGATATATATTGCATATTTCAAACTATTTTTGAAATATTATTAGCGTTGCAGACACACGAAGATAGTTCTGTCACTGGGTTTAGGCTTGTGTTGGGTAACTCATACAAGAGGCACCTCATTTGTCCCATACACCGTGAGAATTTGTCCCATCACGTCACGTTTCAAGATTGATGTACCTCCAAAATTTTGTCATGTTGCCTCTCTTTCAGGTGGTGAACGCTGTTTCAGGAAATGAAGTGTGTGAGTGAGTTCTGAGTTGTGTTTGTCTTTGTGTCATTGTGTTGGAAGCAGAGGAGTGGAGTCGGAGATAGTTGCGGTCTATGTTTGAAAAATCTTAAGCTATGAGGAGGTTGAAAGAACGTAGGAAGATAAAAACAGAGCAGAATTGGGGGAGGGACAAATTGTCTTCAAAGAAGTGGAGTTGGCGTGATAGGGAAAAGTGATGTTTTTTATTTTGCTTTTATAAGTATTGAATTGGCGACACTTTTCAACCTGTCATTTAGGATTGACTTCAGGTGGGAAACTAGGGGTGAGGGGCAATGAGGCATTTGCCCTGGGCAACAGCAGAACAGGACGTGAGGAGTGCGCAAAATGAATAGTTATAGAAAGAGAGGAATAAGTGATAATTCCAAGCAAACAAAGATATTTTACAGTATTGAATTCATTGCTAGGCGAATAGAAAATCCTGGTTTTTCAGTTTTTTAGACAATGGGACTCATACAGGGTCGAAACAACCTGGGAGGGGGGGGGGCAAAACAGAAGACGTAGAAGAAGGGTGCGCTGTGCCAGATGAAGATTTGGTTTGTTGTTTAATACAAAAAAATATATGAAATTTGAGTAAAAATGTTTTGCAGCTGGAGAATGTAAAAGAAAATCTGAGCCAAAATGTATTAAAATTGACAAATAAATAGATAAAAAAAATGGTGAAGTCGGTGACTTCCCGGGACACTAAAAAAATAGGCAATTTTAAAAAGTTTCTTAGTACGATATATAAAGTCACTATTGTAATTTTGAAAATTAGCGTTAAGTTCAGGAAAGCATCTAGACATATCAGCCTATTAATAGAAAGGGCGTTACAAGTGATAGTTCCATGAAACTGGCTGTAGATAGCACACAAAGATATTTTATGGTATTGGAATTCGTTGCCTACAGAAAATCCTGTTTTTTTAGTTCTTAAGACAATGAGACTCATTCATATCACTATGGTTTTAAACTCCCGCTCAATTGTAATATAACAATACAACTACAGCAAAATATGTGAAAATAAAATCTGTCTAAAACAGAATCCTGTCTTAAATGAAAAAAATAATTTCCCCAACAGAAAGAATATCAACTATTATACATGCTAAAACGGAAATCTGTATAAAGCGGAATTTTTTCCAGTACCTTTCAATTCCAGTTTCGCAGGTTTTATTGAATAAATATTTGACAAAGCTGAGTACATAGTTCAATATTACATATTTTATGATTACATATTAAAAAAAAAAAAAAAGTTGGCTATTAGAAACTTTGCAAAATTATCTTTGTAAATTTATATTGTGGAGGAGAGAGGGGGGGGGCGCCAAAATCCGCCCTCCGCAAAAAAAAGCTAGTGCTCATATCACTTAACTATAAGTACCTCAGTAGTAATAATTTGAAATACTTACAACTACAGTAAAATCTGTCTATAACGGATTCCTGTCTTAAATGAAAAAAAATATATGGTCCCAACAGAAAGAATAACTACAGTTATACCTACTAAGATGGAAATCTGTATAAAGCGGATTTTTTTTACAGTTCCTTTCGATTTCGTTTTCCCAGATTTTAATGAATAAATATTTAAAAAAGCTGATTCCGTAGTTCAGTATTAAGTATTTTATGATTACACATTTTAAACTAATTTTAAGTCGGCCTTTAGAAGCTTAGTAAAATTCTCTTTGTAATTTTACTTTGTGTAGGAGGGGGAGGGAGGAAGGGAATTGGCCAAAATCCATGTTTCCCCCGGTGAAAAAAAAAGTTAGTTCCGGCCCTGATTCACATTGAGTCGATGAATGAGTGAATGAATTTTAGATTTGGTGTCATTTCAAATTTAAAGTAAAATTACAAATTCAAAATCGTAAATTTAACTTTAAATACTTGCTGCTACTTTAGCTCTCATAAATACTCTTACTACGTATTTATTCAACATTCTACATGTAATTTTCTCTTTCTAAATATTTTATTCAGATTTGTGTTTGTGTTTGTACTTCAAAGACATAAGTTTTATAATGTTATTTGATAAACTTTATAATATTTATCTGCTCAGTTAGTATATTAGTAGATAATTAGTAGATACAGATTAGAGAGTATCTGCTCTCAAAACTGGTAGACGGGAAGTGCTGGGATCGAACCCAATCGCGCTCGTCGGCCTATTCTTTCGGAGTTTTCGGTGGTTTTCTTCGAACTTTGGATAACCATGCGTAAATACCGGTTAGGTTCTCTTAGAAAGACCCCCACGGAAGGCACTCCTCCCCTAGGGCCTATATCCCTTGTGTAGATAATCGGCCGTCATAAATCAACCAACCATTTTCTGCAGTTGCCATCTTCACATCCGGCAATGTGCGCAAATTCTTTCGAATCTCTGTATGTGATATACATAATATAATTTATACACTCCACACAATACACTAAAAATTAGTTACGTTTAAAAATACATACCACAGCTGAAAACGCACTTCCAACAATTATTAAGCATAGTCCGTTCTGTAACCGATTTTTTTTTTTTTTTTTTTTTTTTTTTGCCAAATCACTTTAATAATCACGCTTGTAAGTGTCATGCTTTTATGTTTAAAAATGTGTCAAAAAGTTTTGCGTTGTTGAGCGGGGGGAAATATTTTTTTGAAAATCATCTTAAATGTGATACGTTTATATACCGATAAAAACGAGTTTCAATCAAAAGTCTCTGAAAAAATGCATCATTTTATTTCAATCCCAGAATCATGCTCAATACTTATACTGTGCGAACTGTATTGTACTCATGCTTTTTTTAGCTTTGAGTCCCCTTTTATATATGACATAATTTTTCACTAAGAACAAGAAGACAAGTTGTTTTTATTATTTGAAGACATAATATAAATCAATGATCCAATTATGGAAGACAAGTTGTCTGTAATATTAGTTTTTTTTGTTACGGCCGATTGTCTGCACGAGAGGAATCTTAACGCGTATTTACGCAAGTCGAGCAAGGTTAGAAGAAAACCACGGAAAACACCGAACGAATAGGCCGACGGGTGCGACATGTATTTGAACCCAGCACCTTCAGTCTATCAGCTTTCAGAGCAGACCGAGATTATACTGTATTATTAGTATAGGACAAATCTCTTTAGTCTCTGTATCTAGGGCCCAAATTTTCTAAATAGGACCTTCCTATATCTATACGAAATTTTCACCGTTTTATAAATTAAAAAGACATCCTATAATTTCAGCAGTTATCAATATATTTTATATACTTATTTTTCTAATCAATCGGGTATGTTGGTAATAGCAATAGCAGAAATAATGTACATCAATTAAATTCCATCCCTCCCCCTAATATTTCCACTTTCCCCTCGCCCGCCATACAAAGCATAATTTTTTTTTCTGTTCAATCTGTCACTTTATAGTAAAAATAAATAATCAGACATCTAAATATTGCAGAAATTCTACACCCCCGCCCCCAGTCCATGGAATTTAAAAACTTTAAAAAAAAATCAAAAGTTTCTATCATGTTTGTTGTTTTGCAGTAAAAATAAACAATCAATCATCTAGTTTACATCAGTCATCTGATGTGAAATTCAAAATTCACACAGCATGCTTCTGCACCATCGACCTTTAATATACTAGACCCCACATTGGTAACCTTTTCGTTGACAGACATCAGTGGTGGTGGTGGTAGATTTATTCCGCCAAACTGGTTTTTCTCCCGCCAAAATCTACGTGGAATTTCCCCCGAATTTCCCGCCGAAACTTTATATTGTGTCTGTGCTGTTGTTGTTTTTTATTTATTATGTCTTATTTATGGATCACTTAAATAATATTTATTTATTTTAAAATATCTTGCAACAGTGTTCCAAGCTATAAAAGAACAGAATAACTATAATAAAGGTTGAGAGTCTACAGCTGTGTTTATAGTTTGTTAATTTTCGAAATAATTTGGAATGTTTTCTTGGGAGGGGGGGGGGGGGGGGAGAGAATTATTCTTTTTGTAAGATTTCTTATGTGAAATTGAGTTTATTACCTAAATATTGATTATTTATACATTTTTTTAAACCCATTGATATTGTACCTGGCAAAAGCATGAGCTTCATTTTTACAGATTTTCTTATTATAATAAGATTTTAGAATATCTACATAATTTTTTAATTGTTTTTAGGTTAGACCATTAATAGGTAATAAAATGCATCATTATCAGCTGATTACATCAGGTGTTTTTTTTTTTTTTTTTTTTTGATAACATGGGTTACTTTTTAGAAAAGTGTTTTTTTTTTTTTTTTTTCAAATAAGAATTGGTGATTAAGCAAGAGCTTAATTGTCTGCCATTTTGTAATAAAGTGATAAAATGTAAAATAATCAATATATTAAAATCATCGAACAAGCTGTAAAAATTTAGCTATATTTAATTTTTAAAATTCTTTATTATACTTTATATAAAGAAAATTTCAAAATTTATTTTTTTAAGAGGACAGTACAATAAGTGATTCCTGTCATGTGACAACATTTTTCTTTCAAATGCTGCGGCATCGGAAATTCGGTTCAAAATGCTGACGGACTTTTCTGAAATATCTTCTGCTTTTATTGAAAGCCTCTTTTGATAGCAAATTAAATAAGAACACCTGCCATTTTCATACATTTCCGATCACAAATTAATGAAACAATTTCCTGACGGCTCGGCCTACAGGCACAGGTAGATTTTGAAAATACAGATAGTGGGGCACCTGTTTATTGGGAATTGCATAAGAAATGACCTTTTAGCCATGATTCGGCAGTTTAGACCACCCACTTCAAAATCTACCTGTGTCTGTAGACAGGATTTTTTTTTCTTTCGGGCTATAAGAGTTGGTCTTATAAAAAAACTTGTCAAAGTAAACGTTGTAGATACTATTAAGAGGATTTATAATAAATCTAAGCAGATTTGATATCTTGTGAATTGACGAAGTTTTGAATTCTTTTCTTCTTTAACCCTATCCCCCCCCCCCCCCTTGAGGTCATTTTTAATTATATCAAAAATCTGTCATACATAAATTTTCGGCCCTTTTTCTAGAAGTATTAATAACTTTAAACGAATTCGATACGTATCATAATTAAGAAGCTATGGGGATTTTTCTGTTTTCACCCCCCCCCCCTCCTTTTGGTTCGATTTTGCCCATTATCGAACTTGACCAAGATATTATGCACTTTGATTTTGTGTATCAGTTTGGAAGAGATTTGTGCAGAATTATTGAAGTTATCGTGTCCATAAAAAAGTGATCTAGATAGATAGATAGATAAAAGTTTTGAATTGGGGGTGGTTTTGGGTTCAGGAAGTGGTAATCGGCGTAGATCTGCAAAAAATTTTCAGAAAGTCCAACATAGGGGAGAATGTAATAGGTATTATTTCTTACGAAATCTACCTAAAATCATAAAGTAGCCATTTTGTATTTGAGAAGGTTTAATAGCATCTAATTAAGACAGCAAGTATTGTTTAGAAGTCAACATCTTCAATAGTTGCCGGTGGTTATTATTTTCAATAATTGTAAAGAAAAAAAAAACACTTGAGAGTTAAACTTAATTTTTTATAGCATCCAAAAGTTGCAAATTATTTCTTCTCAGAAACTTATGCAAAATAATAGTTATTTTAACAGAGAAAAAATTACACAAGTTCTAACTTAGTAGATATGAAATATCCTGGAATTTTTATTTTTCATACAAAAAAAAAAAAAAAAGAAAGAAAAGAAAAGAAAAGAAAAAAATACTGTGCATTTGTATTTTTTTTTTCTATAAATGCGTATAATGTTATCTATCGATGTTTTCCTTTTGATTAAAAATATTGTAATACATTTATACTTTCAATTAAAAATATATGTATATATGAAAGATTGCCAAAAATATGCCTTTAAATTGGAACATCAAAAGCAAAACAAAAATTCTGGATTGCAGCAAAAATATGTTCTATAGAATGTATTGTTACATAAAGACAGTATGTGATTTCAAGTTTTCAAAACCTATAAAATACATTATCAAATCAAATAATATTTTATAACATGCCACTGCTAACTTTCCACAAATTCTTCACTTTTGTAAGAAAAAAAAAAAGATACTGTAAATACTGTTCGATTTTCTGTTATTTTAATAATGCCTGCTAAATTTAATGCATTTTTAGAATAAAAAAAATCTGACATTAATTTGTTACATTTCGTGAAATGATTGTGTCAGATTGAAGCTTTCCAAGCAGAAATCTCGAAATAATTTGTGTTATCGTACTTAATATCTTATATCACTAATAAAAAAATATAATTTAAGTAACATTTATTACAAGGATAAAGCCATTTTATAACATTAAAATAAAATACAGCAGCAAAAACAGAAAAAGAAAATCCATCCAGAAGATTAAACAATCCTTTTTTCACCATGGGTGGGACTCTCACTCTCATAACTTATTTCTATCCTTCCTCTTTGACATTAAATCTTAGAAGGAGCAACAGTTTCGTTTTGGTTTGTTTACGTTTATTTTTATTGCGAGAATGAAATCGAAGTTGCCAAGAAAGCGATCACCGCCAAAATAGACATTTTTTAAAGCGCCAATCCGAGCTGATCCTGAAACCGGATTTTCAACAATATAACAAAGAGATGTGGACTCTAGTAGATTATTCCTCTGTGTTCTGCACACAAAATTAATTTTTTTAAACACTTGTTTGCCCTAGTTGTTATTTTTCACTAACGTTAAATAACTTCCTGTAAAAACAATGCTAAAATGCTTTACCTAAGCCCCCCCCTCCCTCCCTCAAAGACACATTGTGCCTACCTAACATACAAAGCTTTTAAAATTCTTTAATTTTACGTCACAGCACGCAGCTAACCTTAAAAATGCTTTTTTGTTTTGAAATTATTCTGACTTTTTATTTTATTTATTTTTTGTTTAAACTGCCGTTTGTTGGAATAATAAATAAATAATTAAATCATAACGTGATGATCAAATATCCAACAAAGGTGGATAAAAGTGATTATTTTTTTCCAGTAGACATAATTTATTGTCACATATAATAAGTATTTTGTGAATATAATTTTTCAGATGAATAATACCAACCAAAAATATACACTTTATAATTTGAAGTAGTTGTCCGTAAATTTTCCTATAATTCTGTGAAAAATTACTAAAATTCCTCCCTAGCAATTTCCAAAGTCTTGCACTGTGTATATATTGAACTTTAATTCAAAATAAGCATTCAATTTCATGTTTATTTTCTTGGCAATCAATTTTTTTTTTTTTTTTCAGAAGTAATTTTCATTCCTTTCAAGAATTTTTCACTTCTACACAGTAATATTACTGTAAAAACAACGTGTTTCATTGTGCATTCATTCACCTCCCCTTACCTCTTTTCTGAAAACTACTACTATTTATCTTCCTGACAATGAGAAGAACATGCTAGAATGAATATTGCTCATGAAGAATGCTACTCCTAATTCCCCTAGCCTCAGATTGTCATATTTGAGCAACATACAGTACAAAGAGGAAGGGAGGGGGATTACTTCCTTCATAACTCAATTGTAGTTCTTGTGAGTTACCCCTCACTCAACACTGCACTTGAGGCATGACATTGTCATGCCAAAATTGTTACTGAGGCACCTCATACAAACGTCACAAAAAAACCGTGTCCTACCCAACACTAGTTTAGGCCAATTTCATCTTACACTTCACTGAACAGAAAGTAAATAAATCGTCGCTGGTAGCTAGATCCATAGAGTAATGGAATATCTTTAATCTGTGGCTAGATCCTGGATGCTGCACCTGCTCTCATTGGCTGGCTGCTTCGTTGCCACGGATGGTGTTGCCGAGGCTATTTCATGGGAGGAGCTTGAAATAGCCTCGAACCCAAAATTCCATATACACGTTTTAATTTTAAAAAAAAATCTAAATTAAAATTTAAAAATCCGACCGTGAAGTATACTGTCCGGTGATAACATCTACACATGACAAAAATTTCTGAGTCCTAGGTGGTATAATTACGGAGAAATCCGCGGGCAGGCAGACAGACACTTACTCTTTTATAGAGATAGAGATGATAAAGTACAATTCAATGCAATTTTGCTCAAACAAGTATTATTTTAATTTCTGAACATTTTTTATGAGCAAAAGTTTTCATGAAGCTTTCAAGCCAAGAATCATTTTTATCATTTCATTTTGGAAAAATTAGTATTACATACACCTAGAATAAGGCCTTATTAAATAGTATAAGGCCCATTACATAGAGTAAAACTGCCTCTTCATGACAAACACGTCTCAAAAATTAGTTTTAAACATCCATTTTGTCAGAATTTTTTGAAGATTCCTTGCAACCTCAATAAAAGTATTAGGATAAATAATTTATAATTTTTTTTAAACTGCAATATTTTATATCAGTAACAATTGTTACTTTTTAACCTGATGAAAGAAATAACAAGAACGAAAAATCATGCGTCAAGCATAGATTAAGTAACACTTTCCAACACTTCCAAAATAATTTTTCATAACATCTTCTAATAAGGTGAAAGATGATATCTAAGTAAACAATTTGGAAAACCCATAACATATTTAAAACGCAATTTCAGAAATTATCAGCAATATCGTCAAAAATATCCGAATTCTTTTATGCAGCCCTTTATAGGATCTATAGATTACGTATATGTACTACATAGAATGCAAAATTTTATTTCAGTTAAAAAACAAGTAACACAGTTTAAAATTCCCCTTTGGAATTTCCACAATAAACGTACAAAAATTCCAAATAAAATGTGCACGAGAACTTTTCTGCTGCCCTGTATATGATATATACAATTAATACACACCAAGTAATAGACAAAAAAAAATGAGTTATATTTAAAAACTCGTTCAGCAACTGAAAACGCACTTCCAGCAATTACTGTTAACAGACAGTACCGAATTCTTTTGTGTGTCCCTGTAAATGAACGATGAATACTGTACACACAATATTGTACTGTAAACCTCTTGTAGTGTACTGTAGTAATATATATCAATTTCAATAAGTTTGAAATTGTATAACATTAGTAAAATAATCCGCAAATGATTTTTCCTCATACAGAGTAATGTAACCCTTTAAAAAACTACAAGTGCTACACACTTCATTTTCAATAGCAAACATGCCATAGGAAACCTCAATAACATATATCAATTGCATGATAATCCTGATATATTTATGTGAGTTAGAGCACGGACAGACACACAAACCGAATTTATAAACATTTTTCAACTATGTTGGAAAGTATGCTGGAAAACTATGTTGGAAAGAAAAAGTTTCAACTATGTATGGAACAAAGTTAAAAATTATGCTCTGCCTGCACCTCCTAAAATCTAAAAAAAGGCCCTTATAAAAAATATCCAATATATCTGATAAAAAGAATATATTTATATAAACTGAAATATTACACAATCAATAATACGTCACAAACAGACATAATACAGTACATGCAAAATTTACTGCCACGTTTTCTCCCTCCCCCCCCCCCCCATTTCTTTAATAATCAATATTTTTGTATTGGCATAAAATATGCCAGGTTTTAAAAAAAAGTGTGGGGGGGGGGGGGGTAAGTGTGATCGAAGGTTTCGTTTAATATTCCTTTTAAAACACTTTAATAAAGTAAAATAAATTTTAATCTTCTTTCTTTAAAAAAGTAAAATAAATTTCATTTAAAAAAAAAAGAGTCATGTTTTTTTTTTTGTTTTTTTTTTCTCGTTTTTTCGAATGTCTGAACCGGCCCGATAGTGGGCGAAGCCCGCTATTATACTCTGTCATAATAATATCTGTCATGTGGACTAAATGCGATATTAAAAAGAAACAAGTTGGAAATTGTACGTCAAACGTTACAAACGAGGTGCGTTCGTACGCACGTTTTAGAATTAAATTCATGATATCCCGTGCATAGAACGGGTTAAACAGCTAGTTAAGTTTATATTTTATGACACTGTTCATACAAATATCTTAACTAGTTACATAAATATTCAGATATATATGTATCAGCTAGTTATATAAATATTCAGATCTTGATGATTTTTAATTCTGTGAAATGAATTATATCGTCTGCAGATTAATTTCTTTCATAAAATAAGTATCTCGGTCGCTTGACGATTTAACATCCATCGGAAGCTCCTATAACAAAAAAGCACCGATTTAAAAAAAATATATAAAATTTCTTAATAAATATTTTTATTAATATCTCCTAAAGTTTTGATTCGATTTTAATAAAATTTAAAATGTCTCGACAAAATTCTGCAAACCATTAAATTGCAAACCATTTGGTTGGGTAGTTTTTGCGTTGTTATATGCGGACAGACAGACAGACGGACGGACAGACAGACGGACAGACAGACAGACAGACGGACCGACAGACGGACGGACCAAACGACGACTATAGGTGCTACGTATTTATATAATTACGAACGCACCTAAAAAGTCAATTTCAAGTATAAACATGTTTGTAGAGAGACCTTCAAAATGTTAAAATATGCCAATATTTCCATAATCGGGTTTTTATCATGATTCAATACGTTCCTCAAACTCTAATGACGTTATAATCACTTGCTGTCGTCTTATCTACTTGCTTTCTCTATTACTCGTATTGATACTCTCTTACATTTGAAAAAGTCCGTTAAACTTCCAATATGACGTCAGATTAATTTTCTTTTTAATTCTCTAATGACATCATATTAAGTTGCTTTCTGTATTTACACATACTCATACCCTTGTATTATTGAGAAATGTTTGAAAATTTCCGTTTTATTACCAATATGAAGTCATATTAGTCTTTTTTTCAATTGGTGAAACTTTTTATTTCATTTCCATTTTTCACGTGGAAATCTTTCAATAGAAAATTAATTATTGTAGAAAGAATCTTATTGTGGATTTTTAATTGTTGGCAACTGCTGTAACGAAAAATGTTTAAATTTAATAGGAAAAGGCTGTTATATTTTTGTTTTTTATCTCTTTATAATAAAATAATACGATTTTTTTTATGTTATGCTTTTCAGCTTCATAGTAGATATTCAGCTGTAAGTACACAAAATTCCACGTCTGTAAGTTACATAGTTTCTGAGAACCGACTCTATGCCGGACAGACAACGAAGCGGGACTAATAGGGTTTTGTGAGATGAACGAAACCCTGAAAAAAGTGCTTTAGATCCAAATCCATCCCTAATATGTTAAATACAAATTAAAAATATAAAAGTTCTCTTCACAAGCCCCACATCCACATTAAAACCTACATTACCGCAATATTTTCAATATTTCCCTTTTAGTTGTTTTATTGTAGAGCATAAGATTTCCTTTGTCTCCTTCACGTAAAGCATATTTTAAAAATATTTCAAAACAAAAATCCTCATTGACAAATTTAGGAGGTAGCCTTATTGCATGTGTGTGTGTGTGTGTGTGTGTGTGCGGGAGGGGGGGGGGGGCAACTCCGCTGGAAGATTTTTAATTTAATGCTTATTAATCTTGTTTAAGTACAAATCCTCTCCGAAACCACCGGAGCTTTCAAAATACTCCTTTGAGAAAAATGCCTGATTTCAACACTGAAAACATGAAAGAATTCTTGAAATTTCTAAATTATTTAGCATACTTAGTTTTTACTTATTCTCATATTAAATGTGGGGAAAAAATGAATCCATATAACATATTGTACTTGAAAATTGAATTGAGTTAAACGAAATTTTCTCAAACAAAATTGTTAAAAAATTATTACAATTTATAAATTATTTAACATATTCAATTTTTATGCATTTCTTCATCAATCTCTTTCATATATCACTCTCTTATCAATTATACATATAAAAAAAAATCTATATAACTATAGGTTATAAAATTCATACATTTGAAAAAATTTCTCGAAATCAAAACTGATACAAAATTATTTCGTTTTATAAATTATTTAAGTCTCATTTTTACTTTCTTATCAATTGTAAATACATATAAATATAATATAGATATATATATTATAAATTTGGGATGTATTTTAAATTAGTAAAACAGAAAACTGTAACATTCAGTTTTAATAATATGGTAATCAATAGTATTTTACTTGTTGCATACAATTCTATATCTGCAATTCCAACTAAGATAACTACATCTAGCTAAATGTTCTTGCTCAGTATATTTCTGCGTTATTAAAGATGAACTAACTACTTATCAGGAGAAAGTATACTTAGCCAAAGGTGCGATAAACTGCCTAATATGCAGCTTCTCACAGAGTTGTAATCCATCAGGAATCCGAGTTGGGGTAAGATTGAGAATGGAAATTCTATTGTTAGGAGTGACCCGTGCCAGCCGTTACCGAACCTTTGCCCATTAACAAACTTAACCGAGATTTTCTGCCCCTTGATTTTATGTATCAGTTTGGAAGAGGTTTGAGCAAAATTATAGAAGTTATCGTGTCCATAAAAAAGTGATCTATATAGATAGATACATAAAGTTCTGAACTTGGGGTGGTTTTGTGTTCTAGGAGTCAGGATGGGCGTAGATCTGCAAACATTTTAGGGAAGAATGTAATAAGTAGTATTTCTTACGAAATATACTTAAAATAATATGAGTAGAGGGAAAAAGACAGTTCAGCACCAGTAAGGAGCAATGAGGTGGTGGAGGTGGAGGGAGTGAGTCTTATTTTTGAGGGGGGCTTATTTTTAAGGGGGGCTTATTTTTGAGGGGGGCTTATTTTTGAGGGGGGGGTTAATTTTTTTTTTTTTTAATTTTAGAATTGACTTTCAGTTTGAAGGCGAAACGGTTATTTTAAAATGCTATGCTTTTCAAAATAATACGCAAATAAATTAGTTATTAATTTATGAATATATTTTTATAAATATATTATAAGTATATTTTATGATAATTACAATTAGCTACGTGATCTAAACATCACTAGTAATGTGAAGGTTATGGTCGCGTAGTCACGTGATTAACCTGTGGTGGAAGACGTCACTTAGTAACGTCATCATATCACGTGAGATTAACTGATATACGTTTGTACTATCTTTCAAATCTCTACAAGTCGTCACAAAAGCCAGACCCTGCTTACCCAGCTTATAAATAAGGTAAGTTTAATTTTCATGTGAATTAATCTTTTTCGCTTTCAAAATAATAGATAGTTAAAATAACAATGTTCATCCTTTAACTAATTAAAACCGTTTTATAAGAACTTATTTGCAAATATATTGTAAGATCTTTTGTTTGACATTTGAAAGAATAATTTAAGATAATAAAATTTAGTCTTTTAACATTGTGATTTAAAAGTAAGTGGGTATGAAAAGAAATTTTTCCGATTAGTTTATTTCTTAAAAAGAAAGAAATGTTAGACAAGAAAACTTACCGAACCACAGTATGCGAAGTCAGAAGTTAAAATGACCAACACGCTGTTTTTAGCTGTTATCGGCCTGAACATGTAACTGATAAGGTCTTGATCACGTGAGTGATAAGGAAGTAAACTGATAGTTTAACCTCATTCTGTTATAAACCAGACACTTGACTTTAGCAAGCTGAAATGTATGGACCCCTTTTTAAGTTATCCTGTTTTTGTAAGTATATAAATTATATTTATTTGTTAATGTTTTAAGATAAGTAGGGACGAATAGTTGAAAATTATAAATTTTCTAAGTATGGAAGATATTCGACTTGTATAATATATCTAATCTAGCAAAGGTTTAAAGTAAAACTCAAGTTAGTTTTTTTTTCTGCGCATGTGTAGATACAAAGTATATGGTTGGCTAGGCAACCAGTTGGTTGGTTGGAAGATGGGGATAAACAGTTAGCTCGATATTTAAAACATTGAAACTTACATTAACATAAAACTAAAAGTCAATTTTGATTAATTTGAAGATTTTTAAACATAACTTAAAAATTTTAAAAACTTTTAATTTTTATAAACTTTACTTTTTATAATTTTTATTTTAAAATTTTATTTTATTTAATTTTTTGTTAACTTATAATTTTTATAAAGTTTTAATTTTGAAACTTTTATTTATTTATAATGAACAGAGGAATTATTTATTTTGTTAACTTTAAATTTTTATTATTTTGAATTTAAAATAAGTGATATTCTAAAAGGTTTTATTATTTACAATAATTGAATAAAACATTCTTAGCGCAATTGGTAGAAGGCGATCTGTTTTTTCATTAATTTTCGGTTTCACAAACGCTTACTAACATTGAATAAAGCTAGAGAAACCTTTAAATACACTTTCAGAAGTATGAAGTCATGACATAATGATTAAAATAACATACAATTCATTGTGTCTTGATTTCATTTTGTTAAGTTCGAACCACAAGACTATTGAAAACTATCTTCTAAAATAAGTTCGAACTATATATGGCAGAACCAAGAATTAAATCTGTCTTAAAAATTTCAATCAAACATTTCTTATAATATTTAAATCCGTAATGTGTTTCGTATATATATATATTTGTTAAATTGTATGAAATTTAAAATCTTTCATTTTATTAACTTGTGATTGTTTTACTAATATGCATATTTCCATTCAATAGTTGAATCTTTTTGCAATAGTTAAAAATTTTATTTTGTGTTAAGTTATATAAAAACATAAATTCTAACTGATCACTTAAAAGTTCTACTAAATGAAAAACTAATAAATACATACACATACATTTTGTAAGTTACTTCCACAAGGAAACCCCTCTCTTCATAACACATACATTCTTTTGCTTTTTTAAATATTTTATTAACTTTTTGTTAACTTTTACTTTATAACTTTTTTTGTTTACTTTTATTTTATTATTTATTTTTTGTTGTTAACTTTTAATTTTAATAAGTTTTAATTTCATTAACTTCTAATTTTTTTAACCTTTTTTTTTTAATGTGAATATTTTTATTACAATTAATTTTTGTTATAGATTAATTAATTTTTTAATTGGATTACATCACTTCACTTAAAATTTCTACTAAATTATAAACTAATAAATTCACTCATAGACACTTTGCAAAAATAAACACACAGAACTTAATCAAAAACATTTTATTTTCAGGTCTTAAATAATTCATTACAAATAGTTTGTTCATTAATCTTACATAAAAAGTGCTCACTAACATTATAAACTCCGTTTAGAAACGTTGAAGTTACATAATCGAAATCTACGAGCATTAACAAAGCTTCCCCTAATTGATTAAATTTTTCCCTATTATTAAATGTGAAACAGGAGTGAAGGCTTTTGCTCGAATGTCGTAGTGCACAAGCATGGCATTCATACAATTGATTAAGTATTGATAACATATTATTCTCGATACACGTGTTAAGTTTATACTTTAACACCTGTTCATTTTCTGTAGATATATTACTCACCATACATTTCTTTTTAATAAGAGATGGTAAAAGTTTTGTATACATATGTTGTAAAAGTGCACTATTTAAATGAGAGGTACTTTCTTTTAATTTTTCTAGTTGATGTTCGTTTAAGTCAATATAAGAATGATTCTTTAAATTTTTAATTCGCATTGTAGAATATTGGTTTAACACTAAAATCATGTTATTAGAAACAAAGGACGTACTTTTGTATCTTAAATTAAATGCAATGAGTTTATATTGAAACTCAAACCAGCTAGGAATATCCATATTAACCACGCGGTTGGTCGGGATTTCTTCATTAGTAGATACATTGCGTTTAAATTCTCGTATAAGTATACAATATTGTTTAGTTCTCAACTTCAAAGTTAAATAGAAACAGTCACTTAGTTCTTTGTGAAACACATATGAATTGCATAATTTATCACTTTTAATGTCATTTGTAGGTGAGATGGTGGTTTTTAATTCACCACTTGTTTGCGAAAGGTTGCTTGCTTGTAGCTCGTTGACCTCGCGTTTAACAGTAGTCTGTAAAATATTATTTGTAGGTTCTTGAAACGTTAAGGTAGTAGAACAATCTAAATTTTCAAAATTCATGTCTTCGAAAAATGTATTCAAATAGTCCGTGGCAGAATTTGGCATTCGACCGGGATTCTCGAAAGATGTTGTATCATTCCCATAGACAAAGTTTGAAAAATTCATAGCGATCTCGGGTTTCACATCTTGTAAGTCCTCAGTAGTTACACAGTTATTACCCATTTTAGAAAGTTTTAATCTTGGGTCTTTTAACTCCTTCTCATAGGTATTTAAATTTTCCATGGTTTTTTCTAAACGTAGACGTTTTGAAGGTGAAAGTACTTTTTCGTGAGATCTTTTCTGCATATTAATGTCATAAAATATTTTTAATCAGCATTCCACTAACTGGTGTAATCTCGATAAAAGTCTACAGTAAACTGATTGTGTTTCCTGGAAACATTTACTTATCTAGATTAAAAGCAGTCACAGTTATAGTTAATCATTTAAATTACATTTAGGTTAAAGATAAAATGTTTACTTATCTATAATAAATACAGTGACGGTTTAAGTTAAACATTTTCTTAACTATGTTAAATACTATAATGTTAACTGTGGGATGGAAATTATCAAAACATGCAATGTCATTGTTTAAAAGGAGAGAGAAAATTAAACTTTCTTATCAATAAATAAGTTTAATACCTATTCAAATAAAAATAATAAATTTTTCTTAAAAAGAGATTTCATTTAACCAAAAAGTGTTAACTTTAAAGACTAAAATTAAAAAAAAATTTTGCCTACTCATAAATATATGTTCATTTTTTTTTTCTAGAAAATGAAACTTCAAAGATTGATTTCATAAATAAATAAAAAAAAAATAAATAAATAGACATGTGAAATAAAAACAGATATGTGATATAAAAAAAACAAATATTTATTAAATAAATACATTTCTATGTTAATTTACAAATACATTGTCTAAATGGTTATTATAAAAGTCCATATTCATAGTTTCAAAAAATAAATGAGTATAATTACATGAACATTTCTTGAATATGTTATTTACAAATTCAGTCACGTTGAAATTTAGCAGTGCACTGTCGCTACACCAATTATACTTTCTACGCAAATTATAACTATCACACTCGTGTTTCACATTAATTGGTTCTCCGATTGAACATCGATAGCAATCAAACACGCGAGAAACGGATGACTTTAACTCGTCATCGAAACATTTTAAGAAATAGTTCAAAGTCTCTTCTATTGTGAGGTGGGTACATTTACATTTGTTTAAGTTTTCTAAAATCGAAACAGGAATAAGCTTGGTTAAAAGCGTCTCAATGAGACATTCGGTAATTTTAAAGCCATTTTTCACTAGTTTCAAATATTGATCTTTTGTAAGCAGTAAAAAATCCGACTTCAAACAAAACCCAAACTTTTTCGATTTGAATAATTTTTGCAGTATGTATGATTCCTTATTTACATAAGCGATTAGTAAGTCATTATTACATACGAATGTATCTTTTTCAGAAACAAAATTAAATTTATCCAATCTCGATTCAAATTTGTCGAATGTTGCACATGATAATGTAATGCCTTCATTTGTGGGGGTAAGTTCACGACCGTTCTTTTCAAATTCTTCGTATTTCTGTATGTGAACATAAAGCTCATAGTTCTTATTCATTTGTACTTCAACAATCATTTCCTCACCTAAATTCCAATGAGCAGGAGTAAAAACATCGAAAAACTTAAATATTTTACTGAACTGAGTGATGTCTGAAATTTCATATTTCGAACTGTTTCCCAAGGAAAGTTGATCAGACGGGTTAAGTTCTTTAGGTGAAAGATGAATTTTTCTATGTTTGACTAAGTCAGATCTATTATTAAATGTTTCAAAACAGTCGTCGCATTTACAGTGACTGGGTGACTGTCTACTTTTCCTTTGATTTGGCTTGGAAGTATTATGAATTTTCCCATGCTTTAATAAATCACTCTTTTGTGAAAATACTTCGCCACATACATTACAATTATGAATCACAGGGGTCTTTGAATGGACCTTCATATGATTTAATAAATGATACTTTCTAGCAAATGTTTTTTCACAAATTATACACACAAGAGGTATTTTCTCCAGATGACATTTCATGTGAAACGTTAAGTTAACCTTTCGGGGAAAAGCTTTGTCGCAAGTAGAACACACAAAGGGTAACTTCTGTTTCTTTAATCCTGATGAGGTGGGTTTCACTTCACAATTCGAAACGGGTTCTTCTTTAGGCTGTATTAAAAATTCCATGTCATGGTCATTTAATCCTGGTGATGAGGGTTCACTCTTCACGTTAGACATATCATTAGCACTTAACAAAGCAGAATCCATGACTCGTTCCGTAATCACTTAAATGTAAACTAACTTAAAACGGAAAACACAACCTTTCACAGCGGTAACAGGAAACAATATAATCATATTAACTCGTTTCTTGGAAGTTCATAAAATGATAGAGGGCGCTTGTTTGAAAATAATAAAATTTTATTGGTTTAAAAAAGTCACGTGATTATTTTATCATACTCTGTTATAAGTTCAATAGTCAGTTAATTCTTACACATTGATTCAGAAAGGGTTACATATCAGAAGTTCGTACAATTGTAAGTCAAAAATGCTTTTCTAAATAATATTTTACTGGTCGAATCACTTGTGTATCAGAAGTTCATATGTTTGTAAGTTAAAAATTCTTATTAATCTCGTATTTAGTGCTTTTATAAATAATATTTTACTGATCGAATCACTTACGTGTTATAAATCTAACTAGAAAAAGTGAATATTTCAAATAAGTCATGTTAGAAAAAACTAGATTCGATTATCTTTTTTTTAAATGTTGGTTGTATAAAGTCAATCGTTTATTATTTTTGAACAGTTGTTATTATTATTTGAACATTTTTTATTATTTTTGATCATTTGTTTAGTTGTTATTATATTTTTGAACAGTTGTTGTTATTATTTTTTAATACTTTTATTTTTTTCCCTGTGCTTTTTTTCCAAACAGGCAAAATTTCAAAATTGTAGTTTACAATTCTAAAATACACTTTTAATGAAAGCAGTCTGTTACAAGATAATCACAAAAAGTTAACATTATCTTTCAAAAATAAACCCTCATTTCACAATATAATTGAAACTGAACAGGCAAAATTAAAAATCACGTTATTCCAAACACAAATATCCGTAATCTAACCACCATGATATCCAGATAAAGCTATCCTAAATTATCAAAGCATTAGTTTAGTTTGTCATGGCACGTCCAAGAAAATTTCGATAGGATAAAAATTTGACTGTAAGTTTCGAAGGAAAACCTATCCCCGAATCGAACTTGGCAGATTTATTTAATCTTTTGTTTTCTGTGAATAAAAGAAAACCGATCAAGGCACAGAGCGAATTATTAGAAACATTAAACGAAATGAATGTTCCGCGAAATTTTATTAAAAATAAATATTTGTCAACAAACATTAAACAAGATTCTGCATTAGATTTGTCAAAACCCGCTAAAAAACGAAAAGTGGGTCCACATGTATTGCATTGGGAAAATTATTAATAAAATTGAATTTGTTTTTTAACTATACCTCTTTCCTATGTTTTCTACACCAAACACAATAAAAACAGTAATTACCCCTAAAGATGTCTTCTTTTTACCATTGCTTCCACTATACATTTTAAAATAAATATGTTAATATTCAATCCAATCATATTGAAAAAGATAAATTTCCGGTTTCATTTAAATTCAGTATAAAATAAACCTTAAACTTTTCACTTCCGGTACCGCGATACCTCTCTTTAAACACTTAAAATCTCGACATTCATATGTAGCTTCTTGGCTTGATTAGTTAAACCTACCACAAATTATCAAGTCAAGAAGCTATTTTGCAGGTTCAAACCTCAGTGAAATCTTTTCAAGAAAACCTATTTTAAATATCCGTTATTGCATTCCCTTCCGATAGAGGGCGCCACCAAAAAAATGTTTAATATACGTTTCGCCTTCAAACTGAAAGTCCATTCTAAAATTAAAAAAAAAAAAAAAAAAAAAAAAAAAAAAATTAAGCCTCCCTCAAAAATAAGCCCCCCTCAAAAATAAGCCCCCCCTTCAAAAAAGTTAGCCGCCTCTTCAAAAATAAGCTCCCTCACTTTTAGACCCTCCTCCTATAGCAGACTTCAATCTAACATTTAAATTTAATTAAAAAAAAATTAATCCCTCCTTAAAAATTAAGCCCCCCTAAATTTTAAGCACCCCCTTAAAAATGTTAGCCCCCCAGACTTCAAACTAACATTTAAATTTGATTCTAAAAAAAAAAAAAAAAAAAAAAAAAAAAAAAATTGATCTCCGTTTCGCCTTCAAACTGAAAGTCAATTCTAAAAAAAAAAAAAAAAAAAAAAAAAAATTAAGCCCCCCCCTCAAAAATAAGCCCCCCTGAAAAATAAGCCCCCCTTAAAAATAAGCCCCGCTCAAAAATAAGACTCACTCCCTCCACCTCCACCACCTCATTGCTCCTTACTGGTGCTGAACTGTCTTTTTCCCTCTACTCATATTATTTTAAGTATATTTCGTAAGAAATACTACTTATTACATTCTTCCCTAAAATGTTTGCAGATCTACGCCCATCCTGACTCCTAGAACACAAAACCACCCCAAGTTCAGAACTTTATGTATCTATCTATATAGATCACTTTTTTATGGACACGATAACTTCCATAATTTTGCTCAAACCTCTTCCAAACTGATACATAAAATCAAGGGGCAGAAAATCTCGGTTAAGTTTGTTAATGGGCAAAGGTTCGGTAACGGCTGGCACGGGTCACTCCTAACAATAGAATTTCCATTCTCAATCTTACCCCAACTCGGATTCCTGATGGATTACAACTCTGTGAGAAGCTGCATATTAGGCAGTTTATCGCACCTTTGGCTAAGTATACTTTCTCCTGATAAGTAGTTAGTTCATCTTTAATAACGCAGAAATATACTGAGCAAGAACATTTAGCTAGATGTAGTTATCTTAGTTGGAATTGCAGATATAGAATTGTATGCAACAAGTAAAATACTATTGATTACCATATTATTAAAACTGAATGTTACAGTTTTCTGTTTTACTAATTTAAAATACATCCCAAATTTATAATATATATATCTATATTATATTTATATGTATTTACAATTGATAAGAAAGTAAAAATGAGACTTAAATAATTTATAAAACGAAATAATTTTGTATCAGTTTTGATTTCGAGAGATTTTTTCAAATGTATGAATTTTATAACCTATAGTTATATAGATTTTTTTTTATATGTATAATTGATAAGAGAGTGATATATGAAAGAGATTGATGAAGAAATGCATAAAAATTGAATATGTTAAATAATTTATAAATTGTAATAATTTTTTAACAATTTTGTTTGAGAAAATTTCGTTTAACTCAATTCAATTTTCAAGTACAATATGTTATATGGATTCATTTTTTCCCCACATTTAATATGAGAATAAGTAAAAACTAAGTATGCTAAATAATTTAGAAATTTCAAGAATTCTTTCATGTTTTCAGTGTTGAAATCAGGCATTTTTCTCAAAGGAGTATTTTGAAAGCTCCGGTGGTTTCGGAGAGGATTTGTACTTAAACAAGATTAATAAGCATTAAATTAAAAATCTTCCAGCGGAGTTGCCCCCCCCCCTCCCGCACACACACACACACACACACACACATGCAATAAGGCTACCTCCTAAATTTGTCAATGAGGATTTTTGTTTTGAAATATTTTTAAAATATGCTTTACGTGAAGGAGACAAAGGAAATCTTATGCTCTACAATAAAACAACTAAAAGGGAAATATTGAAAATATTGCGGTAATGTAGGTTTTAATGTGGATGTGGGGCTTGTGAAGAGAACTTTTATATTTTTAATTTGTATTTAACATATTAGGGATGGATTTGGATTTAAAGCACTTTTTTCAGGGTTTCGTTCATCTCACAAAACCCTATTAGTCCCGCTTCGTTGTCTGTCCGGCATAGAGTCGGTTCTCAGAAACTATGTAACTTACAGACGTGGAATTTTGTGTACTTACAGCTGAATATCTACTATGAAGCTGAAAAGCATAACATAAAAAAAATCGTATTATTTTATTATAAAGAGATAAAAAACAAAAATATAACAGCCTTTTCCTATTAAATTTAAACATTTTTCGTTACAGCAGTTGCCAACAATTAAAAATCCACAATAAGATTCTTTCTACAATAATTAATTTTCTATTGAAAGATTTCCACGTGAAAAATGGAAATGAAATAAAAAGTTTCACCAATTGAAAAAAAGACTAATATGACTTCATATTGGTAATAAAACGGAAATTTTCAAACATTTCTCAATAATACAAGGGTATGAGTATGTGTAAATACAGAAAGCAACTTAATATGATGTCATTAGAGAATTAAAAAGAAAATTAATCTGACGTCATATTGGAAGTTTAACGGACTTTTTCAAATGTAAGAGAGTATCAATACGAGTAATAGAGAAAGCAAGTAGATAAGACGACAGCAAGTGATTATAACGTCATTAGAGTTTGAGGAACGTATTGAATCATGATAAAAACCCGATTATGGAAATATTGGCATATTTTAACATTTTGAAGGTCTCTCTACAAACATGTTTATACTTGAAATTGACTTTTTAGGTGCGTTCGTAATTATATAAATACGTAGCACCTATAGTCGTCGTTTGGTCCGTCCGTCTGTCGGTCCGTCTGTATGTCTGTCTGTCCGTCTGTCTGTCCGTCCGTCTGTCTGTCTGTCCGCATATAACAACGCAAAAACTACCCAACCAAATGGTTTGCAATTTAATGGTTTGCAGAATTTTGTCGAGACATTTTAAATTTTATTAAAATCGAATCAAAACATTAGGAGATATTAATAAAAATATTTATTAAGAAATTTTATATATATTTTTTTAAATCGGTGCTTTTTTGTTATAGGAGCTTCCGATGGATGTTAAATCGTCAAGCGACCGAGATACTTATTTTATGAAAGAAATTAATCTGCAGACGATATAATTCATTTCACAGAATTAAAAATCATCAAGATCTGAATATTTATATAACTAGCTGATACATATATATCTGAATATTTATGTAACTAGTTAAGATATTTGTATGAACAGTGTCATAAAATATAAACTTAACTAGCTGTTTAACCCGTTCTATGCACGGGATATCATGAATTTAATTCTAAAACGTGCGTACGAACGCACCTCGTTTGTAACGTTTGACGTACAATTTCCAACTTGTTTCTTTTTAATATCGCATTTAGTCCACATGACAGATATTATTATGACAGAGTATAATAGCGGGCTTCGCCCACTATCGGGCCGGTTCAGACATTCGAAAAAACGAGAAAAAAAAAACAAAAAAAAAACATGACTTTTTTTTTTAAATGAAATTTATTTTACTTTTTTAAAGAAAGAAGATTAAAATTTATTTTACTTTATTAAAGAGTTTTAAAAGGAATATTAAACGAAACCTTCGATCACACTTACCCCCCCCCCCCCCACACTTTTTTTTTTTAAACCTGGCATATTTTATGCCAATACAAAAATATTGATTATTAAAGAAATGGGGGGGGGGGGGGGAGAAAACGTGGCAGTAAATTTTGCATGTACTGTATTATGTCTGTTTGTGACGTATTATTGATTGTGTAATATTTCAGTTTATATAAATATATTCTTTTTATCAGATATATTGGATATTTTTTATAAGGGCCTTTTTTTAGATTTTAGGAGGTGCAGGCAGAGCATAATTTTTAACTTTGTTCCATACATAGTTGAACCTTTTTTTTCCAACATAGTTTTCCAGCATACTTTCCAACATAGTTGAAAAATATTTATAAATTCGGTTTGTGTGTCTGTCCGTGCTCTAACTCACATAAATATATCAGGATTATCATGCAATTGATATATGTTATTGAGGTTTCCTATGGCATGTTTGCTATTGAAAATGAAGTGTGTAGCACTTGTAGTTTTTTAAAGGGTTACATTACTCTGTATGAGGAAAAATCATTTGCGGATTATTTTACTAATGTTATACAATTTCAAACTTATTGAAATTGATATATATTACTACAGTACACTACAAGAGGTTTACAGTACAATATTGTGTGTACAGTATTCATCGTTCATTTACAGGGACACACAAAAGAATTCGGTACTGTCTGTTAACAGTAATTGCTGGAAGTGCGTTTTCAGTTGCTGAACGAGTTTTTAAATATAACTCATTTTTTTTTGTCTATTACTTGGTGTGTATTAATTGTATATATCATATACAGGGCAGCAGAAAAGTTCTCGTGCACATTTTATTTGGAATTTTTGTACGTTTATTGTGGAAATTCCAAAGGGGAATTTTAAACTGTGTTACTTGTTTTTTAACTGAAATAAAATTTTGCATTCTATGTAGTACATATACGTAATCTATAGATCCTATAAAGGGCTGCATAAAAGAATTCGGATATTTTTGACGATATTGCTGATAATTTCTGAAATTGCGTTTTAAATATGTTATGGGTTTTCCAAATTGTTTACTTAGATATCATCTTTCACCTTATTAGAAGATGTTATGAAAAATTATTTTGGAAGTGTTGGAAAGTGTTACTTAATCTATGCTTGACGCATGATTTTTCGTTCTTGTTATTTCTTTCATCAGGTTAAAAAGTAACAATTGTTACTGATATAAAATATTGCAGTTTAAAAAAAATTATAAATTATTTATCCTAATAATTTTATTGAGGTTGCAAGGAATCTTCAAAAAATTCTGACAAAATGGATGTTTAAAACTAATTTTTGAGACGTGTTTGTCATGAAGAGGCAGTTTTATTCTATGTAATGGGCCTTATACTATTTAATAAGGCCTTATTCTAGGTGTATGTAATACTAATTTTTCCAAAATGAAATGATAAAAATGATTCTTGGCTTGAAAGCTTCATGAAAACTTTTGCTCATAAAAAATATTCAGAAATTAAAATAATACTTGTTTGAGCAAAATTGCATTGAATTGTACTTTATCATCTCTATCTCTATAAAAGAGTAAGTGTCTGTCTGCCTGCCCGCGGATTTCTCCGTAATTATACCACCTAGGACTCAGAAATTTTTGTCATGTGTAGATGTTATCACCGGACAGTATACTTCACGGTCGGATTTTTAAATTTTAATTTAGATTTTTTTTTTTAAATTAAAACGTGTATATGGAATTTTGGGTTCGAGGCTATTTCAAGCTCCTCCCATGAAATAGCCTCGGCAACACCATCCGTGGCAACGAAGCAGCCAGCCAATGAGAGCAGGTGCAGCATCCAGGATCTAGCCACAGATTAAAGATATTCCATTACTCTATGGATCTAGCTACCAGCGACGATTTATTTACTTTCTGTTCAGTGAAGTGTAAGATGAAATTGGCCTAAACTAGTGTTGGGTAGGACACGGTTTTTTTGTGACGTTTGTATGAGGTGCCTCAGTAACAATTTTGGCATGACAATGTCATGCCTCAAGTGAAGTGTTGAGTGAGGGGTAACTCACAAGAACTACAATTGAGTTATGAAGGAAGTAATCCCCATCCTGTGCCGTAGCGAAAGAAAATTTTGGGGGGGGGGGGGGGCAAAAGGCAAGATTGGCCGACTCAAAAACGTTTCAAATCCGACTAATGTAAAATAGTCAATCTGTCGCATTATTTCTTAATTAATAGTTTTTACAATTAATTTTAACTGATTAATTATAATTGATAGTTAAAAATAAAATATATGATTTTGTATTACTAAAATGTTTCTTTGATATATAACTCAGTAGTTATTTAAAACATTTACCAAGAACTTCACTGAAAAAAAAAGAATATGTATTGATAAGAAAAAATCTTACAGTTATATTTGTGAAAAACACATTTGTTTAGAATGATAGAATGAAGTGATAGTTTAATAAATAGAACGTAGTGATTTTGAAAATAAAAGCTAAATAAAAATGTGATCTCTTATTGTTAGTTCTAAAAATTATGATAATGTAATGAATGGGAAGTACTTTCAATATTTTATTAGCATGCGATAGAAAATAATTTGAACTTTATATTCCAATTAGAGATAATATCGTATGGAATTAACAACATACACTTTCAGTAATTCTAATTGTAAAACTAAAAAATGCACACTATAGGGGTACTGAAAATATTTGGAGGGGCCTCAAAATTTAATTGCGCCTGGGGCCTCTTGAGTGCTTAATCCACCACTGATTGTGTTTTATAGGAATGTCAAGGGACCGGCAGAAACATTTGAATTATCCACGATTTCGAATTATACACGTTCGAATTATTCAAGTTTGACTGTACTATTTTTACAGAAATTACACATCACACTGAATAAAGCAAACCATTCATATCTTTCTTATCACCATTCTCTGGCGAGTGGTTTACACTGTCCAGCCATGTTGATAACTTCTTCGAACTTTTTGCAGCCTCCAAGTTTCTCCTTTTTAGAGTCTGACTTTTTTTATTTCCACTTGGCTGGTGCCGAATTCGTTTCATAATATAAACTATTATCTCAACACAAGCAAAGTAAGATTAACCCCTTGGGGACGAGCGACACGTATACGTGACGCATAAGATGCTCAGAATCCTCGATTATTCCCACCAGTTAATTTTTATTGTAAGCTTTGCCTTATTTAATGACAGCATTTCTGCGATTCAATTAGGCAAAAATTTCTGTTTTGAAAAACCGGTGGTATAAGATTAAAAATTCCGTAAAAGACGCTCGTCATGAAGGGGTTAAGTAATAAACTATCGTATTATCACTACTATGTGACTCTCAACTGCTCTGACAGTCCGATATTGATGAGCAGTTAGTAAACGAATGACTCATCATGAATAGCACTAGCTCACTGCACGTCCTAGCCTGCACTTGACTCATCACTCGGCAGGCACCTGGCGCGACATGACACATTCGACTCGACATTCTGCTGTCTGCTCTAGAGATGCTTTTGCATGCGAAGCGTATGGAGTATTTGAACGGACACGCAAAAACATTTACTCTAGCACTTTGATGGATTTTTTTTATTATTAACTTTTAGCTAGGTGCTGGGTATTTTATAGGAAGTTAGATTAGATATTAAAATACAATAATTTTTTAACCATCAGTTCGGGGCCCCGAGGTAGTGCTCCGGGGGTAGTTACGGGCCTGAAACGCTGAACTATTTATATTGTTTTAAGTGCAAACGTGTTAATGTTCCGCAATCGCTTCAAGTTTTATTTATTTATTTATTTATTTTTACCATAAAACTACTTTTAATAATTTAATTTTTCCTGAAATCCTCTACTTTCTGAATTCTTTATTAAAAAAATAATTTCTCTTACGTATGATTTAGTTTTTAAAAAAAGTAATCGCTAACATGTACCGTAATTTCCGGCGTATAATCCGCGGATGAAACAATTATGTTTAGGCCCAGAAATTTTACTTAACAATTGAAGTAAAATATTTACAGCGATCTAGCATGTTCCATTATATAAAATAAAATTTCTGGGTCGAAACATAATTGTTTGATCCGCGGATTATACGCCGGAAATTACGGTAATCAGGGTATACAATAAATATTAAGTAATTAATAAAGGCTCCAATTCTAATTTTTATAATAACAAGTGAAAAATAAGTGAAAATTATGTAATTATGTTATGTTGGCACAAGCATATAAATTTAGTTTTAGTTTTATCAAAAAAAAAAAAAAAAGTAAGAAGTTTTTAGGTATTAAATGTTAAATGCACGGATATTTTTTAAATTTATTCATTTTCTTTTTTTAAATAGTTTTAAAAATTCTTCGTTTTTATTTTCCAAACGTTCCTAAAACAGTTCCAATGGGCGTAAACATCATATCGTTGCTAGCACCTACTATGTATCAAGTATAAAATTTCTGGAATTTTCTTAAGCGACTTTCGCATTCGGTCGACCTAGTTTATATATTGATAGTTTTTATCTATGTAAGTTGCGAGTGTTACTGTAGGACAAATTTCTGATATTTTCAAATCAATAGATCAGATTAATTTTTTTTCCTATTGGCCTATGTATCGACGGCCGACCTAGCTTTTCCATGCGTGGGTAAGGTATAGTATATGTCCAACATTTCCGGCTCTGCAGACAAGATTTATACATGAAAATTTTTTTTCAGTGGGTAGGCCGACTAGCTATTTATGTGATTCAAAAATGTGACAGAACACGTGACTTTCATACCGGCTGACCAGATAGATCTATTGAAACCATTACTTTTTTTACTCATAACCTATCTATTGACAGACCGACTAGCTTTTGCCATATGATTGTAAGGGTGTAGTGAAATGCATTCTGAAGACTTAGTCCTGCCAAGCAGAATTTTTCCGAATTGTTTTTTTTTAATCGGCCTACTGACATACTACAGAGACACTAATTAAATCTGCTGATAAGCCGACTGAATCCTTTTATCAAACATTGGGGGGGCAGCTGCCCCCCCGCTCGCTACGCCCCTGTCCCCCTCCCTTCCTCTTTGTACTGTATGTTGCTCAAATATGACAATCTGAGGCTAGGGGAATTAGGAGTAGCATTCTTCATGAGCAATATTCATTCTAGCATGTTCTTCTCATTGTCAGGAAGATAAATAGTAGTAGTTTTCAGAAAAGAGGTAAGGGGAGGTGAATGAATGCACAATGAAACACGTTGTTTTTACAGTAATATTACTGTGTAGAAGTGAAAAATTCTTGAAAGGAATGAAAATTACTTCTGAAAAAAAAAAAATTGATTGCCAAGAAAATAAACATGAAATTGAATGCTTATTTTGAATTAAAGTTCAATATATACACAGTGCAAGACTTTGGAAATTGCTAGGGAGGAATTTTAGTAATTTTTCACAAAATTATAGGAAAATTTACGGACAACTACTTCAAATTATAAAGTGTATATTTTTGGTTGGTATTATTCATCTGAAAAATTATATTCACAAAATACTTATTATATGTGACAATAAATTATGTCTACTGGAAAAAAATAATCACTTTTATCCACCTTTGTTGGATATTTGATCATCACGTTATGATTTAATTATTTATTTATTATTCCAACAAACGGCAGTTTAAACAAAAAATAAATAAAATAAAAAGTCAGAATAAGTTCAAAACAAAAAAGCATTTTTAAGGTTAGCTGCGTGCTGTGACGTGAAATTAAAGAATTTTAAAAGCTTTGTATGTTAGGTAGGCACAATGTGTCTTTGAGGGAGGGGGGGGGGGCTTAGGTAAAGCATTTTAGCATTGTTTTTACAGGAAGTTATTTAACGTTAGTGAAAAATAACAACTAAGGCAAACAAGTGTTTAAAAAAATTAATTTTGTGTGCAGAAGCATGCTGTGTGAATTTTGAATTTCACATCAGATGACTGATGTAAAGTAGATGATTGATTGTTTATTTTTACTGCAAAACAACAAACATGACAGAAACTTTTGATTTTTTTTTAAAGTTTTTAAATTCCATGGACTGGGGGCGGGGGTGTAGAATTTCTGCAATATTTAGATGTCTGATTATTTATTTTTACTATAAAGTGACAGATTGAACAGAAAAAAAAATTATGCTTTGTATGGCGGGCGAGGGGAAAGTGGAAATATTAGGGGGAGGGATGGAATTTAATTGATGTACATTATTTCTGCTATTGCTATTACCAACATACCCGATTGATTAGAAAAATAAGTATATAAAATATATTGATAACTGCTGAAATTATAGGATGTCTTTTTAATTTATAAAACGGTGAAAATTTCGTATAGATATAGGAAGGTCCTATTTAGAAAATTTGGGCCCTAGATACAGAGACTAAAGAGATTTGTCCTATACTAATAATACAGTATAATCTCGGTCTGCTCTGAAAGCTGATAGACTGAAGGTGCTGGGTTCAAATACATGTCGCACCCGTCGGCCTATTCGTTCGGTGTTTTCCGTGGTTTTCTTCTAACCTTGCTCGACTTGCGTAAATACGCGTTAAGATTCCTCTCGTGCAGACAATCGGCCGTAACAAAAAAAACTAATATTACAGACAACTTGTCTTCCATAATTGGATCATTGATTTATATTATGTCTTCAAATAATAAAAACAACTTGTCTTCTTGTTCTTAGTGAAAAATTATGTCATATATAAAAGGGGACTCAAAGCTAAAAAAAGCATGAGTACAATACAGTTCGCACAGTATAAGTATTGAGCATGATTCTGGGATTGAAATAAAATGATGCATTTTTTCAGAGACTTTTGATTGAAACTCGTTTTTATCGGTATATAAACGTATCACATTTAAGATGATTTTCAAAAAAATATTTCCCCCCGCTCAACAACGCAAAACTTTTTGACACATTTTTAAACATAAAAGCATGACACTTACAAGCGTGATTATTAAAGTGATTTGGCAAAAAAAAAAAAAAAAAAAATCGGTTACAGAACGGACTATGCTTAATAATTGTTGGAAGTGCGTTTTCAGCTGTGGTATGTATTTTTAAACTTTTCACTTCCGGTACCGCGATACCTCTCTTTAAACACTTAAAATCTCGACATTCATATGTAGCTTCTTGGCTTGATTAGTTAAACCTACCACAAATTATAAAGTCAAGAAGCTATTTTGCAGGTTCAAACCTCAGTGAAATCTTTTCAAGAAAACCTATTTTAAATATCCGTTATTGCATTCCCTTCCGATAGAGGGCGCCACCAAAAAAATGTTTAATATACGTTTCGCCTTCAAACTGAAAGTCCATTCTAAAATTAAAAAAAAAAAAAAAAAAAAAAAAAAAATTAAGCCCCCCTCAAAAATAAGCCCCCCCTTCAAAAAAGTTAGCCGCCTCTTCAAAAATAAGCTCCCTCACTTTTAGACACTCCTCCTATAGCAGACTTCAATCTAACATTTAAATTTAATTTAAAAAAAAATTAATCCCTCCTTAAAAATTAAGCCCCCCTAAATTTTAAGCACCCCCTTAAAAATGTTAGCCCCCCAGACTTCAAACTAACATTTAAATTTGATTCTAAAAAAAAAAAAAAATTGATCTCCGTTTCGCCTTCAAACTGAAAGTCAATTCTAAAATTTAAAAAAAAAAAAAAAAAAAAAATTAAGCCCCCCCTCAAAAATAAGCCCCCCTCAAAAATAAGCCCCCCTTAAAAATAAGCCCCCCTCAAAAATAAGACTCACTCCCTCCACCTCCACCACCTCATTGCTCCTTACTGGTGCTGAACTGTCTTTTTCCCTCTACTAATATGTAAAAGTACATTATGACTGTTCCATCATTGATGAACAAGACATAATTGCAAAGCTACATCCACCAAAAATAATTAGTGGCACTAAACGGCAAAAGCATATTTTTCATTTGATTTGGATTTTACAAAGCATAATTCAAGATAAAACAAATGTTGTGATTTACAATAAACCTTAGGGATGCAAATGCCACACTGTTTTTGTCCTTTTTTCACCAAATGTTTGAAAATTAAATATGAATTTTCATTTCAAAAACATGTCCCATCCGGACATTTTTCTTGTTAACTTAATTGGTTTATTAACCTAAAATTTTAATTACTATCACCAAATTTATATTTTTTACATATGTTAAAATGTTTCAAGATGTTATTCTGAAATTTTCGATTTTGTACTAGCGAAATATACTTTGTAAAAAATATTTTTCTTAAAATTGTCCCATTCCGTCCTTATCTCCCCTATAGATATATCTAGACAGAGATATCTATTTGGGATTCCTGGTGCTAACAGATTAAAACCTGTAGGGTTTAGGTACCTCAAATCACAAATATTAACATATGAATAGAGAATAAAAATTCATATTCGTGCCATTGTTTGTTTTTTGTTTTGCTTTGCAAGTATATCGCAAACATCACTGACAATTATTAATTTATGTGTTTAAAGTGTTTATTTAATGTTAATGTTCCTATTGTAATAACATCTGACAAGTTATTTTAGCTTCTACGCAATTTCTGAAAAATTCTTTTTGAGTTTGATTGTGATGACTGAAGCACTTTGAAATATCAAATTCCCTGACGGTACAAATGCTCCTCCCCACCTATTCTACCCTAAATGATGCCTTTGGTCACATGAAAGCAAAGACGGACAAGAAAATGGCTTAAACCTAGGCATAAACAAAAACTGGATTTTCTTATTTTCAGCTACAAAAAATCACAATAAAATAATCACATGAACTGACTTTGCTCTAGAGCTGATGGTGGGTGAAATCTACTATATCTCACTCAAAAGCTTAGGCTAACGAAAAAGAAAGGCTACCGCGGTGCTTTACGCATATCTTTTTTTACAGACCGCCGGAATCACATGATGCTCGAATCCACCAATGCAGGTGTACGAAAAGAGTATCACGTCACTCTAGCGGTCTGTAAAAAAAGATAAGTGGAATGCACCGCGGTAGCCTGTCTTTTTCGTTAGCCTCGTCAAAACCCCTGTATACTGTTCAGAAAATCAGCATAGCAAAAGCAATGTAAAAGTGAATCTGCTCTGATTTTCGTTTTAAGTCCAGAAAACTGCCGCTAAACATAAAAAAGTTTGATCAGTCATCACCCATCATCCCAACTGATGTTACAGCATAGGCGTAGAGTCGTATGGGTTCTATAAGGCTCGAGTCCCACCAATAATTTCTAAAATGGTTTTTTTTTCACTTTTAAAATAAAAAAAGTTTAGGGTTTTTTTCATTTTTTTTTCACTTTTATAGAATTTTTAAATATTCCATTTTTTCCTATTTTTCTTTTGTTATAGGGATAGACGACGTTAGGAAAACTTTTTCGCTTTATGTTCTATTTTTTTAAATTAGAATAAAATGCTCAACGTTTGAACTTTTTATATAAAAAGGAAAATAGAAAAAAAATCCATCTTCCGAAAAAAAAATAAGACGTTACTCAAAGTCAAATTTCGTTGTTATTTTATTATAAACGATTCGCGAGTATCATTTTATAAACGGGTCTGTACATTCGAATTTTTATATTGTCTTCCATGTTTTATTTAACTTATTATTTATCAGTACACGATTATGTTTAATTTCTTTAAAAGGGAGTTTAAAAAGTAACATTAAATTTGTAATCGATCTTTTTTACAATCACATACACATATTCGTGTAAAAAAGAGTTGCGCCCACCAATAATTTTCAAAACTGTACGCCTATGTGTTACAGCGACAACTACTTCTATACGAAAGGCAGATATATAGGCGTAACTTGGTCTACAAGTCTGAGGCGGCAAAAGTCTCCAAACCCTTTTGTAAAAATATATACCCTCCCCCCGCCTTCATCCCATCACCACGTACACACACACACTTAAATTAAATACTAAAAGTTTGTAATATTTAAACAAAATTTTAAATGTTTAACCATATACGCAAAAATCGGGAAATTACTAAGTTATACATCTTATGTTTTTAAAGGAATATTATATAATATTGAATATACGACCGTTATATCTCTTATGTCTGGTGCAATGTTCAATTAGAAAATAGTTCAGACAAATTTAATAAAAATTTGCCAAAGCCTAGGGCTTTCGAAGATTTTTTAAAATGTTGAGAAAGGCGGTTGAGATAAATATGCCTAAAGCCTTTAATTAGAGTGGCAACAAATGATGGAAATTTATAAATAAAAACTCTAGCTAGCGTTCTGATTGGAATGACTCAGAAATTTTGCTGTGCGGCATTTTAAGCTCCATGGAATAATTTTAGATTAAGAATTTAAAAATTAATACTGTCCTTAAATTTCGAACTCTACCTTTTCACAACGTTTCAAGTGAAGAAAAACAAGAACAAAAACAGGTGCATCAGTTATAGGTTAGGAATATTTTCCAACACAATTAGAATACTGTTTAAAAATTTCATGCTTTCATACAATTAAATGAAATATCTAAATAAACAATTTAAAAAATACAGAACACGGTTAAAAATCCAATTCCAAGAATTGTTCTCCATGGCAGATAATGTATGCGAATTCTTCTGTGCTACGCTGTATGTGATAGCTTTAAACACACTACATAGTGAAACTAAAACTTAAATCACTGGAAAACACATAAAACAACTAAAAAGGTGTTTCTAGTGATTTACTACCTATAGATGACAATGTATCAATATCCTTTTGTGCAGCCATATATTATATGAATAACACAGTAAAATTTGACAATTAATTTTAACACAAATGCACATGCAACAATTATCATCCATAGATGGCAATATATCTAATTTCTTTTGCTCTGCCATATGAATTTATTTATATTCTATAAATAAATTCTTTGTTTGATAAAATATAATTAAACTGGAAAAGGCCTAACACAGTTGAAGACATATGTTAGGAATTCACGTCCATAACTGCATTTTTTTTCGTGCAACTCTGCATATGATTGTAGAATTTGTTTATATACTCACGACGTAATGATTTAAAATGCACACCACAGCTGAAAATACACTTCAAGCAATTATGGTTTATAGTATATAAATTATTACTTTATAATTTTAAGTATTATAAATATATTTTCCATAAATTAGGAGAGTTTTTATTATTATTATTATTATTATTATTATTATTATTATTTTCCCTTAATTTTGCACTTGATAATTATAACATTTATAATTATTCCTTGTTTTTCATATGGAAAATAAATCATTTTTTTAAGTTAACATGCTTGAGAAATTTAAAAGAGGTTGAAAGAACTTGTTTGCTGTACTTTAATCATTGGTGAGATTTCAGAACTTTGTAAAATTAGTAACATTTACAATAGATTAATTTTAACACAATTATTCAAATTGGTAAAGAAATCATATGAGTTGTAATTTTCCAACTGGACGAAAAATGTCCGGGCCAGGATACGAACCTGGGATCTCTTGGCTGAAGCTGCCACGCTCTACCAACTGTTAGGAGAGTTTTTATTATTATTATTATTATTATTATTATTATTATTATTTTCCCTTAATTTTGCACTTGATAATTATAACATTTATAATTATTCCTTGTTTTTCATATGGAAAATAAATCATTTTTTTAAGTTAACATGCTTGAGAAATTTAAAAGAGGTTGAAAGAACTTGTTTGCTGTACTTTAATCATTGGTGAGATTTCAGAACTTTGTAAAATTAGTAACATTTACAATAGATTAATTTTAACACAATTATTCAAATTGGTAAAGAAATCATATGAGTTGTAATTTTCCAACTGGACGAAAAATGTCCGGGCCAGGATACGAACCTGGGATCTCTTGGCTGAAGCTGCCACGCTCTACCAACTGAGCTATCCCGGTCGAATCTGGAGGGCATAATTCATCCAGTTAACCTTATTGATCATAGCATCTGGTCTGATATTTTAATCAGCTCAACAGAATAGATCGTAGGTAATGGAACTCCAGTAAACGCTGGATACGAGATTACACTAGATTAATTTTAACACAATTATTCAAATTGGTAAAGAAATCATATGAGTTGTAATTTTCCAACTGGGCGAAAAATGTCCGGGCCAGGATTCGAACCTGGGATCTCTTGGCTGAAGCTGCCACGCTCTACCAACTGAGCTATCCCGGTCGAATCTGGAGGGCATAATTCATCCAGTTAACCTTATTGATCATAGCATCTGGTCTGATATTTTAATCAGCTCAACAGAATAGATCGCAGGTAATGGAACTCCAGTAAACGCTGGATACGAGATGTTCGAATCCTGGCCCGGACATTTTTCGTCCAGTTGGAAAATTACAACTCATATGATTTCTTTACCAATTTGAATAATTGTGTTAAAATTAATCTTAGTGTAATCTCGTATCCAGCGTTTACTGGAGTTCCATTACCTGCGATCCATTCTGTTGAACTGATTAAAATATCAGACCAGATGCTATGATCAATAAGGTTAACTGGATGAATTATGCCCTCCAGATTCGACCGCGATAGCTCAGTTGGTAGAGCGTGGCAGCTTCAGCCTAGAGACCCCAGGTTCGAATCCTGGCCCGGACATTTTTCGTCCAGTTGGAAAATTACAACTCATATGATTTCTTTACCAATTTGAATAATTGTGTTAAAATTAAACTAGTGTAATCTCGTATCCAGCGTTTACTGGAGTTCCATTACCTGCGATCTATGAGGAAAGGGCATGTTTACAAACAAACAGTTCCATCAACCACTCTACCACTGCATTTTAGTCGCAGCTATCATTGCAGGAATCATCATGGCGACGTAGGCCAATCATATCACAGAGCAGTTTAACGTAGACCAATCAAATCGCTCCATCTCATGTGTACTGTAGGAGTCGTAAAGAACGAACAGGTTTTTCTCCCAAACCAACAGTAATTTAACCAACAGTGACGTCAGTTGCCCTTTCCTTATTCTGTTGAGCTGATTAAAATATCAGACCAGATGCTATGATCAATAAGGTTAACTGGATGAATTATGCCCTCCAGATTCGACCGGGATAGCTCAGTTGGTAGAGCGTGGCAGCTTCAGCCAAGAGACCCCAGGTTCGAATCCTGGCCCGGACATTTTTCGTCCATTTGGAAAATTACAACTCATATAGTAACATTTAGTTGATAATTTTATAGGATTTAAATCCCATTCGTACTGGTTTCAGATGAATCTAGATAATTTATCAATAAAAATATTTAAATCACACTGATTTTAATTTGTTTATTTTAATTGAAATGTTTTTAATTTTACACATTTTCAAAGTGCATTAACTTTAAAGAACCAAATGAAAATATTCAGTTTTTTAAATATTGTTTTTATTTTTAAAATACTAACTAGAAATCTTTATAAAATGTATAGTATTTTGATGAAAGAATGAAGGAAAAAATGTCAAATTACCGGTACTTCTATCTCGATTTCTCTAAAGAATATTTCTTTTTTACCGTATTCTTCAATTGCACTAAAGATAAAATACGAAACATATTTGTAAATATGTTTTTAGGCTTATGAATTTGGAAATGTCACAAAAACAAACGAATACTAAAAAACTGAAGTAGACCGCATATTTCTCTATTCCTTTGAATCTAACTGCTCGATGACTACCTCATTGCAACTGTTCTGCTCAGTTCATAAAAGAACTTATTAAACAAGGATTTGTTCTATAAAAAGAACTTGTTCTTTATATTTCTGTTACGATAAATCTCCCCAGGAAAATCCTGTGAAGTTCTATGCGCACCGTTAATTACCAATCTGTGATTGGCACCTTGAAATAGGGGACGATCATAGAAGAAGGAAATATAAGATAGAAGGAAGATGAGGGGTGTTTTCGCCCATAAATTGCAACGGGGGTTATGGGAAGGTGTTCAAACAGAATGCTCGCAACCCCACCGATATTGGCGAAAACTTGGCTTTTATCTTGGCATAGACGTTCCTACTAACCGTCACCTCACATGATGGGTTTCCGGTGAATGTTTTATTAAATATTTATACAATAAAGTATTTTAACGTATTCAGTTTCCTTATTTGTAAATATATAAACAACAGTGGACCCATGCAAATATTTTACATTGCAGTCTAATATTTTTTAGATGCAGGTTTAAACTTTAAAAAAACAATAATAATAAATAAGGACTAAAAGTATCGCCTAAACAACATTAGTCAAGCCAGAATATCATCTAATTTATTCAACCAAAGTTACAGTAAAATCTGGCCAAGGATAGCAAACGAAAAAAAAAAGTAATTAATTGTATTTTAACTGCATTAGAGGGTGACATCATCTGTTTAGGAAAAAACATGGGAGAAAAAAAAATTGAGCATTTGAATTAAAATTTTGCTTTTTAATCATAAATATAATATAAACGTGTGCAACAACTTTGTCCCACTTTATCTTTATTGGAACATATATTTTTTATTTTAATAATCATTGATGCTTTTTTTTGTGGCAACGCTGATTTGAGAAAAAACTTTCATTTCATTTATGAAAACAATGCTGATTTAATTTTTAATTAATTAACCGTAGAAAAAAGGATGTTGATAACAGAAATAATAAATATGATACATTTTATTAGTATTTCCTAATTTCATAAAATGAAACGATTACTTTAAATCCTTTTAACTAAAAAAATATATATATTATCGTACTGTTTAATTATTCAGTCCTCTATGAAGAATAAATTTTACTTTCTTTTTCCCCCTTCAAAAGAAAAGGGATTTTAGTTAAATTTAAATAAGGGTTTGGTTTTAAATTTTAAAATCAGGTGAATACAATCAATAATTACTTGATATTACGAAGTTGAAAGGGGGGGGGGGTAAATGTATGTGTTTATTTTATAAGTAGTCAGCGACTGATTTGCAAATTTGGGGGGCCATGGGCACAGATGCTTTAATAATTTTGTGATATTTAATGATGTTTCTTCTCAATTTTTTAGAAGTAAAAGTTTTTATAACATCCTCATAATGTTAAGTTTTCTATCTTGCTGACGATTTTTCAATCTTTCGTCGATTTTAAATATCCAATGGTAAAATTTATTTTTAAATATTGAAATGCAAATGAGATATTTTTTAAAATTTCTCCCGTAGGATTAACATTAGCGAGCAGGCGTTTTCGCGTGAGTGATTTAGCCCTTAAAAGTTTTTTTACATGAAAAAAGGACCACTGGGATTTGTATGGGACGTCCAGAGGATGCTTTTGATTGTATGGGATGATTAAATTAGCCCCAGTGGGTCAAAAATGCGTGCAGCTTTAGATAAAATGTTTCTCTTTGTTAGAGGTGACGTAAGTGTTAGTGAAGTCTTGAAAATAAATATATCCGAAGAAGAGTTCCAATGTAAGACTAAAACTTTAGAACTTTCGTTATCGCTGGGAACAATTTCAAGATAAGATTCTGTCTCACGACAATCTTGAAATTCGTTAAGAAATTCCATAGAATTGGAATTCCACTTCCTTAAGTGGAAACCATGCGCGTGTAAAGCATTTGTAATTTTTTTACAAGTTTCAATTGCTTCACTAACAGTGTTTGAGCCCGATAACAAATCATACATGTACAAATATCTTCTAATAACATTCGCGAAACAGTAAGATTTTTTGTATGATTGCGGGCAATTTGTTGGATTTACCTGGTGGCTAAATATAAAGCTGGTGCCAAACCGTAAGTTACAGTTTTTAACTTGAAATTTTGTATTTCCAATTAGATCCCCAAACGATTTGCTGATAATTTTGATCCAGTGGCGCACCCAGGATTTCGGTCTGGGGGGGGGGGGGGGGGGGGTAGTGCATTTTGGAGGTCTGCACGGTCCCGGGCTTCGCCCGAGGCCCGTACCCTGCAAAATGAAAACTTTAAATCAGGCCGGGCCTGCAGATTTTTGTTAAGCCGTCCCGGGCTGGGCCGATTGACAAAATAACCGAGCCGGAAAAAAATTTAATGAGCCCGCGGGTCGGGTATGGGCCTCGTACCCGTGAGCCGTGATGATTTCTAGATTTTTATTTGTTGAAACTTCAGTTGTTTTCATGCATCGTTAAAATAAGAATATTCGAAAGATATACATTTAACACTCTTTTTTTTTCGTCTTTGAATGAAAATCAGTTCATCACCGTCACTATCACTACCAATTTAAAAATTAATTTTACGTTTAACCATCCCGATATAAAATTTAAACGAAGCCAGTGAAATTTGATGATGACGTTCGCGGGAATAAGTATAAATCTGCTTCACGAGGTGACGCTAGTTTGGCAACATCATCAATAGAGTAACGTAACATGTCAAGCGTAGAGATCGGCATCGGATGTTTACATTGTGTCCGAGTCCAAGTTTTATTGTTTTAGCTAGAGTTTCAAAAAATCGGTTTATTCCGAGGTTTATTTCCAAATGACCCGAATAAACCAAAAGACCTGGTTTATTCTGAAAAACCTTGTTTATTTCTAAAAAACCCGGTTTATTTCCAGGTTTAAACCGGGTTTTTTCTAGACTTTGCAACTCTAGTTTTAGCAGACTCAGACCGAGCCGAGATCAGGCTTAAACTCTTTTATATACAGTCGAGCTGGTTCGGAACTAGGCTTAAATGTGCTCAAGCAGTTTGTTTTGTCAAAATAGTAATAGAAAGAATAAATTGCTGTTAACGGATTCAGTGAAAATATACTTTAAGTGATTCTCAAATTCCCAGCTCAACTACACGAAACTCTTCGAAACATTTTCTGACTTATTTCTAACTGTAAAGGCATAAAATTGACAGGCCTGACTTTTTAAGCGATTTGGAATCGAGTACTATTTTCCATTTTTTGATAAATAAATAACTTACCGAGATATAAATATTCCTCTCTTGTGTCGATACGTTTTTCTCCTTTACCGTGCTATCGCGTCCGGAAATTTAATTCAAAGCGCCAATTTTCATATTTTTTTCTAAAAGATGTTTTGCATTTATCAGATAAAGGAAAACACTATTTGATTACATAGTTTCTGAGAAAGAACACCTGTCCATTTTATGCATTGCCGAAGAAAATTGAATTCAGAAATGTGTCAGAAAGTAGCTTCATTCGATTTGAGCCTTAATAAATTAGAAAGAAATATTTTCAAAAATCTACTTTTTTACACAGCTTAAAAGTTATGATTTTTTAACCCTCTTTTTCTCTTTTACTCTAAACCTACATTAATTTTTTTTAATGGATCGTTATTTGAAGGCTAAAAAATCTAAGTAATCATTAATGCTGCTATTATGCTTTTTCTGTCTTGTAAAACAAGTTGTAAACAACTAGATAAATATGTTAAAATATATTGTAAAATTTTTCCAAAAATATGTATGCAATATTCTTTAGAAGAATCTTAATTTTATGTTAAGAAAAATCGAATTTCTTTTATAGAAATTGAACGAACCGGCTATGGCCCAATTTAACTGATTTTGTCACGGGCTGGACCGAACTTTTAACTTTTGCACCGGACCAAGACAGATTTCGTTCGGACCGGGCCTCGAAATTCCGGCCTGTTCAGACCTGTAGTACATTTGCATGACACTCATGAGTCGGTGATCAAGTGACCAGCTGCATTTGCGCACTGCAACAGTCGCTGAAATTTACTTATAGTCACTTCTGATATCAATCAATGATAGAAAATTTGTTAATTATTTATGGATATGTGCAGCTTTTTTCTTTTTTTTCTTTTATACTTTACGATTACTAAAAAATTTTACAAAAATGCTTTATTTTATGATATAAAGCTTACATATTCTGTAATATAATATTTTGCGTAATATAATAGTACGGTATTCGTTGTAGTGCAGCAACGAAATTATGATGACTGTTCTTGTGCGTTTCTGCTTTATCATCAGTAATTCGATATCGTTTGAGTTTGAACACATGCTAAAACGTATATTATTTATCATAAATGAACAGAATGAAACATTTTGTGAAGAAAATAGAGGAATATAATTTTATAATAAAATAGTTAGCCTGTTACTATAAATAGAACTTTGATATGAATGACAGAAAATGTTATCTATTTATTTATTTTTCAGTATCAACGGTTTTTTGCCGCTGTGTATTTACAGGGGGCAAACTACTCTTATTGATGGTGAGAAATACCACCATCTAGATCTAAACTAGCACACACTATAAAAAAAAAAGTATTTGGTTTTTTTTCTGCATATTAGCAGAGTATTTGGTATCATTTTAATCAGTGAACAGTGAACAATACAAATTAATGATCCATTTTAGGATCAGCGCATACAGATAGATAATTGTGGAACAAAGTGAACCACGGCAGTCAAGGAAATATTTGGTTTTCCGTTCCCACGAATGATTTAACTACACCTAATAAAAATGTCATGGAGAAAATTGTCAGAACAATAATATGACACATTTATTTATGAGAGCTTAAATAGGCACGAAGACCTCACAAGTAAAAGCATCTTTACCTCCCAGACACAGCACGGCGTCAAGAGGAATCACTATTGTACCGACGGGCCTATGAAACACTCAAGGGGAGTACCAAAATTCTCCCGCCTGCCAATGGTCATCTCTCTAAAATCAGAGGTATGGCCGAAACATGCAAATTTTCAAGAAGTTATATGTATAAGGCCTTAATTTTATGTGAAAAGGGAAGAATGATTCCATCCTTTTTTTTTTTTTTTTTTGCTCCACGAAAAGAATGTGATTTTTTTTTGAGAGTTCAGATTCAAAAAAGATGGAAAAGTAGAAGGTTGACTGCTCTCTAACTAAAAAAAACAGATTTTGAGTGTGTGTGCCAATAGATGGAAATGTACGCGCTAAGAAAAAGCGAAAACGCGTCAGCCATTACCTCCTGCTGTCAACGTTATCTAGTAATATAAGGTAACAAACAATCTTCCTTCACCATTGTTCCATTTTATTTAATTAAGCTATATTCTTTTAATAATACGAATTTACGTGTGTATGAAGATCCTACCCCGATCTAAACATAAAAAGGCTAATCAAATAAATACTTCTAGGGTATGGAACTCTGCCTTTCAAAATCGAATTTGTTAATTCAGTAAGATAAACTGTAATTCTCAGAAAATAAATGTTGAGAATACAGTTCTCAACTAGGATTGAATATTTTTATTTTTTTAAAACATTTATATTTGTTTTTAATCATATGCTTATAATTACCTTGTAAATAAACTCAATTTTATATTCAATTAATTTTAGTCAGTTTTCCTTTTGTTTACTTAATTTATTGAATTAATATTAAGTCTTTTATTTTAGGAAATGTTTTCTTTAATATTACAATCTAGGTTTTAAAATAAGCCATTATATATTTAATGTTACATAACTCTCTGCAGGTAACCTTTGATGATTGTAATTGGCTCAAAGAGGATCCGAACTTCAAAAATAATTCACAACGCAACTTTTTCTTTTCTATAATTAATTGATAATTTGTCTAATAAAATTTTCTAAGTATAAATTATCATATCAGATCCTTAGAGTCATAGGTGCAAAATAAATACTATACGTCTCGGATAATTTAAAATACTCATATTAATCAATTAACAGCAATATAGTGGTAAATCCTATGCAGTCAGACTTAAATTCAAATAATTTAATTGATCACTCTGTAGCATTCCATCATAGGGTTTACCGAATTAGAAGTGGTACCGTTACCTCTTTCTAAATTATTTTAATATATTAATTTAATTTTAGAAATAGAACTTTAGGTTATTGTATAATTTTTTAAATATAAAAATATATATGCAATATTAAGACTAAAAAAAAAAAATTTTTTTTTGCTAACATAAATGTTCTTAATTCTAATTCTTTTGAAAAAAAATTTTTTTCCTCTTTTCAACAACTAATTAAAAAAAAAAAAAAAAAAAAAAAAAAAAATTAAGCATTCATTGGGGAATCTTCATACACTCTGTAACATGCATATACCTGGCAATTCTTTTTGGGTACCTCACTAAATATATAATGATATATTAAATAATAATAAGTGTTATTGGATTGATTTGTATTAACAAAGAATTGAAAATATGACTTGTGTTACATATACTGCAACAGCAGCAAATATAAAATAAATACATAATAATGCTCAAATATTGAAATGATATATATTATATATAATTAATTTCTCGAACAGTGCATAACAATTCACCATTGGGTATCTTTTATTTTATGTTAAACAATTTTTTTTTTGCTCTCTCTCTATTTTATGATTTTTGTACTTTAATTGGATGAATAAGCGTAAAAGTCAAAGAATTAGTAGAATAGATACTGGTGTCAAAACTAGACAACAATTACGCGAATTAAATAATCAAACTGTAGACACTAATATTATTTGTAATAATAGTAATAATAATAATAAGAAAAAAAAGAAAGAGAAGAAAATTATAAATTCTGAAAAAGCTACTCCTAAAATTACTACAATGGACACCCCAAATGCAGATAGCCTAATTAATCTGATTCCATACTATGATGGAAAAAAGGAAGCAAATATTAACCATTTTTTCTTACAATTTGACAATCTCATCAATAAAACTGAATTGAATAATGATTCTAAATTAACTATATTAAAGGCGAAAATTGTAGGACCTGCTAAAGATAAATTGATGAGGGATCAAAATTTGTTCGTGGAACAGAACTTAGAAACCTTTAAAACAAAGTTAAAACAATTATTCGAACCCAAAACCACATTTCTAGAAGCGCAAAAGAAATTTTGCAATCTCAAACAAAAACCGGAACAAAACATGAACGAATTTATATTAGAATTTAATGCGGCAGCAGACCTTTATCTAAAAAAAAGTGGGCAAGATATAGGAGCTAACAACAGCTCTACATTCATGGAAATGATCAAATTATCTCAGTTTTTGGAATCAATTCGTAGTGATTTAAGTCTGGAAGTAAGAAAAAACTCTCCGCCGGACTTTAAAACAGCGTGCAACATAGCCTTAAAATTAGAGGAGGCTTATTCACATGTCAATTTAAAGGACATCAACAACATTTCCAAAACTAAAGATTCTGATTTGTTAAATGAACTGCTTAAACTCAATGTAGAAAGTGCAGAGAATATAAAATTATTAACCGCGGAACTAAATAACATAAAATTAAAGGTAAATGCCACTAACAATGATACAACTAGGTTTTGCAAGTACTGTAAATCCACATCCCATACGAACCCACATTGTTGGTTTTACAAGGGCAACGAACAAAACAGCAGTAATTACGTGGACGAAAATAAAAAAATTCCTGAGAATATTCAAATCGAAAAACCAAATTTTTATCAAGGGGGAAACCAACAAGCTCAGGGAAACTTTCAGCAAACCCCAAATTACACGCACCAAAACTTCAACCCTATGCAATATTCTGCTCCTCAGTACATGTACTATGCACCACCCCCACCCCACCAACAATTTATGCCGATATCATATCCCAGTTTCGGAAATTATGGAGGCAATTTCAACGAACAGAGATCATATGACCAGCGAAGAAATTATAGAGGGCATAGAGGGGGCTACAAGCAAAATAATTATAAAAAACATGATTATACAAAAAAAAATAATTCACAGCAGACATTTGAAAACAATAAACAAGATAAAGATCATGATCAGAATTCTAGTAACAATAAGGGAAACTAAAGTCGGGACTTACATTCTCAAATACAAGGCACCCGCGTAAGTCTCACTGCGGGTCTAAAAAAAATAACAAAATTATTGCTAGTGTCAAAAGTAATGACAATTCTCAACTTCCGATTATTACTTTTGAAATTAATGGTGTTAAGATTAATGCTTTGACAGACAGTGGGGCGGCAGTAACTTTGGCATCACCTATATTGTTCGAACAATTAAAGAATGCACACGTAAAATATAAAAATCTCTGGAACCAGGTAAAAATTCAAACATTAACAAATTCGACAATCTCTTTTAAGCAAGGCATTAAATTAACTTTCAAATTGGAAAACGTTTTTGTATCGGGGGCATTCTATGTTACAACTCAAGATTTTGGTCGGAACTACAATATGCTATTGGGATTCGATTTCCTCAAAACAAATAATATTATCCTAGATTTTGAAGATAAAACCATGAAATTAAAAAACAAAAACATTGCACTTCAATTTCTAGAAAATGAACCTCAAAGTCTGATAAGTAACTTAACTGCTAACTCTAATGAGAATCAAAATAAAGAAACAATACGCAAAAAGAAAAAAAAACGTATCTCGCACAAAAATTTTGTTACAGCAAAACTAACACAGACAACGGAGTTACTACCAGGCGAAAAAAAAATTGTTGCATTACTATTAGATCCAGATAAATTCGCAACTACAAATACAATACTCTTGGAACCGATTAAACATAATATGAAAATTTATTATAAAACATCAATTCACGAAATTGCCAAGGATAATAAAATTCATATAATAATCACTAACAAATCACAACAAAAATTAATCTTAACAGAGGGAATGAACATTGGCAAAATTTCTAAACATTTTGAAATAAAATCAGTTGACACTGAGGGTCAAGAAGTAACGAAGCAGGTAGTGCACATTAATAATCTGAATTTAGAGCAAGTTCGTGAACGGAGAAAAGCAGAACTTAGATCAGACGACTTTAATTTACAACATTTAGACTCGGACACAGCAGAAAAATTAAAAAAAATACTTCTAAATAATGCACATGCCTTTTCTAAGAATTACGATACACTCGGACAATCTTCATTAGTCGTCCCAAGATTTAATTTAATACATAATTATCCTCTGCAGACTAAACCATACAAAACTGCACACAATGTTAAGGAGTATGCTAAAAAAGAAATTGAAAAACTTTTGAGAGCAAATATCATTCGTAAATCCAACTCTGATTTTTTTTTTTGAGAGTTCAGATTCAAAAAAGATGGAAAAGTAGAAGGTTGACTGCTCTCTAACTAAAAAAAAACAGATTTTGAGTGTGTGTGCCAATAGATGGAAATGTACGCGCTAAGAAAAAGCGAAAACGCGTCAGCCATTACCTCCTGCTGTCAACGTTATCTAGTAACATAAGGTAACAAACAATCTTCCTTCACCATTGTTCCATTTTATTTAATTAAGCTATATTCTTTTAATAATACGAATTTACGTGTGTATGAAGATCCTACCCCGATCTAAACATAAAAAGGCTAATCAAATAAATACTTCTAGGGTATGGAACTCTGCCTTTCAAAATCGAATTTGTTAATTCAGTAAGATAAACTGTAATTCTCAGAAAATAAATGTTGAGAATACAGTTCTCAACTAGGATTGAATATTTTTATTTTTTTAAAACATTTATATTTGTTTTTAATCATATGCTTATAATTACCTTGTAAATAAACTCAATTTTATATTCAATTAATTTTAGTCAGTTTTCCTTTTGTTTACTTAATTTATTGAATTAATATTAAGTCTTTTATTTTAGGAAATGTTTTCTTTAATATTACAATCTAGGTTTTAAAATAAGCCATTATATATTTAATGTTACATAACTCTCTGCAGGTAACCTTTGATGATTGTAATTGGCTCAAAGAGGATCCGAACTTCAAAAATAATTCACAACGCAACTTTTTCTTTTCTATAATTAATTGATAATTTGTCTAATAAAATTTTCTAAGTATAAATTATCATATCAGATCCTTAGAGTCATAGGTGCAAAATAAATACTATACGTCTCGGATAATTTAAAATACTCATATTAATCAATTAACAGCAATATAGTGGTAAATCCTATGCAGTCAGACTTAAATTCAAATAATTTAATTGATCACTCTGTAGCATTCCATCATAGGGTTTACCGAATTAGAAGTGGTACCGTTACCTCTTTCTAAATTATTTTAATATATTAATTTAATTTTAGAAATAGAACTTTAGGTTATTGTATAATTTTTTAAATATAAAAATATATATGCAATATTAAGACTAAAAAAAAAAAATTTTTTTTTGCTAACATAAATGTTCTTAATTCTAATTCTTTTGAAAAAAAATTTTTTTCCTCTTTTCAACAACTAATTAAAAAAAAAAAAAAAAAAAAAAAAAAAAATTTAAGCATTCATTGGGGAATCTTCATACACTCTGTAACATGCATATACCTGGCAATTCTTTTTGGGTACCTCACTAAATATATAATGATATATTAAATAATAATAAGTGTTATTGGATTGATTTGTATTAACAAAGAATTGAAAATATGACTTGTGTTACATATACTGCAACAGCAGCAAATATAAAATAAATACATAATAATGCTCAAATATTGAAATGATATATATTATATATAATTAATTTCTCGAACAGTGCATAACAATTCACCATTGGGTATCTTTTATTTTATGTTAAACAATTTTTTTTTTGCTCTCTCTCTATTTTATGATTTTTGTACTTTAATTGGATGAATAAGCGTAAAAGTCAAAGAATTAGTAGAATAGATACTGGTGTCAAAACTAGACAACAATTACGCGAATTAAATAATCAAACTGTAGACACTAATATTATTTGTAATAATAGTAATAATAATAATAAGAAAAAAAAGAAAGAGAAGAAAATTATAAATTCTGAAAAAGCTACTCCTAAAATTACTACAATGGACACCCCAAATGCAGATAGCCTAATTAATCTGATTCCATACTATGATGGAAAAAAGGAAGCAAATATTAACCATTTTTTCTTACAATTTGACAATCTCATCAATAAAACTGAATTGAATAATGATTCTAAATTAACTATATTAAAGGCGAAAATTGTAGGACCTGCTAAAGATAAATTGATGAGGGATCAAAATTTGTTCGTGGAACAGAACTTAGAAACCTTTAAAACAAAGTTAAAACAATTATTCGAACCCAAAACCACATTTCTAGAAGCGCAAAAGAAATTTTGCAATCTCAAACAAAAACCGGAACAAAACATGAACGAATTTATATTAGAATTTAATGCGGCAGCAGACCTTTATCTAAAAAAAAGTGGGCAAGATATAGGAGCTAACAACAGCTCTACATTCATGGAAATGATCAAATTATCTCAGTTTTTGGAATCAATTCGTAGTGATTTAAGTCTGGAAGTAAGAAAAAACTCTCCGCCGGACTTTAAAACAGCGTGCAACATAGCCTTAAAATTAGAGGAGGCTTATTCACATGTCAATTTAAAGGACATCAACAACATTTCCAAAACTAAAGATTCTGATTTGTTAAATGAACTGCTTAAACTCAATGTAGAAAGTGCAGAGAATATAAAATTATTAACCGCGGAACTAAATAACATAAAATTAAAGGTAAATGCCACTAACAATGATACAACTAGGTTTTGCAAGTACTGTAAATCCACATCCCATACGAACCCACATTGTTGGTTTTACAAGGGCAACGAACAAAACAGCAGTAATTACGTGGACGAAAATAAAAAAATTCCTGAGAATATTCAAATCGAAAAACCAAATTTTTATCAAGGGGGAAACCAACAAGCTCAGGGAAACTTTCAGCAAACCCCAAATTACACGCACCAAAACTTCAACCCTATGCAATATTCTGCTCCTCAGTACATGTACTATGCACCACCCCCACCCCACCAACAATTTATGCCGATATCATATCCCAGTTTCGGAAATTATGGAGGCAATTTCAACGAACAGAGATCATATGACCAGCGAAGAAATTATAGAGGGCATAGAGGGGGCTACAAGCAAAATAATTATAAAAAACATGATTATACAAAAAAAAATAATTCACAGCAGACATTTGAAAACAATAAACAAGATAAAGATCATGATCAGAATTCTAGTAACAATAAGGGAAACTAAAGTCGGGACTTACATTCTCAAATACAAGGCACCCGCGTAAGTCTCACTGCGGGTCTAAAAAAAATAACAAAATTATTGCTAGTGTCAAAAGTAATGACAATTCTCAACTTCCGATTATTACTTTTGAAATTAATGGTGTTAAGATTAATGCTTTGACAGACAGTGGGGCGGCAGTAACTTTGGCATCACCTATATTGTTCGAACAATTAAAGAATGCACACGTAAAATATAAAAATCTCTGGAACCAGGTAAAAATTCAAACATTAACAAATTCGACAATCTCTTTTAAGCAAGGCATTAAATTAACTTTCAAATTGGAAAACGTTTTTGTATCGGGGGCATTCTATGTTACAACTCAAGATTTTGGTCGGAACTACAATATGCTATTGGGATTCGATTTCCTCAAAACAAATAATATTATCCTAGATTTTGAAGATAAAACCATGAAATTAAAAAACAAAAACATTGCACTTCAATTTCTAGAAAATGAACCTCAAAGTCTGATAAGTAACTTAACTGCTAACTCTAATGAGAATCAAAATAAAGAAACAATACGCAAAAAGAAAAAAAAACGTATCTCGCACAAAAATTTTGTTACAGCAAAACTAACACAGACAACGGAGTTACTACCAGGCGAAAAAAAAATTGTTGCATTACTATTAGATCCAGATAAATTCGCAACTACAAATACAATACTCTTGGAACCGATTAAACATAATATGAAAATTTATTATAAAACATCAATTCACGAAATTGCCAAGGATAATAAAATTCATATAATAATCACTAACAAATCACAACAAAAATTAATCTTAACAGAGGGAATGAACATTGGCAAAATTTCTAAACATTTTGAAATAAAATCAGTTGACACTGAGGGTCAAGAAGTAACGAAGCAGGTAGTGCACATTAATAATCTGAATTTAGAGCAAGTTCGTGAACGGAGAAAAGCAGAACTTAGATCAGACGACTTTAATTTACAACATTTAGACTCGGACACAGCAGAAAAATTAAAAAAAATACTTCTAAATAATGCACATGCCTTTTCTAAGAATTACGATACACTCGGACAATCTTCATTAGTCGTCCCAAGATTTAATTTAATACATAATTATCCTCTGCAGACTAAACCATACAAAACTGCACACAATGTTAAGGAGTATGCTAAAAAAGAAATTGAAAAACTTTTGAGAGCAAATATCATTCGTAAATCCAACTCTGATTTTTTTTTTTGAGAGTTCAGATTCAAAAAAGATGGAAAAGTAGAAGGTTGACTGCTCTCTAACTAAAAAAAAACAGATTTTGAGTGTGTGTGCCAATAGATGGAAATGTACGCGCTAAGAAAAAGCGAAAACGCGTCAGCCATTACCTCCTGCTGTCAACGTTATCTAGTAACATAAGGTAACAAACAATCTTCCTTCACCATTGTTCCATTTTATTTAATTAAGCTATATTCTTTTAATAATACGAATTTACGTGTGTATGAAGATCCTACCCCGATCTAAACATAAAAAGGCTAATCAAATAAATACTTCTAGGGTATGGAACTCTGCCTTTCAAAATCGAATTTGTTAATTCAGTAAGATAAACTGTAATTCTCAGAAAATAAATGTTGAGAATACAGTTCTCAACTAGGATTGAATATTTTTATTTTTTTAAAACATTTATATTTGTTTTTAATCATATGCTTATAATTACCTTGTAAATAAACTCAATTTTATATTCAATTAATTTTAGTCAGTTTTCCTTTTGTTTACTTAATTTATTGAATTAATATTAAGTCTTTTATTTTAGGAAATGTTTTCTTTAATATTACAATCTAGGTTTTAAAATAAGCCATTATATATTTAATGTTACATAACTCTCTGCAGGTAACCTTTGATGATTGTAATTGGCTCAAAGAGGATCCGAACTTCAAAAATAATTCACAACGCAACTTTTTCTTTTCTATAATTAATTGATAATTTGTCTAATAAAATTTTCTAAGTATAAATTATCATATCAGATCCTTAGAGTCATAGGTGCAAAATAAATACTATACGTCTCGGATAATTTAAAATACTCATATTAATCAATTAACAGCAATATAGTGGTAAATCCTATGCAGTCAGACTTAAATTCAAATAATTTAATTGATCACTCTGTAGCATTCCATCATAGGGTTTACCGAATTAGAAGTGGTACCGTTACCTCTTTCTAAATTATTTTAATATATTAATTTAATTTTAGAAATAGAACTTTAGGTTATTGTATAATTTTTTAAATATAAAAATATATATGCAATATTAAGACTAAAAAAAAAAAATTTTTTTTTGCTAACATAAATGTTCTTAATTCTAATTCTTTTGAAAAAAAATTTTTTTCCTCTTTTCAACAACTAATTAAAAAAAAAAAAAAAAAAAAAAAAAAAATTTAAGCATTCATTGGGGAATCTTCATACACTCTGTAACATGCATATACCTGGCAATTCTTTTTGGGTACCTCACTAAATATATAATGATATATTAAATAATAATAAGTGTTATTGGATTGATTTGTATTAACAAAGAATTGAAAATATGACTTGTGTTACATATACTGCAACAGCAGCAAATATAAAATAAATACATAATAATGCTCAAATATTGAAATGATATATATTATATATAATTAATTTCTCGAACAGTGCATAACAATTCACCATTGGGTATCTTTTATTTTATGTTAAACAATTTTTTTTTTGCTCTCTCTCTATTTTATGATTTTTGTACTTTAATTGGATGAATAAGCGTAAAAGTCAAAGAATTAGTAGAATAGATACTGGTGTCAAAACTAGACAACAATTACGCGAATTAAATAATCAAACTGTAGACACTAATATTATTTGTAATAATAGTAATAATAATAATAAGAAAAAAAAGAAAGAGAAGAAAATTATAAATTCTGAAAAAGCTACTCCTAAAATTACTACAATGGACACCCCAAATGCAGATAGCCTAATTAATCTGATTCCATACTATGATGGAAAAAAGGAAGCAAATATTAACCATTTTTTCTTACAATTTGACAATCTCATCAATAAAACTGAATTGAATAATGATTCTAAATTAACTATATTAAAGGCGAAAATTGTAGGACCTGCTAAAGATAAATTGATGAGGGATCAAAATTTGTTCGTGGAACAGAACTTAGAAACCTTTAAAACAAAGTTAAAACAATTATTCGAACCCAAAACCACATTTCTAGAAGCGCAAAAGAAATTTTGCAATCTCAAACAAAAACCGGAACAAAACATGAACGAATTTATATTAGAATTTAATGCGGCAGCAGACCTTTATCTAAAAAAAAGTGGGCAAGATATAGGAGCTAACAACAGCTCTACATTCATGGAAATGATCAAATTATCTCAGTTTTTGGAATCAATTCGTAGTGATTTAAGTCTGGAAGTAAGAAAAAACTCTCCGCCGGACTTTAAAACAGCGTGCAACATAGCCTTAAAATTAGAGGAGGCTTATTCACATGTCAATTTAAAGGACATCAACAACATTTCCAAAACTAAAGATTCTGATTTGTTAAATGAACTGCTTAAACTCAATGTAGAAAGTGCAGAGAATATAAAATTATTAACCGCGGAACTAAATAACATAAAATTAAAGGTAAATGCCACTAACAATGATACAACTAGGTTTTGCAAGTACTGTAAATCCACATCCCATACGAACCCACATTGTTGGTTTTACAAGGGCAACGAACAAAACAGCAGTAATTACGTGGACGAAAATAAAAAAATTCCTGAGAATATTCAAATCGAAAAACCAAATTTTTATCAAGGGGGAAACCAACAAGCTCAGGGAAACTTTCAGCAAACCCCAAATTACACGCACCAAAACTTCAACCCTATGCAATATTCTGCTCCTCAGTACATGTACTATGCACCACCCCCACCCCACCAACAATTTATGCCGATATCATATCCCAGTTTCGGAAATTATGGAGGCAATTTCAACGAACAGAGATCATATGACCAGCGAAGAAATTATAGAGGGCATAGAGGGGGCTACAAGCAAAATAATTATAAAAAACATGATTATACAAAAAAAAATAATTCACAGCAGACATTTGAAAACAATAAACAAGATAAAGATCATGATCAGAATTCTAGTAACAATAAGGGAAACTAAAGTCGGGACTTACATTCTCAAATACAAGGCACCCGCGTAAGTCTCACTGCGGGTCTAAAAAAAATAACAAAATTATTGCTAGTGTCAAAAGTAATGACAATTCTCAACTTCCGATTATTACTTTTGAAATTAATGGTGTTAAGATTAATGCTTTGACAGACAGTGGGGCGGCAGTAACTTTGGCATCACCTATATTGTTCGAACAATTAAAGAATGCACACGTAAAATATAAAAATCTCTGGAACCAGGTAAAAATTCAAACATTAACAAATTCGACAATCTCTTTTAAGCAAGGCATTAAATTAACTTTCAAATTGGAAAACGTTTTTGTATCGGGGGCATTCTATGTTACAACTCAAGATTTTGGTCGGAACTACAATATGCTATTGGGATTCGATTTCCTCAAAACAAATAATATTATCCTAGATTTTGAAGATAAAACCATGAAATTAAAAAACAAAAACATTGCACTTCAATTTCTAGAAAATGAACCTCAAAGTCTGATAAGTAACTTAACTGCTAACTCTAATGAGAATCAAAATAAAGAAACAATACGCAAAAAGAAAAAAAAACGTATCTCGCACAAAAATTTTGTTACAGCAAAACTAACACAGACAACGGAGTTACTACCAGGCGAAAAAAAAATTGTTGCATTACTATTAGATCCAGATAAATTCGCAACTACAAATACAATACTCTTGGAACCGATTAAACATAATATGAAAATTTATTATAAAACATCAATTCACGAAATTGCCAAGGATAATAAAATTCATATAATAATCACTAACAAATCACAACAAAAATTAATCTTAACAGAGGGAATGAACATTGGCAAAATTTCTAAACATTTTGAAATAAAATCAGTTGACACTGAGGGTCAAGAAGTAACGAAGCAGGTAGTGCACATTAATAATCTGAATTTAGAGCAAGTTCGTGAACGGAGAAAAGCAGAACTTAGATCAGACGACTTTAATTTACAACATTTAGACTCGGACACAGCAGAAAAATTAAAAAAAATACTTCTAAATAATGCACATGCCTTTTCTAAGAATTACGATACACTCGGACAATCTTCATTAGTCGTCCCAAGATTTAATTTAATACATAATTATCCTCTGCAGACTAAACCATACAAAACTGCACACAATGTTAAGGAGTATGCTAAAAAAGAAATTGAAAAACTTTTGAGAGCAAATATCATTCGTAAATCCAACTCTGATTTTTTTTTTTGAGAGTTCAGATTCAAAAAAGATGGAAAAGTAGAAGGTTGACTGCTCTCTAACTAAAAAAAAACAGATTTTGAGTGTGTGTGCCAATAGATGGAAATGTACGCGCTAAGAAAAAGCGAAAACGCGTCAGCCATTACCTCCTGCTGTCAACGTTATCTAGTAACATAAGGTAACAAACAATCTTCCTTCACCATTGTTCCATTTTATTTAATTAAGCTATATTCTTTTAATAATACGAATTTACGTGTGTATGAAGATCCTACCCCGATCTAAACATAAAAAGGCTAATCAAATAAATACTTCTAGGGTATGGAACTCTGCCTTTCAAAATCGAATTTGTTAATTCAGTAAGATAAACTGTAATTCTCAGAAAATAAATGTTGAGAATACAGTTCTCAACTAGGATTGAATATTTTTATTTTTTTAAAACATTTATATTTGTTTTTAATCATATGCTTATAATTACCTTGTAAATAAACTCAATTTTATATTCAATTAATTTTAGTCAGTTTTCCTTTTGTTTACTTAATTTATTGAATTAATATTAAGTCTTTTATTTTAGGAAATGTTTTCTTTAATATTACAATCTAGGTTTTAAAATAAGCCATTATATATTTAATGTTACATAACTCTCTGCAGGTAACCTTTGATGATTGTAATTGGCTCAAAGAGGATCCGAACTTCAAAAATAATTCACAACGCAACTTTTTCTTTTCTATAATTAATTGATAATTTGTCTAATAAAATTTTCTAAGTATAAATTATCATATCAGATCCTTAGAGTCATAGGTGCAAAATAAATACTATACGTCTCGGATAATTTAAAATACTCATATTAATCAATTAACAGCAATATAGTGGTAAATCCTATGCAGTCAGACTTAAATTCAAATAATTTAATTGATCACTCTGTAGCATTCCATCATAGGGTTTACCGAATTAGAAGTGGTACCGTTACCTCTTTCTAAATTATTTTAATATATTAATTTAATTTTAGAAATAGAACTTTAGGTTATTGTATAATTTTTTAAATATAAAAATATATATGCAATATTAAGACTAAAAAAAAAAAATTTTTTTTTGCTAACATAAATGTTCTTAATTCTAATTCTTTTGAAAAAAAATTTTTTTCCTCTTTTCAACAACTAATTAAAAAAAAAAAAAAAAAAAAAAAAATTTAAGCATTCATTGGGGAATCTTCATACACTCTGTAACATGCATATACCTGGCAATTCTTTTTGGATACCTCACTAAATATATAATGATATATTAAATAATAATAAGTGTTATTGGATTGATTTGTATTAACAAAGAATTGAAAATATGACTTGTGTTACATATACTGCAACAGCAGCAAATATAAAATAAATACATAATAATGCTCAAATATTGAAATGATATATATTATATATAATTAATTTCTCGAACAGTGCATAACAATTCACCATTGGGTATCTTTTATTTTATGTTAAACAATTTTTTTTTTGCTCTCTCTCTATTTTATGATTTTTGTACTTTAATTGGATGAATAAGCGTAAAAGTCAAAGAATTAGTAGAATAGATACTGGTGTCAAAACTAGACAACAATTACGCGAATTAAATAATCAAACTGTAGACACTAATATTATTTGTAATAATAGTAATAATAATAATAAGAAAAAAAAGAAAGAGAAGAAAATTATAAATTCTGAAAAAGCTACTCCTAAAATTACTACAATGGACACCCCAAATGCAGATAGCCTAATTAATCTGATTCCATACTATGATGGAAAAAAGGAAGCAAATATTAACCATTTTTTCTTACAATTTGACAATCTCATCAATAAAACTGAATTGAATAATGATTCTAAATTAACTATATTAAAGGCGAAAATTGTAGGACCTGCTAAAGATAAATTGATGAGGGATCAAAATTTGTTCGTGGAACAGAACTTAGAAACCTTTAAAACAAAGTTAAAACAATTATTCGAACCCAAAACCACATTTCTAGAAGCGCAAAAGAAATTTTGCAATCTCAAACAAAAACCGGAACAAAACATGAACGAATTTATATTAGAATTTAATGCGGCAGCAGACCTTTATCTAAAAAAAAGTGGGCAAGATATAGGAGCTAACAACAGCTCTACATTCATGGAAATGATCAAATTATCTCAGTTTTTGGAATCAATTCGTAGTGATTTAAGTCTGGAAGTAAGAAAAAACTCTCCGCCGGACTTTAAAACAGCGTGCAACATAGCCTTAAAATTAGAGGAGGCTTATTCACATGTCAATTTAAAGGACATCAACAACATTTCCAAAACTAAAGATTCTGATTTGTTAAATGAACTGCTTAAACTCAATGTAGAAAGTGCAGAGAATATAAAATTATTAACCGCGGAACTAAATAACATAAAATTAAAGGTAAATGCCACTAACAATGATACAACTAGGTTTTGCAAGTACTGTAAATCCACATCCCATACGAACCCACATTGTTGGTTTTACAAGGGCAACGAACAAAACAGCAGTAATTACGTGGACGAAAATAAAAAAATTCCTGAGAATATTCAAATCGAAAAACCAAATTTTTATCAAGGGGGAAACCAACAAGCTCAGGGAAACTTTCAGCAAACCCCAAATTACACGCACCAAAACTTCAACCCTATGCAATATTCTGCTCCTCAGTACATGTACTATGCACCACCCCCACCCCACCAACAATTTATGCCGATATCATATCCCAGTTTCGGAAATTATGGAGGCAATTTCAACGAACAGAGATCATATGACCAGCGAAGAAATTATAGAGGGCATAGAGGGGGCTACAAGCAAAATAATTATAAAAAACATGATTATACAAAAAAAAATAATTCACAGCAGACATTTGAAAACAATAAACAAGATAAAGATCATGATCAGAATTCTAGTAACAATAAGGGAAACTAAAGTCGGGACTTACATTCTCAAATACAAGGCACCCGCGTAAGTCTCACTGCGGGTCTAAAAAAAATAACAAAATTATTGCTAGTGTCAAAAGTAATGACAATTCTCAACTTCCGATTATTACTTTTGAAATTAATGGTGTTAAGATTAATGCTTTGACAGACAGTGGGGCGGCAGTAACTTTGGCATCACCTATATTGTTCGAACAATTAAAGAATGCACACGTAAAATATAAAAATCTCTGGAACCAGGTAAAAATTCAAACATTAACAAATTCGACAATCTCTTTTAAGCAAGGCATTAAATTAACTTTCAAATTGGAAAACGTTTTTGTATCGGGGGCATTCTATGTTACAACTCAAGATTTTGGTCGGAACTACAATATGCTATTGGGATTCGATTTCCTCAAAACAAATAATATTATCCTAGATTTTGAAGATAAAACCATGAAATTAAAAAACAAAAACATTGCACTTCAATTTCTAGAAAATGAACCTCAAAGTCTGATAAGTAACTTAACTGCTAACTCTAATGAGAATCAAAATAAAGAAACAATACGCAAAAAGAAAAAAAAACGTATCTCGCACAAAAATTTTGTTACAGCAAAACTAACACAGACAACGGAGTTACTACCAGGCGAAAAAAAAATTGTTGCATTACTATTAGATCCAGATAAATTCGCAACTACAAATACAATACTCTTGGAACCGATTAAACATAATATGAAAATTTATTATAAAACATCAATTCACGAAATTGCCAAGGATAATAAAATTCATATAATAATCACTAACAAATCACAACAAAAATTAATCTTAACAGAGGGAATGAACATTGGCAAAATTTCTAAACATTTTGAAATAAAATCAGTTGACACTGAGGGTCAAGAAGTAACGAAGCAGGTAGTGCACATTAATAATCTGAATTTAGAGCAAGTTCGTGAACGGAGAAAAGCAGAACTTAGATCAGACGACTTTAATTTACAACATTTAGACTCGGACACAGCAGAAAAATTAAAAAAAATACTTCTAAATAATGCACATGCCTTTTCTAAGAATTACGATACACTCGGACAATCTTCATTAGTCGTCCCAAGATTTAATTTAATACATAATTATCCTCTGCAGACTAAACCATACAAAACTGCACACAATGTTAAGGAGTATGCTAAAAAAGAAATTGAAAAACTTTTGAGAGCAAATATCATTCGTAAATCCAACTCTGATTTTTTTTTTTGAGAGTTCAGATTCAAAAAAGATGGAAAAGTAGAAGGTTGACTGCTCTCTAGCTAAAAAAAAACAGATTTTGAGTGTGTGTGCCAATAGATGGAAATGTACGCGCTAAGAAAAAGCGAAAACGCGTCAGCCATTACCTCCTGCTGTCAACGTTATCTAGTAACATAAGGTAACAAACAATCTTCCTTCACCATTGTTCCATTTTATTTAATTAAGCTATATTCTTTTAATAATACGAATTTACGTGTGTATGAAGATCCTACCCCGATCTAAACATAAAAAGGCTAATCAAATAAATACTTCTAGGGTATGGAACTCTGCCTTTCAAAATCGAATTTGTTAATTCAGTAAGATAAACTGTAATTCTCAGAAAATAAATGTTGAGAATACAGTTCTCAACTAGGATTGAATATTTTTATTTTTTTAAAACATTTATATTTGTTTTTAATCATATGCTTATAATTACCTTGTAAATAAACTCAATTTTATATTCAATTAATTTTAGTCAGTTTTCCTTTTGTTTACTTAATTTATTGAATTAATATTAAGTCTTTTATTTTAGGAAATGTTTTCTTTAATATTACAATCTAGGTTTTAAAATAAGCCATTATATATTTAATGTTACATAACTCTCTGCAGGTAACCTTTGATGATTGTAATTGGCTCAAAGAGGATCCGAACTTCAAAAATAATTCACAACGCAACTTTTTCTTTTCTATAATTAATTGATAATTTGTCTAATAAAATTTTCTAAGTATAAATTATCATATCAGATCCTTAGAGTCATAGGTGCAAAATAAATACTATACGTCTCGGATAATTTAAAATACTCATATTAATCAATTAACAGCAATATAGTGGTAAATCCTATGCAGTCAGACTTAAATTCAAATAATTTAATTGATCACTCTGTAGCATTCCATCACTTATATTAATTAATTAATATTATGAACATTCAATCTATTTTTAAAACTTTTTTTAATTAAAAAAGGAAAAGAAAAGTGCAATGTTAAACTGATGACATTGACCTCACGGGGCTATTCATACTGATTGCGTATATTATACTCTTATTTCAAAGAATAATTCTGCATAAAATTCCCATTTAGCTAAATTAAGGGGGAGGGGGATTATCTCCCTCATTTTTACCCTTTATACTTAACCAATGAACCTCCAAATCTAATTAGGGAAGCGCCTTATCAAAATTAACAGGTATGAAATGAGCTAGCGCCGCCAGACGCCCACGGGGGAGTCCGGCGCGTTCCAACCATCTCGCCCAAGTCACTAAAGGACATATATCGCGCCAGCAACTTTGTCTCGCCACGGCGCTGAGATCGGCCTAGGGCCGCTCCCCACTGCTGACCCCCAAGCCAATTTACCAAGTGTCGACGACACAGGTTGTTACGACAGTAACCCCATTTCAGGGGAAACTTCCGCATGGGACAGACACCTTATGAACCGCCGAGCACACCCAGCGACTTCGTCGCCGAAACCCCAGAAGGAGAGTCGGTCCCTTGGTCGTGATCCAGGCTCCACGATGGCTCTTGCTTTCCCACGGCGTCCGAACGTTGACATGCATGGAAGGGCAAGCAACTAGTCTCATCTTCCGTGGGGTGCCACCGTAGGTGACGAAGGCGCCTCTCACCGATCCAGGACCACGAGGAAACTCGGTCCTTTCCCATAGGAGGGATTCGGTTAGATCGTCACTCGCCGAATGAATTCCCGCGAGGCTGAAGCCCCCTAGCGAACTAGGATGTAGCCCAACGACCCCATTCAACGAGATCATCCACATGTAATATCACTAAAAACACATATATGCACTAAAAAAAGAAGGACCCTAAGACACCACTATTGGACTCTGGAGGACGTGGAAACTCCCTCCAAACTCGCCAAAGATACGGGCCCGATCGAGATTGTTAAGAGAAGCTTAGGAGACGTGCCACTCGTCCGCCCGCCAGATGTGGTAACTCCTGGCTGCACGAGAGACATGCTGGACTGGGTTTCGGACCAAGGATTTGAATTTTGGCCTGATCGATGCCGTGTTAGTCGGCAGCCTCTGGCCCGGCAGCCTCCGTGCTCTTCGGAGCTCGATCCTGCCTCCGTCAATTCCTCGGTCAAGTTTTGGAGAGATCCGGTTGGCATTTGCTAGCCTTTGCCCAAAATCCTCGAGAACCTTGGGATTGGCCTACGGGATTTTCTGTCCACCACCTACGGAGACACACACGCTCCGATAATTGGCCAATCTTCGCGTCGCAGAGAACCTGTGCTTGCGAAGGGGAGACCCACGGCCCTCAACAAACGAATGGGAGAACCAAAAGGGTTATGCGCAGGTCTCCGGCTTTCAGAAACCCCTTTCCCACTGGCGGACCACGATGAGGTCGCCAGTCCGGTCGTCTCCGGTCCCCGTCGTGTCGACGAACGCAAACCATACGGAGCGTCCGCGCAATGCTCGGCTTCCGGTCGCCTCCTCCACTCAAGGAGTCGGGTCAGAACCACCGAGAGGGACCCGCCAGAGAATAAACAGGTATACCAAATTTGCAGCAAATCGGATAATTCTGCATAGAAAATCCATTTATATAAATTAAGGGGGAGGAATTAGTTCCCGTTCCCTCCCACTTTATACTTAACCAATGAACTCCCAAAACTAATTAGGAAACCGCCTTATCAGAATGAACCTATATACGAAATTTGAAGCAAATCTGATATTTCTATCAAGAGTTATCGTGTTACGTACATACATACTTACGTACATATTGAACCTGTGGGCGCATTAGCTCTCAGGCTTTGATAGCTAGTGAGCTAAAAAATAAAGAGAAAACTGCCCAGTTAAACTGAGGGCATTGAGCTCACAAGCTATTCACACTAATTGTATATTATACTCTTATTTCAAAAAATTTGATATACTAGGGGGCTCTGCCCCCTACGAGCTACGCTCGCCAACCCCCGTTCTGACACCGCATGATTTAAAAAGACTCTGATTTGATCAACTCTAAAACAATTACGGAAGATTGTATTATGATTAAACGACTAGTGGCGATCTGCTGTAACCGAGTCTCCATTCATTTTCCTTTGACTGAGGGATTTTAAGTTCGAATCATCTGCTCTCGAAACAGCTAACAACTGTTTTCCTGATTTATTAAATAAGATGAAATAAACATTTAAAAATCAACTTGTGGGAAATGGTTAAGTAAACTATGTCGCTGCATTGGAGAATTTTATAACGATGCTATAGAAAATTGGTTACTTCTCCATTATCCCGTCGACTACTTTCTATAAAAAGAAAAGAACTGTTGCCAGAATATATCATTTAACACGAAACGTGCATGGTCGTGGCGTCGCGTTGCATTCAGTTGCCATCAGATGCGTTACATGCATTAGTTATTTCATTGAGGGATTTTTAATTCAAGGTTTATTTGTCTTTTTGATACTTCTCCATTATCCCGTCGATCAATTTTCATTAAAAAAAAAAAAAAAAAAAAAAAAAAATCTATCACCAAACTGGAACGCCAAATAAACAAATAGAAGAATTTTGAGCACAGGTGTCATATACGCACCACGTTGGCGCGATTTTTTTCAACCGCCAATTTGGCGATAACTTTGTTTTTGAATAAATTGTTGTCTATTTACTTTTATTTTTTATTTTAATTCTATAAATTATTTTTATTATGTATATCAATATTTATTTATATCAAACTATCATTTATTTATTTCCTTTTTTAAAATAATAGAAGCTATTTCATTTATTACGTTATTCTGTTTTTATATTCAAATAAAAAATCAAGTGTTATTATTGCATGCTATTTGAAACTAATATTGAAAAACAAAGATTTCGCCAAATTGGCGGTTGAAAAAAATCGTGCCAACATGGTGCGTATATGACATTTGTGCCGAATTTTGCCATAGGAATCTCAAAAAAATAAAAATAAAATAAATAAATAAACAAACAAATAAATAAAATACAAGAAATTCGTAAAACCCCACTCACCAAAGTGTCAACTATCAGTAAGTTTAAACAATAAAATTTACAACATATTAATGAAATCAGAAAAAAATAGTCTTGGATCTTTATCTATATTATTTTTCTTAATTATCTCTCTCGGCTAGTGAATAAATGTTTGTGACGTCAGTTGAAACTGATCTATTGTATGTAACTGTTCATCGCAACATTTTCAATGCCTTTTCTTTTTTAATATCAGATCACTGCCGTTTAAGAATGCAATTGTTATTTTAATTAATGAAATAATTAATAAATCAGTGCAACATAATGAAAACTATATGTATATGTCGAATTAAAAACCACTTGATGCTATAACAAACACATGTATTGCCTCTGACGTCAAGTGAATGGTGACGCCACATTCATGCATTTTTGGTGTTAAATCCTACAGTTTGGCGATAGTTTTTTTGTTATGAAAAGTGGTCGTCGGGATAAAGGAGAGGTAGCATACTGTTAATGATATTTTAACAATTTATTAGTTATTTCGGCATTTTAAAGGTAATTATTAAACTTAAAAATATAGTTTTTAATTGAGAGGCAATATTATTTACGCTGTTTTAAAATTTGCAATAACAGGTAAAATATTTGTCGAAACAAATTAATCTCTCGTGTAAATATAATTTTTAATTGAAATTGTTTGGAAATATTGTTATTTGAGCATTTTAAATATGACGTAAGTTTCCCTACTTAATGCTTTGAAAACGCTTAATAATTTAATTATTTCTCGTTTTAAGATTCACGCGCAAGTATATTTTTTATTACGTAATTTTCTACATTTACTGCTTTTATCACGTGATCATTTAATTATTATTTGAAAGTTTTATTTCTGTTTTTAATAGTCACGTGTAAATAAATACATTTCTTAATTGAAAGGGAATATTATTATATTCGCTATTTTACAAATTGGCAACAATTCAAATAATGGATTTTATAAAATATGAAATAAATCTTCATAAAAATAATGAAAATGTTGAATAAAAAATTGAAATATAACCTCAAAAAATGAGTCAAATTGAAAAAATAATTGTAGTCTGCACACCGCAACTTTGTCAACTATAGCCTTACAAATTATGGTTAAATTCCTGTGCATAGTTTTCGTTTCTATAAAACTTTTATAAGAAAATTATTTTGACCAACTTTAATATTAAATATCTCTTAAAATAATTCTTCGATTTAAAAAATGTCTACTTCAGCGTATTTACCGAACATTTCTTCATAAAACCACCAATTTTTAAATTTTTATTTGCAATAGTTTTTGGCTATTAGTCCAGAAATACTTCAAGGCACAAAATCTTTATTGACAGCGGCTGCTGCTGCGGTGGTTACTTTTTTTTAACATAGAGAGAAACTCTCGAAAAATAAAGAAATTGACAATATATTAACGGGGGGGGGGATCATTCCCCATACCCCTAATAATTAACTAATGATACCCCAAAACTAATCAGGGCCTTATCACAATGAAACTATCTACAAAATTTGAAGAAAATAGGATAATTCTGCATGAAAAACCCATTTATGTAAATTAAGGGCGGGATTAGCCCCCCTTTCCCCCTTTACACTTAACCAATGAACTCCCAAAACTAATCAGGGAAGCGCCTTATCACAATGAACCTATATACAAAAATTGAAGCAAAACGGTTATTTCTATCAAGAGTTATCGCGTTACGTACATACAGAACCGGCGGGCCATTAGTTCTTAGGCTTTGATAGCCTGTGAGCTAACAACTGTTAACATGACAATTTACATCTATTGTGAATAGGAAAACACAGTCAATTTTATAATATGGAGTCTTCTTTGGCTTGGATACAGTGGATACAAAAACAGTAAAAAATGCTAAGATGGAATTTCAATAAATCGGTGAGAAATTCTACTTTATACAGGTTTCCGTCTTAGCTGGTAAACTTTAAAGGTGTTTCTTTCGATGGGACCATGGAATGTTTGCGATTAGGTAATATTCCTTTATAGACAGGTTTCATTTACACAGGTATCGTATACGGTTTAAACTGTATTCGTAAAGCTTGTGTAAATCACAGATTAAATATATTACACCAGATAGGACACTTCCATAAGCTCAATGGTAACCGAATCGCAACTTCAGAGCCCCTAGTGACAACAGTCGCAAACGTTCCGGGCGTGTCGCCACAGGTAGATATTGCTTATCTTATTTGTTTAGTATCTATCTTTTTTACAGCAGTTTCGGCGATGTTTGTTATTATTTAAAACATCAAACGTAATTTATTTTATCATACAAATACTAGAAACTAAGCAAATAAGTTAACTAATCAAATAACTAAGCAGATAAGTTAAATACTATCAAAAAGCTGCCGATAAAATAAACAAAATTGTCAGCAGGTACATGGGGTACATGTGATAGTGACAATCCAACAGTTTATAGATCCCGCACGTGCGCGTTTGTTTCAGACTGTTCTCAGTAGCGGCGCTAGCATCGCGCTGGTTCGGGTTTTTGCTCTACTGTCGTATCTGGATGTATATTTAATCTGTGGTGTAAATAACCCCATACTGTTTAACTTGTGTAAATGAAACTTGTCTAAAACGTAATATTGCCTTGATCACAAACATTCCATGGCCTCAGCAGAAGAAACACCTTGAAAGTTTACCTGCTAAAGCAAAAACCTGTATAAAACAGAATTCTTGACCGATTCATTGCAATTTTGTCTTAGCATTTTTTATTGTTGTTTGTGTCCATGATTCAGTTAATTAGTATCTTGTTCGGCACAGGAGGAAGGGGCAGACTGCCGGTTCTGCCCTCTCTTGGCTATTAATAAATTTGAAACTTTATGCTTAGGAATATATTAGTGAAATTATCCTTAGAAAGAAATTAATATGTATGTTTACCAGTCTAGTGATGAAGTGCTGGTGAATTATTCTAATCTTAGATGATTTTCACGAGCTTGGATAAATCCTCCAAATATAAAATTTAAAACTATGGTTAGTTTTTTACGCGTTGAGTTAAATGTTTTAGCATGAATAATGCTAAAAAAACAGTGTATACCCAGAAGTACTAATAAAATAGGTAAGAAAAGCAGACTCCCAAGCATATGTGCCTTATTAGAAATGTGGGATAGATAACGAAAAAAAAGGAGTGTTCCCTGAAATCTTTGTTGACCTTGAATGGGTCGTATTGTCCATTACACAGATGTACAACGTAAAAGAAATACCACCCTCGTTTGGACTTGAATCCGCTTGACCGTGCTAAGAATATGGATGATGGATGTGTACTAAGAACTGGGACAATCAGAGTACCGCTATACGCTATAAGTCTTAATGCTTAACGTATGTCAAAAATGGCAAACAAATTTGAGAATAAATCTGAAATGAGATACAAAGCTTTTGAAATTTTTTTAAAAACCTTAAAAAAAAAACTTTTTATAATTTTAGGAAACTTTATATAGTTACTTCATTATTAAGTTTCAGGGTCTGGGGGGGCTTCAGCCCCCTTAGCCCCCCCCCCGTGGGTGCGCCAATGTTTTGATCTTCATTAGAAACTAAAATCTGGTATACATTTTCTCTATGTCCGTAGAAAAAACAATTTCCGGGATTCGAAAATTAAATAAAACTTCAAACATGTCTCGTTGTAACTTCTACCCTGTTCAGATCGGATATTTAAAACATCTTAGACCCCCGAACTCACTGAGCGAGTTCCACAAAATCACTCAGCGAGTTAGAACTTTCTATAAGGAAAGGGCATGTTTACAAACAAACAGTTCCATCAACCAATCTACCACTGCATTTTTGTCGCAGCTATCATTGCAGGAGTCGTCATGGCGACGTAGGCCAATCATCAGGGACCGATTTAGAAATTTGGGGGCCCTGGGCACAGATGCGTATGGAGGGGCCCCCTCGCACAGATTCTTTGAATAAAAAAATATAATATCAAAAGCAGTACTTATAACTATAAGTGGTATAGATAACCACTATTGACTTTGATAATTTCTTTAAAATATTAATTAAAAAAATAAAATTTGATAATCATTAATTTACTTTTAAATAATTATTTGATAATTATGATTTTTTAATGGAATTTTACAATAAACTGTGTGGTGCTGACCTTTCTCGATGCAAGTCCATATATCTGGAATGATAAAGTATTCAACAACTAATAATAAATTTACCGCAGTACCAAGCTATAATTATTTAAAATATTAGCATATCCTATTAATCAAACAATTTTTTCTTTCCAATACAAAGCTTTGTACTGGGGAAAAAAAGAAAAACTAAATTTACACAAGTAACTAGCAGAACCACATGACTTTGTCCATGTTAACCATGAGGGTAACCTTACATGTAAGATAAAAATGAAATAATATCGCAATCCCAAAAATGGAGTTCTGTACATTACTGCACATAAATTGTTAAAGACAATCAGCAAAAAATGAAGTTACTTTGACATATCATAGACAATCTCTGACAAACATATTTTTTCGTTTTAATTTTGTTTTTTGACAGTTAAAACTGTTTTTACCAATAATTGAAAAATCTTTAGTAGCATTTGGGGGCCCCTGAAAATCGGGGGCCCTGGGCCCGTGCCCCGAATGCCCTGCCGTAAATCAGGCACTGCCAATCATATCACAGACCAGTTTGACGTAGACCAATCAAATCGCTCCATCTCATGTTACTGTAGGAGTCGTAAAGAACGAACAGGTTTTTCTCCCAAACCAACAGTAACGTCAGTTGCCCTTTCCTTATTGCTAGGTACAGCCAGGACTACTCACTTTGATTGGCTAAGGAGGCTAGTTTTAACCGATTGGCTGTTGAGGCTGGCTTAAACTTATGCGCAAGCGTACATTCTATGTTTGTTCAGATCTCAGACACAGTGAGGTTCACAGTGAGTTATCTTAGATGAATTTTGCAGTGTGAACAGGTATTCAATTTTGGATGGGGTATCACATCAAAAATGGCGATCTAAGATATCTTAAATATCCAGTGCGAACATGGTTTTATGGCCTACACCCAAAATTAAATTCTGATATCCGGTTCAGATCTGATATTTAATATATCTTAGACCGCCAAACTCACTGAAGGAGTCTCAGAAACTCCATCAGTAAGTTCGAACTTTCTATTGCTAGATACAGCCATTACCACTCACTGTGATTGGCTTTGGAGGCTAGCTGTAACAAATTGGCTGTTGAGGAGGCTGGCTTTAACTTATGCGCATGCGCACATTCTATGTTTGTTCAGATCTCGGACACGGTGATGTTCAGTGAGTTATCTTAGATGAGTTTTTGCGATGTGAACCAACGCCCCCCTAGAGATAATGCCTCAGGACTGGCAACACTGGATTGAATGACGTATTTTCAGATCGGCCATTCGCCCTTCCCTCCTTTGTGCTGCAGCATAAGGAGACGGAGAGTAAGTAAGCCATGCACGTTGTAGCGGCAACGTGCTTCGTAATCACAAAGTTCTTGTCGTCTAATTCTAATTTGATAAAAGACCGGATTGCTTTCAATTAAGGTAAGTACTTATTTACAGTATATATGTGCATTTTTATGAATATTAAGTATGTTAATCACTATCTATTAAAATATGTTTACTTTTGTCCTTGTTGCACGATTAGGCTTAATCGCACAGCTTTGTTGAAGCTGGTAATGTGACAGACTTTTTTCCCAGGGTCCTGTTTTTGTGAAATTGTGAACAGCTTTTCATATTTGTGAAAAATCTAGACATAAATATGTGAATTTGAAATTATCGTTATATTCAGGATCTTATTTAACATTTTTAAGAAGATACATGGATATAAAATACATATATTTTCTTTATGTATGTAAAAGTGACAGGTCATATTTTACTTTTAAATGATTATTTTGTGAAATGTTCGGTTTAAAGATGGAAAAATTTTGCGAAAAACCTATTTTTAAGACAAAGAATTTTGTGAAGGGTCTTATTTTAGGGAAAATAATTTTGTGAAGGGTCCTCTTTTAGGGAAAATAATTTTGTGAAGGGTCCTGTTTTGAAATGAGAAATTTTGTGAAGGGTTCTTTAAAGGACCCATTTTTTTCCTAAACAGATCCCTGAGTTGTTTCTCATAAAAAAAATTGTAAATTTTATTTATAAAAATAAGTTTTGAGAAATTCACGATTGTTTCATTCAGATGCTCCCCCTCCCCCCTCCCTGTTTAATGTATTTTATCGCTAAAATATTGAGATATTTTTTCATACAGAGATTAAATTATAAATTTATTAACTTAATTAAATATTTCTCTTGTCACTAATTCATATTCAAAAATATATCAGTTAGTGAAAAGTGTAAGATAAAACTTAATATAATGTACTGACTATCGTTTGATGATTACATAATTGATTTATTTCGCCATATATGCAGTTTTTCTATAATCATCAATAAAAATCACCAGATATATTTTACTATTATTAGAAAATATTAAATATATTTTTTTACTAATGTTCAAATGAAATTATTACGGCTAGCATTCAGATCTGCCTTTGCCTTAAAAATACTACACTTAGCTAAAAAATGTTTAATTACTTATTTCTTATATAAATGCATGTTACATGTATACCACACTGATTACACCCTCTTCAAATAAGGTCTAAAAACATCATAATTCCGATTACAATTTATTTTGTTTTTATATTTATTATTACATGATTTATTATATTTAGTTTATCTAAATTCTATCATTATGACATCATTATCATTTAGTTTATCTAAATATAATCACATTATTCAAATAAGGTCTAAAACATCATACTTCCTATTACAATTTATTTTATTTTTATATATTTTATATTTATTATTATATAATTTATTATATTTATTATATTTTTGAGATTATATTTAGTTTATTTAAATATAATCACATTCATATAAGGTCTAAAACATCATAATTCCGATTACAATTTATTTTATTTTTATATATTTTATATTTATTATTTTTCTGGTATTATTTTAGTTCATCTAAATATAATAATCACATTATTTAGATGACCACGATGAATACATAATTACATTCACATTATATGGATTTTTAGGCATTTATAATAATTATTTTATAATTAGAATTATTATATTACATAATAGAACATCTTTGGTTATATTTTGAAAAAATATATATATTACATTCATATGTGTGTGTGTTGTGTATAAAATGCAAATATCTAGCAAATTTTTTAGAGCTATCATTTAAATTTTGTAATTACTTTTGTGTTAAAAATATTTAAAAAACTAATTAAAAGTTAGTTTTTATCTTATCATGTTTTGCATAACAAAAAAAAAATATCTAAATATAAACCAAAACAAAATTATATTTTTCAATTGCACATAACTAAAATATATATTTAATATTTTCTAATAGTAGTAAACTACTACTAGTGATTATAAAAAAAAAAAAAAAACACTGCATATATGGCAAAATAAATTAAATTTGTAAATATCAAATGCAAACATTCAATCAAGTATTCAGCAGTGACAAAGTAAACATATTTTAATAGATAATGATTAGCATTGTTAATATTGATAAAAATGCACATATATACTGTAAATAAGTACTTTAATTGAAAGCAATCCAATCTTTAATCAAAATATTATTAATTTTCATGAAAATATGCTAGAACTCAAATATTTCATTTGTACATTAACAAAAAAAAAAAAGTGTTATGAAACCTCAAAAGATAGCTTTTATTTTTCAATAAAAATATCTATTTTGTATTTCAAATTTTGTTACATAAAACAAATTTTTCTTAATACTAAATCCTACAGTCTTTTTTTTTTTTTTTTTTTTTTTTTGCGCGGGTGAGAAAAAGGTCATTTAGAATTTTGTTTTATTGTGGTTGCAGGAATAGTAGGATGCTATCAGTTGAATCATTAGCCGATCTGCCGTGACGTCAAAATTGAGCTCTTAGGCATTATCTCTAGGGGGCGTTGTGTGAACAGGTATTCAATACCGGGAGGGTACCACCTCAAAAATGGCGATCTAAGATATCTTAAATGTCCGGAGCAAACAGGATAAAAGATATACCGAACAGTGAAGATAGGCTTTCAAGCTCAGAAGACGGACCGGAATTAGGCTGGGATTGCGGTGCCTCGCTTAAGATCAACTTAGAGACTTACGATATAAACAAAACGTAAACGGCATTACAGTGCCTCGCGATCTTACGACAGCTTCGAAGCAGCCGTAAGTTAAGACGCAAGTGGATGCGCGCGCAACCGAAACAAATGTAACTGCGGCCTCTGATTGGCTGACTGCAGGAGGACTTACACCGAAGCACGAGGACTTACGCTGAGGCACCGTAATACGAAGTTACGACTGATCGCAGGAACGCCTATCCTACGATCGAGCGTAAGATACGGTAGAGCGAGGCACCGTAATCCCAGCCTTAGTACTCGGTTCGTGGTGCTGGCGCTTCCGAGTGCGCAGTCACGTGATCTGTCAAACATGACAAATTGTCGTCTTACATGATCAATTGATTTAGTTTAAATTTTCGATTATAGATGGCAGCACCAAATTATTGAATTTGTTTCAGTTTACACACAAAAAGTATTGAGAACAAAATTCCCATTATTAATATGATCTATAAATATGAATGAAATTAAGCAAAACTTCTGATTGACAAAGATATATATATATATATTTAAATATAAGTTCATAGCAAAAAACATAAATTTCTATCAAAATATCGTCATTTAACTCTTTATGGTATAAAATATTTGTTAGTACTCATATCTGTGAGTAGCAGACTATTTTTATATATTATTCTGTACCCGATATTAATTTTGTGACTTACAAATTATTTTACTGCTCAGAAAATCAATTTTGAATTACACACCAAACCGCAATTTAATACTTTAAATCTGCATCATTTATAAAAGCAAAAAGAAGTCTAGTTAAGGCATTACTTTTTAAACAGGTTAATTCTTGTATATAAAAAATAAATGTGACAGTTGGTTAATAACTTAATAAACGATTGGAACAATTTAAAGAGATTCTTACTTTAAATTACGTTATTTTTTTTATACTTCTTAATATAGGAAAAGTAATTTCTGTAGTTTTTTTTAAAATGCTCGTGAAATCGATCTCATGTTTGGAAAAATGTCTGAAATCAACACTATGTTTGAAAGGTGTTTTAATTTTTAAAAACATTATTTTAGCAGTTATAAAAATTATACACCAAACAAGAAAAAGGCCATGTATTATATATATATAGATATACATATAAAAGAAATCTGTGAAAATACCTTCTAAAACTGGTAATCTGAGATTTTTAATTTTTATTGGGAGAGAAGTTAACATTAAATGCATAGAACAAAATTCATTACTTAAATTTATATAAATATTTTAATGAGTTAATAAAGTGAATGTACATTATGTTTGTTTTGTAGTAGTAATGCTTTGAAAATATATAAATCGTTATGAAATAACATGGAAAAAAGTCTTTAAAATCCCGTGTTACAAATCAACATTTTCGAATTATTAAAAAAAAATATATATATCCGTATGAAACAGTGCCGAAACTAGCTTTTTTTGTGCCGGGGGCAAACATGGATTTTGGCGCCCCCCCCCCCCCCCCCGGCCAAATAAATGTGCAAAGATAATTTTACCAAATTTCTAATAGCTGACTCGACTTGTTTTAAATTAAAAATATGTAATCACAAAATGAGTAATACTGAACTACATAATCAGCTTTGTCAAATATTGATTCAATAAAACCTTTAAAACAGAACAGAAAGGAACAGGAAAATATTCCACTTTATACAGGTTTTTGTCTTAGCAGATATAATTCTTGGTATTCTTTCTGTTGAGAACATGCGATTAAAAAAATTTAAAACTGGATTCCGTTATAGACAGATTTCATTTTCACAGATTTTACGGTATGTGTATGAATCACATTATCTTAAGAGTTCACACTAATCATGCGAAGACATTCGGAAGCTAATGTTAAATCTGTGGGAGCGTTCTTAATACTTTTAATTTTTTTTTCATGGGATACTTGCGGTCGATATATAATGTTGTGCATTTGTATTTTTTCAAGTTTTGTCAGATTTTTTTTTTAATTCGGACATTTTCACTTTTGTGAAATTGGTTGGAAACGGTTCTGAAATGTCAAGTGTCCTCATATAAAAAAACAACTGCAACCAAAGTCGGAAAAGTTAAAACGCACAACGTTAGATATCGAGATCAGGTATGATATGAAAAAACATATTATTTAAAAATATTTAAATGCAAGCGAGAATTCCGAAAAAAGCACTCCCATAGGTTTAACATTAGCGTGCGAGTGTTTTCGCGTGACTAGTGTAGGCTCTTAAGAACATTTTAATATTTTTAAACTTTTTTTTTCTTAGGATAGATGAGGTTGATGTTCCGAAAGTGAAAGTAACTTTATATACCGGGTGTCCTAAAAAGGACTGACTGATTTTAAAATTCAATAACTTACGAACGGTGACAGATATTTAAAAAATTCTTGCAGGAGAGTACTGTACGACGTCGGGAGTTTTTTTACTGCGATTCCCAGTTTTAGTTTGAATTATCATCAATAGATGGCGCTGCGAGCAATAGGCGCTCAATCAAGACCAAAACTGAAATCAGGAGGTTGCATGTATGGAGTGGGTCTCTTTCACCAATACTATTATATTTTTGGGCCCGATTCTGAACTCAGATGGTATGATTTCAATATTTTAAGAATCAGAGCAACAATAGAAAAAAGTATTGTTTCCATGGAAGCGACTTCTTCCAAATCGAAATGTGTAACGACAATGTTCAAAATATCAAATTTTTTAAAACTTGTTACAGTCCAAGAAGGATGATAAGGTTTTTTAAAAATGAGTGTCTTCTTTATCCATCATATTTATTATTTCTAAGACTTTCAAGCACAGTTAAAAAGTGTTTATGCTCTCGGTCTATCTGGTCGTCTCTCTGTGCTCTAACTTGTGTAAATATATTCGAATTGCCATGTATGTATCTGAAGTGCACTACAAGATGCTTACTATTGTATGTGTCGAACTTTTAATATTGAGATTTACCAAGGCATGCTTTGTATTGAAAATCAATTTTGTAGCAATTATGGTTCGTTTACATTGGCACTTAAAAGAATCCATTTTATTATGGTCTATAGGAAAAATCATTTGCAATGTATTTTAATGATGTTACACTAGTTCAAACTTATTAAAAATAATATGTAGTACTGAAGTGCACTACAGGATGCTTACTATCGAATATTGTATGTGTAGAGCTTTTAATCCGTTTACAAGATCTCCCAAAATAATTTCTTTACATGATGGTGCATGGGAAAATATCGTTTACGGTGTATATTAATGATGTTACACCGTTACAAACATAATGAAATTGATTTACATCTATGAAGTGCACTAAAACATGCTTTCTGTAGAATATGGAGTGTAAAGCCTTTATCATTCATTTACAAGGCTACGCAAAAAAATCGGTTACATAATGGCCTACGCTAAAAACTGTTTGAAGTGTATTTGAATTATGTTACAGTATTTCTAATATAATGAAACTGATATAAATTACTGAGGTTTACTAAAAGATACTTGTTGTATAATATGATGTAATTTATCGTTCATTTACAGGGACAGTCGAAAGATTTCGGTTGCAGTACTGTATTCGGAACACTGTCTATAAGCGATAATTGCTGAAAGTGCGCTTTCAGTTATGGTAAGCGGTTTTAAAAACATTTTTGCATACCACGTGATGTGCATAAAGCTATAGATCATATACAGGGCTACACAAAAGAATTCGTAAGCATTACCGAGTATGAGCCTCAGTTGCAGAAAAGATTTTTTTATTCGAGTTATGTTATGCATTTCCAATATTTTGGAATCTTGATTAATAACATTTTTAATAACATCCACGTTAGATTCAGTCATGGCCGATTTATGTCGTCCATTTTTGTCTACCAAATCGTCGGCGACATTACCGGTTTTTACAAATTTCTCATACAATTGTTTAATTGTATTCGAATGCGGATCATTCCTTACGTTAAATTTCTCTTGTAAACTACTTCTAGTCGCTATTATGTTTTGATCCAAGCGGTAGTACTCCAGTTTTATTATAAATATTCTTTCTCGCAAAGTATAAACCATTTCTAAGATTCTTTTAAACTTTATTCAACATGCATAAAAATCTACTGACAAACTTCCTTAAAAGATCTAAAATTTCTTATAATTTAACAAAATTTATGAAATTTTTAACAACAACAAAAATAAAAAAAATACTGAATATCTTTTCCTAGTTTTAAGATGCAAAACACAAAATATTCTTTAAATCGGACAATAAAAAATTAGTTAATCCGGGAAAATAAAGCTTCATAAATATAAAGTCGTCTGCTCACTCGCATACTGCTTATTAAATTCATTCCCAATTATGAATGCTGTGGTCTGTGGTTATATTTATATCGAAGAATGCGTTATTTCTATGGCAACAATACATTTCATCGAAAACATAACGACTGAGTTCAGAATCGGGCCCTAAAAAAAGATTGTATTGGAGAATGAGACCCACTCCATACATGTAACCTCCTGATTTCAGTTTTGGTCTCGATTGAGCGCCTATTGCTCGCAGCGCCATCTATTGATGATAATTCAAACTAAAACTGGGAATCGCAGTAAAAAAACTCCCGACATCGTACATTACTCTCCTGCAAGAATTTTTTAAATATCTGTCACCGTTCGTAAGTTATTGAATTTTAAAATCAGTCAGTCCTTTTTAGGACACCCGGTATATATAAACCTGCAACAAAAATCGAAAGAGTAAACACTAACCAGGTTAGAGATCAACCGCAGCTATCTTAAGAAAAAAATTATTTAAAAATAAATAAATACAAGCGAGAAATTTGAAAAGAACGCTCCCATAGGTTTAACATTAGCTTGCGAGTTTCTTCACGTGACTATAGTATAGGTTATTAAGAACTCAAAAACCAGGATTTTCTGCAAGCATATAATGGCGGCTTTACTAAACATGTCACCTTGGGCGAAAAAAAATTTCTGCACCCCTACAAATGATATATCAAATAATAATAATAATAATAATAAGGTTTTACTAAGTATTTTATTTTGCTATATTTTAACAGCTTTGTTTTTAGTATCTCGAGCAGTCGTCCGACTTCTCCTCCTCTAAGCAAGGATCTGGTTGCAAAAAAATAATTATAGCAAAAGGAATGGGGAGGCATTTTTTAGCTGTCTCCTAGGGCGGCAAAACACACAGAAATGACAAAAAGACGAGGAAAGATAATTTTGGGAGATAAAGGCAGGGGCGGCTTTACTAGCCATGGCGCCCTGTGCGAGCTTTTTTCTGCATCTCTACAAATGGTACATTCTTAACAAAAAAAAAGAGTTTTATTATTTATTCTGCATTTATTTCACCTCTTAGTTTTTAGTGTCGATGGCAGTTGCCCGACTTCGCGCCCTTTCAGGCCGGATCTGTATGTAAAAAAGTAATTGTAGTAAAAGACATGGGCGGCATTTTTCAGTTGTCACCTGTTAGAAATGGCAAAAGGATAATAATAATAGTAATTTGGAAGGATAAAGGCAGGGGTGATTTACTAGCCATGGCACCCTGGGAGGAATTTTTTTTTCTGTGCAGCCCTACAAATGATATATTAAAAAAAGAGGAAAAAAAGGTTTTACTAAGTATTTTATTTTGCGTATATTATCCACACCTTTGTTTTTAGTATCCCGAGCAGTCATCTGATCTCACCCCCTCTAAGCTTCCAAGGCTGGATCTGGATGCTAAAAAATAATTGCAGCAAAAGTAATGGGGTGGAATTTTCCAGCTGTCGCCTAGGGCAGCAAAACGCATTGAAATGGTAAAAAGAGCAGAAAATAATTTTGGAGGATAAAGGCTTTACAAGCCATGGCGCCCTGTGCGAAATTGTTTACTGTACCTCTAACAAATGATATACTCTTTTTAGAAAAATATTTTACTTTATGCATTGCTCTTTGTTTTTATTGTCCCGGCAGTCGCCCGACCTCGCCCCATAGCAAGACGGGAAAAAAGAAAGCTCCACGCTGCTTAACGAAAAAGGAAAAATAAATAGAACATCCTTCTTGGAATTTTTACGCAGGGAATCGCTTGGCAATTATCCTTGTTGGACACCGCGGATAGTGGCACAGAGACATGAGAGTGACCTTGAAAAATGTTAGTGATTCTTACTACACGGGAGGTGTAGGGTGTGATAGATAGAAGACATAGACATGGTGTATTTGGAATAGGATAAAAATAGCCTAAGAGAACAGTTCTTTCTTATTCATTTGCTATCTAGTATTTTAGACGAATCTTTTTGTCTATTTGTCAATTTTAAAACATTTGGTTCTTTTGTTTTTCCGGCTAGGAGACATTTTTATACAAATTTAACATATATGTACATTTTTGTATTAAACGACAAACGAAATCTTCATTCGGCGCCCCCTTCGGCTGGCGCCCGGGGCACATGCCCCCCCCCCTTAGTTTGGCTCTGGTATGAAATGATCCCGACTCATAAATATTGAAAGGAGTTCATTGATATACTAGAGTTTAGGTTACAACACAGAATATAGATGGCGCCATATTTACCAAGTGCGTCAGCTCCGCCTTTTCCAGGAAACGGCAGCCCTACTTTTAGTTCCAAAAGTAGAAACATTATTATTGTTCTCCTGTCTATATTCATGTACTAGAGGGTTTAATAACTGCATGATGTGGAAGAAAATATTGTTCATTATTAGAAATACATCATTTTGTTCACTTCAAATAGACAGTTGTGATTGGTGGAACTACCCTGACCTCCAAATTGCAACTTCCCTATTTTTCATATTCCTGCATAAAATCTTTGTACTGTTTTTCAAAGTCTGGATTTTCTTTAAATTTCTTTTCCATCGCAAACAAGCGAGAAATTGCGGATGGTCTAGAATTACCTAAATCCGTTTTTGATTTGAAAAATCATAATTTCACAACAAATCGCCCTTCGGAATTCCTGAATATGTTTCTTGAAAATGTGATTCAACAAACTACTCTTCGGGTGACAAAATTGTTTCAGTAGGATTAAATATTTCTCCTATTTCCCAAAACCCTGTATCAATATTATTCGTCCAGAATCTGGAATTTTTCCCGATACGAGAAAAAGTGGACCTTATGCACGCGACCTGAGGTTGAGGTTAAAAGTTGAACGTTAGCAGGGCTACACTACATACCGGGCTTGCTCATTCATTATGATGACGTCACAAAAGGTGGCTGACTAGGAGAAAAGACATACAGCGATTGGCACAAAACGATGGGCGCGTTGCTTTGGACCAATCGCTGGTCGCGGTCAGCCACCATTTGTGACGTTTTGAGAGTGAATGAGCAAGCCCGGTATCTAGTGTTGCCTTGACGTTAGCATAGCAGTCTATGGAGTGTGAGTTATTAATGCCTGTTTGTTAAAAATACCGCAGAAAAATTCTTTGTTGTAGCTGTATATATTTAATATATTGTAATGTGAATTCAAAATGTTGTTCTGTATGCGAGAAAATTCCCTAAATTTGCAAAATTTCGGTTAAAATTTATGCACTGAACCTGAGTCGAGGCTAAAGTCGTCTGCTAGTGGTATTTGCGCCTGCGCATACTGGCATTTCTGTCGGTACAGTGGCGAGAATAACAGATCGACATACCGCCAGCTCTGGCGTCTGACGTCACGTGCATAAGGTCAAGGCAACACTAGATACCGGGCTTGCTCATTCACTCTCAAAACGTCACAAATGGTGGCTGACCGCGACCAGCGATTGGTCCAAAGCAACGCGCCCATCGTTTTGTGCCGATCGCCGTATGTCTTTCCTCCTAGTCAGCCACCTTTTGTGACGTCATCATAATGAATGAGCAAGTCCGGAGCGCGTCCAGTACTGTCACCGGTACGTAACCGGTAAGGTTGGTTAGTTACCAAAGCGTTCAGTGCTGCTAACCGATACGCAACCAACGTCGTTCAGAGAAAGTAACCGAAGCAAACCGAAGTGACCGGTAAGGGACCGAACTAACCGAAGAAAAATCTCGGTTAGTTGGGTCACGTGATCGGTTACTTAAACATTTACGATACAGACGTAGTTACGATGATGTAATACAGATGGCGCTACAAGTAAATAATACCATTTTCGTTCAGTAGATCTGTCGACCGGTTAGCAACCGGTCGCTTACCGCCCCGGTAAGTAACCGGTCACATTGGTCACTTTGGTTAGGTCTACTGGACGCGCTCCCGGTATGTAGTGTAGCCCTGATAAGGTCCATTTTGCGCAATTATAAACTACTCTCAAAACGCGTGTCCAGGAAGAAAAGAAGAAAAAATGTTTAGTTAAATTCTTGCTAAATTAATTCTAGTATAATAGGATATAATATGATGTAAATTACAAACTTAAAATTATTTCACTTCATTAGTTGAGTAGGACTGAAAACACCATCTAAAATTTTCAATATTTAATTAATTTAAAAGTAGCTAATTAAAAATAAAAGTATATTTCTAAGGGAGCTTTCAAGTTATTTACCGTCAAATTTTGATGGGTACCATCTAGTGTCTACTTTAAAGATCTCAAAAACCTTGAGAAAACGCACCTGTTTTGAGGCACTACTATCGAGCAAAATCTAATATATATTGTTCGATTGTCAATTGACTAGTTGCTTTGAAACGATTTACTGATCGATAAAAATCTTAAAAATAAACATAAAAGATCAAGATGGCCGTCCGCGTCCTCTCCTCTTGCGTCCTTGGCCATTTAGAGGGTTAATCATTAATATAATCTAGTAATGGAGGAATAATTTCTCGACACAAGGTAAAGTTCGTATGTGAGATTTAAAATAACATCATGGTGATCTACATAAGTATGTAGTTTTCAAATTATTTTACTACGTGAATGATTTTACTAATTATAAATAGCCACGTTACCACTATACAAAAGTTTTAACTCCTAAAAAGATATAGTACCGTAGTTCTACTTTTATAAATGCAGCTATCATACCCATATTTTCTTGATAATTATGAAATAATATTCTGTCATTTCATGCCATATCAACCAATTGTTTTATTGTTTTTAACCCACTGGCAGGGTTTTGGGGGAAACTGCGTACATACTACCTCTACCTTGGTATGAAAAAAAAAAAAAAATTTTTTAAGACCTCATTGGTTTTGAGATAAAGGGTGGGGGGAGCAAAATTTTCGATTTTTCAACAAATCGCACATTTAGGAGTTTTTATTTTTAGACTGCAGTTCCACCTTCAAAAAATTATTTTTCTGAATCTAAAGCTGTATGAGCTCGGAATTGTCTCTACAAATCGATAAATATATGCAGCTTTTAATTTAAAGAAAAAAAATTATAAATATAATTTGCAATTTTTAAAGGGGTAAAAATTAAATTTTTCTCATTTTTTGCCATAGTACGAAAAATGATCTCCACAAAAAGGTCAATTTGTTTTAGTTTTAAATAATAGTTTACACTTTCAGCATTCTATTTATGAAATTAAAATGTCTTCTCATGGCTTATATTCCAGTTTAGCCCTATTTCGAAAAACTGCACCAATCAAGAAATAAGTCTGCATGTGTAACTTTTGCCTGTGGTACCTAATTAAGGGCGAAAATTGGGAAATTTCATTAATGGTCAGTAGTAGTAGTTTTGTAAGTGGCCAGTTTTTTTATTTAAAGGTGCTAAACAAACTTTTATTAAATTTTCTATTAGTATTATTCTAAAATTAAATAGACCAAATAAATGTGTTAATATTAACTTACTACAGACAGCAAAAGTGGAATCATTTATGGAATGCAAGAAAAGTTTATTCTCTCCTTGCAGGAAAGGTGGCCTTAAAGTGGCTGCTGGCATATAATTTTTGAGTAGCCACTTTTTTTCATTTAGTGGCCGGTACTAATTTTGGTCTTTAGTAACCTACCTAAATAATTACTGTGGTTACTTTGAGTTGTTGAATTTATTACAATTTAATAATATATATATTTTTTATCTTTCATCTTTCACCAAGTAAAGTTTATTCTTTGTTTTTTCTTAGTACTAATCATTTTATTTTCTCTATGACTGCAATTTTCCCCTATTAAATTTAGGGCATTGCTCTATGGTTTATTTTATCAATTTCTTTGATTATAAGCAATTTTTTTAATTTAAACAATCTCTTAATTTTGTTCTCAATAATGTAAAACTGAAAGTCTTTTGTGGGTAAATAAGAAAATGGTAGAATGGGTTTTTCCCTTTTATTTTCATTATAACTTTTATTTAAATTAAAGCACTTTTAATTATTTTTATTTACATAATGTTTAAAACCTTGCATTTGATTTTCTTCAGTTATTTTAACCAGCCTAAATATGTTTTTGATAAATTTAAATACATTTTTGTAAGTCTATGCTTATTTTCACAAGATGTAACATGTTTCTTCACATTACTTTTCTAAACACATTCTGACATGTTTTGAAACAGGGAGCTTGTCAGAATATGTAGTTTAGAAAAGACAGTGTTTTCTTAACACAAAATATTCAGAAGGAAAGAAAAAAAAAATTACAATATTGAGCTGAATCCTAGAACAAGTAAGACACTTGGCGACATTAAATTTGATGAGGCAATAAATCACTTCTTTCAATACCACTTAGTCCCATACATTGTGGCTACGCCTACTTTAATTGTTTTTTTTTCTGGAAATGGGTGTTTCGTTGAGTTGGGATGTTTTTTATTTTGCTGTTTGTGATGAAGATTAAGATTGAAGTTAAATTTCATCTGACATGTTCAACAGATTGAATTTGAATAGTTGTGTTTTTCAGGGTCTTTTTTGAATATCTCTTTATAAGCAGTCTATTTTAAGTGTGGACAAAACATGAGAAATAAAAGTAAGTTAATTTTTATTTATTTTATTTGATAAGTATTGTGTTTCATGCATAAATATAGGTATTCTGTTTTATGCATTCTAGAGATTTCTATGACGAATTTGTGCATTTTTAAGATTACAAATAAAGAAATTTTAACCTCTTTAGACCGGAAGTTAAAATAATAGTACAAATACTCATTCTTTGCTTTAAAACAAACAAAATGACATCATAGATGTCAAAAAATATATTATTTTGAAATCTATTGTTTTAGGGGACTTGTAATTTAGGTTCTCAAATATGAATATAAAATTACCTGCCCCCCCCCCCCCAAAAAAAAAAAAATCAATTTAATTATCAATAACCTAAAATTACAAAATAAAAAAAAATAACAGCTTTAAATAAGTGTGAATAATCTGCAAATTCTTAATTTTTTTTATTATAAAGTTTTTAAGTTAAAGATTTGTGCAAATTACCTACTTTCTTGGATGCACTGTTTCGAAAGCCTTTTGCAAACTCAGGTTAAAATAACATTAATTTTATAAGGAAATCGACATTGGTGCTACCATTTATTGGTTTCATTTTAAAGCAAACACTTTCAACTTTATAGAATTGAAGTTAAAATGTAAAAATATCAATCATTTTAGTTTTTATGAGCAAAAGAATCTAGGTACCCATTTGGGTACCCAGGACTCAAGAGGTTAATGTATTGAGTTAGGAGATTAAAACTGGAGCTATTGGCAGATTTATGCATTTTTAAGATTGCTAATAAAGAAATTTTAATGTGTTGGGCTAGAAGATTAAAACCAGAGTTATTTTACTTTGTAAAAATTTGCAGAGACAAGTTTGGGGAAAGAGTTTAAAGCTTACAAATAAATAAAAAATAATCAGTTTTTTTTTAATTTTTTAAGTTAGTTTAAAAATAAGTTTGGTTATAGATTTTATTGTGTATAATTTGTTTAGTTAATCATAAACAATGTATTTTATAAAATTTACACATAAATCTTATGAAAAATGTTATAAATTTTACATCACACATATTTTCTGAGTGGCGTTCCTGAAAAGTGGCATTTTTAAAATATAAAGATCCATTAAATTGTCTTTATATTTTTCTTTAAATTGTTGCTTGCCACAGATGACTAGTTCACATATACCGACTGCATGTCATCTTTGTTTTATTTGTAAAAATTCTTTGTTTTATTCATAAAAATTCTTTATTTACTATATGTAAAATTTATTCTCCTAAAGGAGGATTTTTAAAAATTAGTTATGCATATTTACTTTTAAAATGTTAATTTGAACTTCCAAAATAGAATTGGTTCAGTTTTTTTAAAAGCCCGTGTCCATTCTGCATTTTAATGCATAATTTTTTTTTAGTATTTTATTTTTAGAATTTTTCTAATTTTAATTTTAGATTTCCAAACCAATGTATTTTGTATAATGATCTATATGAATTTTACAATATTTTCCCACGACTGGTTGACTATAAAATTTTTTTCCTATGACAGATTGATGAAATTTATGATTTTTTGCCACGAATGATCTACAAATTTATATTGATTTTTTCCCCTATGATCCATGGACGTATTTCATGATTTTTATTACCGTGATCGAAAAAGGAAAAGCACAGTAAGGGCTATCATGCGTTGCATCATACCAAATTAGATTACAGTCAGCACTAAACAAAAATTAGATTAGAACTACAAAAATCTTGTTGTGCACCTGAGGAATTTTTCTTTCTCTGAACTTCAAGGAAATATATTTAAAAACAACAAATTGATCTTTGCAATTCACAGAAATTAGGACTTGACATTTTAACGCTGACCTACATTTCTCATGTAATAGAAGAAATGACGTTTTTTTTTTTTTTTTGAAAATATGGACATAGATTTAAAATTTCAATGCATAGAACCCAGTTCAACTAAAGAAAATACCAGGGATTCTGGTTTTGGCTAAAACATTTTTGTTCAGAAATGGATCTTGATAATGCCACCACCTCAAATATGCATTGTTCATGCAAGTAGTTAAAAATGAAAGTACTAGCACATTAAATTTCGAAAATTTTTTGGAAAAGCTTTTAAGAGAGCATAACCATAAGTTTCCTGTATTTTCCAAAGTTATAATAATTGCTCATGTACTGCATGTCACAAGTGTACATTGTGTAAAAACTTCAGTACTCTAAATTCAGAAATCCATTTAACAACCAAATTGTTAAAGATCCCTAACATTTGGTAAAAGTTGAAAAAATTTAGATGTTGTATATAAAGCAGACTTCCTTTTTTTAAAAAAAAAAATTAAATAAACATTTTGCATAATTATTCTCAGTTGTAAAAAAGTTTTTTTTTCAATGGTATTTTGTCATGCCTAATATATTAAAGTAATTCTTTAAAGAGCATGTAAAATAATAGTGAGCTTTAAAATAAAAATTTCTCCCTCCCCAAACTGTTCAACTCCCCTTGATTTATAAATGTTGGGAGGGAGACTCCTCTCCTAGGAAAATTTGAATTTCAAGCCCTGTGTAGTTTGCCCAACTCTGAATTGCAGGGCTGCCATTTGCTAATAAAATGCTACTATTTTCAGCCTCGGGAGACTAAAACAACTTTTTAAGCAAAAAAGGCTTGAAAAGCAACTATTTCTGACAAATAGACAACTATTTTATGAAAAAGGAGACTTTTTGAAAATTTTATTCTAGCTTTTTCAAATACATGTTGCAGGAAATATGAAACTACAATAAAAAAATTTACCATTCCAGTACAAATTTTTCAGCTGTTTGATACCACCACCAAAGAGCACTTTTCTTGATCAAGAGTCAATTTCACTCATTTTTCTCTTAATTGTTCTAATTGCTGCTGCTTAGTAACAGTAAGCAAATAAGCAATTATATCCTTTGGTCCCCCAGCATATGTAGTTTTAAATCATTAAAGTTTTATTTCTCAAACAACGAAAAAAAAAATTGCTCTATTTGTTGTTCACTAATAACAATAAATAAATCCTCTAAATAGCCTCCTCCATTAACCCCTTCACGACGAGTATCCTTTACAGAATTTTTAATCTTTTATCACCGGTTTTTCAAAACAGAAATTTCTGCCTAATTGAATCGCAGAAATGCTATCATTAAATAAGGCAGCTTACAATAAAAATTAACTGGTGGGAATAATGAAGGATTCTGAGCATCTTATGTGCCATGTATACGTGTTGCTCGTCCCCAAGGGGTTAAATTTCTGATTCCTCCTCTCACCCTCATGCTGTGATTCAAATCATTTAAATCTCTTTATTTTATTTTTATTTTTTTTTTAAAAGAAAAGACATCTGCCCTACTTACTGATCACTGTTTCTAATAACAATAAATAAATATAACTATCATCTAAATTTCCTCCCTCCTCATTCAAAATTTACTCTTCTCCCTTCCCCTTCCCCCCACAGCATACAAGGAAATTTAAAATTTGTATTTTTATATTTTAAAAATTCTCCTGTCCTACTTGTTGCTTTCTAGTGCAGTAAATGGAGCAGTTTTGGTATTTGCCTGCGGTCAGCCATCTTGTTTTTTAAATCAAAACATATTTATTTTGTTTCTCATTTCCAAAATAATTTTCATCCATATTTACTTAAAACATGTTATTTAATTTTATTGACTAATTTATTTATATTTAAAAGTTAAACTGTTTTGATTTTAAAAAAACTAGATGACTGACCGCTATTGAATACCATAGCTTAGCCCAATAAATAATCAGGCTTTAAACTACCCCTGCTGTCTAACATTTTTTGTTCTCTCCTTTGCCCATTTCCCCCAGCATGCAGATTTCCAAATCTTTCAAAACTTTATTTTAAGAAAAATTATTCTGCCTTATTTGTTGTTAATTAATAATATTAAATTAAAATTAATCATCCACCTCTCTCTCTGAAATTTACATTTCTCCCCCTTTCCCTTCTCCAGTGTAGAAAGAGGTTTAAAATATTTATTTAGAGAAAAGTCTCACCTAATTGTGTTATAATATGAGCTTAAAACATTTAAAACTCTGCATTTAAAAAAATGTCTGTCATATTCATTGCTTTCTAGTAACAATAAATAATTAATCATCTAAAATACCACCACTTCCGCCCACGCCCAATTTCTGTTTTCCCCCGCTTCTGCAAATTCAGCTTTTGAGAATTCTTTAAAATATTTAAAATTTGAATTTTATAAAAAAAATTGCTGTATTTGATACTTTTTAGTAATGATAAATATCAATGACCTAAATTCCCTCCCCCCTGAAAATTTTCATTTCTAAATAATTTTTCAAATAGATTTTCGTAATGTGTAGTGTGTCACCTTAAATTGGGACGCCATCTATGTTGTAGTATTCTACAAAAAATGTAATTTCAAAGTAAGCAAATATACACATAAAATAAAACTTCCCTTATGCTGCAGTTTCAAATTCTTTAAAATCCCTTAAATCTGCAGTTTAGGAAATGTTCCAAGAAAGATTTCTTGAAGTTCATTATGAAAGCAAAAATGAAATGCTGGAAATATCACTATTACATCTGCAACTAACAAATGCTATATCAAATGCTGATCCAAAAGTTACAGCAAACTAAACTCAAATGTCATGAAAACTAGAATGGATTTACTTTTAACAATTTTGTTACATAATAATTATATAATATGTAAAAAATGTACTGAATTTGTGCAGATTGTATATAAAATGTTGTATTTTTGTAATCAGAAAAACTTAATCATTTATCACAAAAGATAAGGGAATAGTCAGAAAATTTGTAAAAGGGAAATCATTATCTACCCTGATCTCAACACTGACTATTTTGGATAATACTTTACTAGATGGAACCCGTCAAAATTTGACGGCAAAAAACTTGATAGTACCATAAAAATAAAATTCATAGCTGCTTTAAAATGTTTGAAACTTTTGCAGAATAATTCAAATAAAAAACCCACTTTGAATTAAAGCTAGGTTGAAGAACAGCAATTGGCTAAGTTTCACTGGCACATGTACTCGCGGAATTTCTTTCATCTGACACATTTAGCGCTGTTGTGCAAGTAAATGGTAAGTGTCCCCTTGGGGAGGGGGAAATGGCGGGATGGACCAAGGAGATGCATAACATGAATAAGCAGTCAAAGACCTTTCAAACGATATGTAACATGAGGGGTGTGTGCAAAATTTTAAAAAGTACCCCCTTGGGGGGGGGGGGGGTAAAGTAGGGGATGGACACGGAAAATGCATAATATGATTAAGTGGTCACAGACCTTTCCAACAATATATAACATGAGGGTTGTGTGCAAAATTTAGAAAAGTACCTCTTTGGGGGGGGGGGCAAAGCGGGGAGATGGACATCAGAGATATGCATATGATTAAGCAGTCACAGACCTTTCCAACGATATGACATGAGGGTTGTCTGCAAAATTTAGAAAAGTACCCCCTCGGGGGAGGGGGGGGCAAAGTGGGGAAATGGACATTGGAGATATGCATATGATTAAGCAGTCACAGACCTTTCCAACGATATATGACATGAGGGTTGTCTGCAAAATTTAGAAAAGTACCCCCTTGGGGGAGGGGGGGGCAAAGTGGGGAGATGGACATTGGAGATGCATAATATCATTAAGCGGTCACAGACCTTTCCAACAATATATGACATGAGGGGTGTCAACAAAATTTAGAAAATTGCCCCCCTTAAGGGGGGGGGGAAGTGGCGGGATGGACCCCGGAGATGCATAACATGAATAAGCAGTCAAAGACCTTTCCAACAATACGTAACATGAAGGGATTGTGCAAAATTTACAAAAGTACTCCCTTGGGGGGGGGGGCAAACTGGGGGGATGGACACCGGAGATGCATAATATGATTAAGCGGTCACAGACCTTTTTAACGATATATAACATGAGTGGTATGTGCAAAATTTAGAAAAGTGCCCCAATTGGCGGGGAGGGGGGAGGGGATGGACCACACAGATGCATAACATGAAAAGGCAGTCACAGGCCTTTCGAACGATATATCATATGAGTGGTGTCAACAAAGAAAAGTCTCCGCCCCATGTAGGCAAAACATACTCCCCCCCCCGCCGCCATAATTATTGCTGCAGACTCATTTTTTAAATTCGTTCGCACCCCTCTTCTCCCGCAAAATGTTGTGAATTTTAAAAACTCCACTTACGAATTTTTTTATATCAAAAGCACTTATGTCCGTCGTCTACATGCAGAGTTTTGTGCTTACAGACGCCAGACACAACAACACACACACACACACAGACAGACGTTTACCGACATTAATAGTATAGATGATACTCAGTGCCTACACATTTCACCCTTTATAATTCAGCCAATGAGTTGACGGTTGTTCATTACCAGAAACGAAACAATAATTCTTTAGGATGAATTTTGTTTGTTTGATACACCGTGGCAGAATGCGTGCAATGCAGCGACAGGCGTCACAAACTTTTTAGGGCACCTGCAGATTAAAAACATATAATCAATCTTCGTGGGAAAAAAATCCTAGATTTCGTCAAATTATCACGGAAAAACACTAATTTCATCAAAGGATCATGTAAAACGTGAATTTTGTTAAAAGGCCACAGTAAAACGCGATTTACACAAAAGATGAGCAAATTTTGTCAAAGAATCTCAAAACAGGAAATTTCACCCAAAGATAGCGCTTTCTTGCCAAACTTTCTCTAAAAATTGCGGAATAAAATGTATTTTATCAAAAAATCGCTGGAAAACGCACATTTCGTTAAAGTATTGCGAGAAAAATGCGAATTTCTTCAAAGATTTGTGAAAAAACGCGAATTTCATCGAAGGATTGCTGAAAATTCATGAATCTTATCAAAAGGCAGCAGAGAAAATGTGATTATTATCAAAGCATTGCGAAAAAAGAAATTTTCGTCTAAGGATCACAGAAAAACGCAAATTTCATAAAAGAATCGTGGAAAATAACGCAAATTTCGTGAAAAAAAAAAATCGCAGAAAAAACACAAATTTCGTCAAATTATCGCTGAAAAAAAAACACGAATTACGTCATAGGATAGCTGAGAAAATTATGAATTTCGACAAAAAAAAGATAAAAAAAAAAATGCGAATTTCATTAAAGAATCACGGAAAAAAATGCGAATTTTGTTAAAGGATTGCGCAAAGAATGTGAATTTTTTGAAAGGTTCGTGTGAAAAATGAAACTGTCTGTATTAAAAACAGCACACACACAAACATCTATACAAACCTCAATACACACAAACATATTATAGGCAGGGCTTGAAATTCAATTTTTCCAAAGACGGGAGTCTCCCTACCAACATTTTTAAATGGAGGGGAGTTGTAATGTTTGGGAGGGAGAAAAAAAATCTTTAAACCCCACTAGTCTTTTACGTGCTATTTAAAGAATTACATTAATGCAGACATGACAAAATACCATTGAAAAAATTAAGTCAACTGAGAATGATTATGTAAAATGTCTATTTTTATTATAAAAAAGGGAAGAAAGTTAAGTTTTATATATGCAGTGTATTTTTCAAGTTCATTAAATGTGTTAGGGACCCTTAACAATTAGGTTGTTAAATAAATTTCTGACTTTAGATTTTACTTGATTGAGATTCACCGATCGATCGTGGAAAAGACGCAAAGTTCATCAATCTGTCGCGGAAAAAACGCTAAGTTCGTCGATCTGTCACCAAAAAATGCAAAGTTCGTTGATCAGTCGTGGGAAAAAAGCAAATTTCGTCGATCGATTGCAGAATAAACACAAAGTTCGTCGATCTGTCCCCAAAAAACGCAAGGTTCGTCGATCAGTTGCGGAAAAAAGCAAATTTCGTCGATCGATTGCGGAATAAATGCAAAGTTCGTCGATCAGTCAGGGAAGAAAGAAAAATTTGGTCGATCGATTGCGGAATAAACGCAAAGTTCGTCGATATGTCCCCAAAAAACACAAGGTTCGTCGATCAGTCGCTTAAAAAACGCAATGTTCGTCGATCTGTCGCAGAAAAAACTCAAAGCTCGTTGATCTGTCACGGAAAAAAACACAAAGTTCGTCGATCAGTCACGGAAAAAACACAAAGTCCGTCAATCGGTTGCGGGGAAAAAAAATCACGAAATTTATCGTTCGGTTGCAGGTAAATTAAATAATGCAAATTTCTCCAAAAATGCTGAAATTTTTTGGGCGGGAGGCTCCCGCTCATGATCTTTTTTGGGCGGGATTCAAAATTTTCCGCGCGAATCCCGCCCTGAAATTCAAGCCCTGATAGGTATAGTTTTAATCTGAAATAATATACTGAACTTGAACTAACTTTTGAAAAATCGGGTTAACCCAAATCCAACTTGCAGAAATCTACACTCAGTCTGAAATCGACTCGAACCATAAAGACAGTTAACCCAACTTGCAACAAAAATAATTATTTTCTGTGAATTTTCTGATTTTTTCTTTTGACAGAAATGCTGTAGTCATTTTGTCCCCCAATTTTGCCCTTTACAATTCAGCCAATGAGTGGAGGGGGCCAAAGGAGCGTTCCTTATCACAAACGAAAGATGAGATACGTTCGTTTGATGTCGTTGTTGAAAATTTATGGATTTCTATTATTAAAGTAATTTTTTCATTTTACCGTATTTATTTTCTTTTTGTGTTGTATGTATTTTGCTACTTTGAATTTTTTTAAACTAACCCTTTTTTTTTTTTTGGAGAGTGAGAGAGAGAGATTTAGTAATTTGGTGACACGAAGTTCAGCAAATTCTTAAAATCCACAAATCGTTTCCAATGTAAACAATGAAATTTACAATTAAGTTGCAAGTGCAAAATTTCAGTTTTTTAAAATTTTCATGTCATTCTGTACACATTTTAATATGTCATTCTGATCATTATACATATTTAGTTATGCATTATTAATTATTTACTTGACCTTTACTTTTAATATTTTAAATATTTCAAACTTACAGCTGAATGTAATTATTAAAACATTTGAAATACTGCATTCGAAAAATGAAATTTCAGCTTAGAAACTCGACAATTAAAAAATTTAAAGTAGAAAAGTACTTATGATATAAAAAGAAGAAAAAAAAATACACCAGAATTTATCTGTATTACGAAAGCGGGAGAAATGATTTTCTGTGCTATACGAAAAGATATCCAAATAACTCAATCATGAACATAGAAATAGGTATCGGTTTTTATGTTCAGGTGCACTCAATCCAAACTTGAAACTTTTAAAACGGTCATTGAATGAATGAAATTCATCTCCACCTTTCACATCCAGAAAACTTGCTGTGTCGCCAATTATGTTTATATTTTATATATATATATAAAAAAATAATAATTCAGGCACTTTTCCGTTATACGGACACCATTGTCGCCAAACATACATACATACATACATACATACATTTTGGCATAGTATCCGTATAACAGAAAAGTACTAAAGTTCATGGTTTAAAATCACAATAAAATATCATGAAATTTATTGATTAGTTGTGGGAAAATATCGGGGAAATAATGTGTTTTTCGTGAATTTTTTGTTTTGTTAACAATGTGGTTAGAGAGACAGGGAGAAATCCAGAAAACTTGCTGTGTCGCCAATTATGTTTATATTTTAAATATATATATATAAATAATAATTCAGGCACTTTTCCGTTATACGTACACCATTGTCGCCAAACATACATACATACATACATTTTGGCATAGTGTCCGTATAACAGAAAAGTACTAAAGTTCATGGTTTAAAATTGCAATAAAATATCATGAAATTTATTGATTAGTTGTGGGAAAATATCGGGGAAATAATGTGTTTTTGTGAAATTTTTTGTTTTGTGTTGTTGTGTTTAATTGTAAGCATTCATTATAATTTTCAGTGCATTATTAAATTGAAATTTTTGTTTAAAATATGTAAACAAAACAGTGACCAGAAACCTGCACAATTTCTAATATAGATAGATAGATGCATGCATGTAGTACTTTTAATTATTTGGTAAAAATACTGTGATCGTCACTGAGAAAACCTGAATTTAACCTAAAAGTAATTGTCGAGTGTTTAAGCTGAAATTTCATTTTACGAATACAGTATTTCAAATGTTTTAATAATTACATTTAGCTGTAAGTTTGAAATATTAAAAGTAAAGGCCAAGTAAATAATTAATAATGCATAACTAAAAGTAATTGTCGAGTGTTTAAGCTGAAATTTCATTTTACGAATACAGTATTTCAAATGTTTTAATAATTGCATTTAGCTGTAAGTTTGAAATATTAAAAGTAAAGGCCAAGTAAATAATTAATAATGCATAACTAAAAGTAATTGTGGAGTGTTTAAGCTGAAATTTCATTTTACGAATACAGTATTTCAAATGTTTTAATAGTTACATTCAACTGTAAGTTTGAAATATTAAAAATAAAGGCCAAGTAAATAATTAATAATGCATAACTAAAAGTAATTGTCGAGTGTTTAAACTAATTTCATTTTACGAATACAGTATTTCAAATGTTTTAATAGTTACATTCAGCTGTAAGTTTGAAATATTAAAAGTAAAGGCCAAGTAAATAATTAATAATGCATATAACTAAATATGTATAATGATGAGATTTTTTTTTTCTTGAATTATTCAGTGAAACTCGTCTTATAAATGTACGCAAATAATTCACATCAAAATCTTAAAATAACAAAGTTTTCTTTCGTGTTTAGCTATGCTTAATAACCAAAAAAGCTTGATTAATACAAAAATTATTTGGTAAAAATACTCTGATCGTCGCTGAGAAAACCTGAATTTAATCATATCACACAGAATTACATATTAAAAGTTTAAAATTAGTTTGTTTACATCGGAAACGATTCGCGGAATTTCGTGCCACGAAATCTCTCTCTCTCTCAAAAAAAGGGTTAGTTATAAAAAATTCAAAGTAGTAAAATACATACGACTTAAAAAGAAAATAAATACGGTAAAATGAAAAAATACCTTAATAAAAGAAATCTATAAAGTTTCAACAACCGAACAACCAAATGGTACACATACGCTTCTAGAGAGAGGAAAAAGCCTTCACCTCATTGGCTGGAACATCGCGTCTAAAGATAGTAAAAGCCTCTAGCTGATTAGCTGAATGCTCGCGCATGCGTATAAATAGCATTTTTGCACGAAAAACTAAAAAGCAGGTTAGCTTTAAGTATATGGATATGCAACTATTTTGCTACTAAATTAGCCATGATATGCGACTATTTTTGTCTTCAAAGGCTACTAAAGCAACTATTTTGAATAATTTTTGGAATGGCAGCTCTGGAATTGCAAAAATTTTTTCTTCCATAACCGGATTTCATCACTTACAATAACAAGGGTTGATGCAGTTTTTTTTTCTTGGGGCCCCACTTTGTGAAAAATAAATTGGTGAAATTTTTAATATTTTTGTAAAAAAAAAAAAAAAATATTTGGTAACAAAAGATGAAATCCTGTTATCCAAATTCAAAGCAAGCATTTATTAACTTCTTAAAGACCTTCTGCAAAAATTTTCCTTTCTGGTGAATTTATTTGAAAATTATACATTTAAAAACTAACAAAATAAAAATGACGAGTATGTTTTTATGGGATGGAATTTTGTAAAGAAGCTTCTTTTATTAAAAGGAATTTTATGATGGGGTTGGTTGTATTAAATGGATTTTTGTAGAAGAGCTTTAAATAGTCTGAAATTTTGCCTGGATTGAACACTGAATAAATACCATATATTCCAATGCATAATGCTCACTTATGATTTGAGACTATTTTTTGGTATATTTGCCATATTATAATACACACCCTCTTTTTTGCAAAGAAACCATCATGAGATATGTAGTATGAAAATACAGTAAACAACTTCCTATGTTTATGCTTATTAATTCTTATGTTTAATTTTTAAGCTTTCATTTGTATATCTGGTATATAATATGCACCTGTAAAAATAGACCAATTTTCTTGTTTCAAAAGTGTGTATTATATGCCTGAATTGAATATACAGTATAGTGACCCTTTTTTCAACAAATGAAAGTAATAGTGACTAAGGAGGAATTCTGTCTTTCATAATCCTAATCTCATACAATTACTAAAACAGTGGTTAGTGTGTCTTTCAAAACATACCATGAACTTAATATTTTATTTAATTCTAGCTTTGTTCTATTTCAATTTTATAAGTATGTTCCAAAAAGAATAATTTCTGAATTTAAAAATTTCACATCAGTTTCATAAACATTTTAATTGCTTGACATTTCTCACTTTCATTGTTTTTATATTAGCATATGAAATTAGCTAAAAAATGTTTACATTTTCTTGTCTATTTCAGGTATAGATGCTTCTGGGATTTTTTAGTTTACATATCTGCCAACTTGTAAGGGTTAGCTTTAGTTAGAAGCAAAAAAGTTTTGTCTGTTCTTTCTGGGTTCATTGGCTTTGTGGTTTGGAATTTACTTGTACAGTGCTGACTAGGGTTTTAAGAGTATGAGAAGTCTTGGCATCTGTCAACAAGACAGTTTGCTTTCTTTGGATTTCATACAATGTCGGCTTCTGCTGTCTTTTGGATGGTACTTGTGGTCTGCAAAATGGCTTGCATGCTAGTCCTGGTGGGGCCGAGTTGCGAGAGCTGTGAAGCTGGATGATCTCTGCTTTGGTCTCGTTCTGTGGGCTGAGAGGCGATGATTTCACCCTAGAATAGACCATTTCTTTAGTGCCATTCTGTGAACTACACTTGCCATTCAAAAGACAGCACACATGGACAAATAGATTGAAGTCTGAAGGATATGAACTGTTCTGACAACAATATCCCAACCTATCCAGACTGGAGAAACCCTAGTCACAATGAAGTATGTCAGGAAAATTATAACATTTTGAAAATAGACATGTTGGCAGGTATGGGATCGTATCGAAACCAGGATGAAATGCAACAAATTGCATCATTACAAACACTGCAGTAAGTAATCTTTTTTCTAATTTATCAGTTTACAAATTTAATCCTTATTAAATAAAATCCTTTCATTGTACTAATTTAAGTATAATTTTAATCTCTGTTGTTTAAACTAGCAAAAGTGCATTTGTGTTTCCATGGCAGAATTGCAGTAATATGGCGACACTGTCTCAAAATGGCAGAGATTTCTTGCAAAAAGATTTTTTGTATAAGAAAACAAGAACAACAACAACAAAAAAAAAACTTGCTCCCTCCCCTTGAAATTTCAGTTTTCCTCATTTCATTCTCTCTCCCTCTTCCTCAGCACACAAATTTAAAAATCTTTAAAATTGTTGCTTAAAAAAAATGTCTGCCTTATTTTTTTTTGCTTTTCTCTAATGTTGCGGCAAACTTATCCTGGCACAAGAGAGAAAGACTACACAGCCTCTTTAAACAGTTTGGCTTTTGCAGGGTTCCCATTTCAGGGAAATAGTGTTTTTGTTGTGTAGAAAATCACTTTTGGGATTTAAACATATATATACTACAGAATTTCTTTTCGTATTCTTTAAAACTTTAAATATACTACTTAATTGGTAATATACAGCCTAACATGAATATGTACTGTTTCAACTAGAATAATGTATACCTTTTTTGAGTAGGATGGGGGAAGGAAGAGAGGAATAGTCAAATATTTTGAAGGAGATATTTGTGATAGAATTCCTGTTACAATATTTTAGCACACTGTACTAAATTTTGTCATCTGTGATTTTTGAATTTTTAATGATTTTTATGCGCTTTAACAATGTTTTTTGCGTTTCATGGTGATTTCCTCCTATTATTAAAAGTAAATCTAGTAAATTTTTTCCTCTTTTCAATGAAGTTTATTCGGAATTAGTATGTAGATTTTTGAATTATGTGCAAATTTTTTTTGTGTGAATTTATAGAATTTTTAAAAGGTTCAAAATGTAAATAATTTGACTTTTTATGAGTTGTTAATTATATGATGATACAGTTTCAATCAAATTCTTCTATATTAAAAATACAATTTAGTGAATGTATTGTGAAATTTTGTCAGATAAATATTCATTTTACGTTCTTGAAATATGAGTAGAATACTGCTAACAATATAACATGCCTTTGTCCGTGCCCATTTATATTATATAGCCTTGACAGTTTGGTATTTTAAAGAAAATAACAATGTTTGTTATAAGCTCAAATGACATAGATTAGTTAAATAATTATTTACAGAAACAATCAATATTAAAACTACAGTAAACTCTCGATTATCCGTGGAATTGAGTGGCGCGACTATCGTGGATAATCCCCAAAATTTTGAAAAAAGGGAACAAATCAACACAAATATGTACTTGAACAATTTATACACATAATAAGTAACATAAGCATACATTTTACAGTTTCTACACACAATGGGTAACATAAAGATACTTATTACTTCAGGAATAATAAAATTATTCATTACTTACAAACTTGTAGGTTTATTTCTTTAGAAATTCCGTCAAAAGTGTCTGTTTTTTTGTACTGAAACACTTCTTTATTTGCGATTGAAGTTTTTTAAGTACTATTTTATCACAAAGTGACGCGTCATCCTCTTCCTCTAGATATTGGATAAGTCCTTCAACATCAGCTAAAGCTGCGTCGTGGCTCATTTTCTTTTGTACCTTATCGTCTTCTTCGTCACTCTCTTCCAAATTCATACCTAACGCTTCTTCAATAATTTGGTCATCAGTTGCATGTTCGAAGCCTGGATCGTCAGCATCACAATTAATCCACTCAATGATATTATCACCTGTGTAAACTGATGTGCTTTATGAAAAACGGGAGAAACAAAATCATAACAGGGGGGTGGGGGTGACTTTCAGTACCCGTACATTGTTTATCAACAGGTGTGTGGCCTTGCGACACCCTCAAGATTAGCTGCACCTGCTTTGTGCACGTGATTGTTCTACGTTTTCAAATGGAAATCATATTTAGTAAAAAGGATTGAAAACTCATCCTACAGCTCAAAAATAAGTTTCTTCTCAAGGATAAGAAAAGAAAAAAAAAAAAATTTAGACTCGCGGATAATCGGGAGTTTACTGTATGTACATATTTCTAAATTTGACATTACATAAATTTACATGTGCATAATTCTAAATTTTACATTACATAAATTGACATGTACATATTTCTAAATTTGACATTATATAAATTTACGTGTGCATAATTCTAAATTTTACATTACATAAATTCACATGTATATATTTCTAAATTTTACATTACATTATACATAAATGTAAATATGTACATAAGTACATATTTACATTGAAAGAGCATCCTTCCAAACTAAGTTTTTAGTTTGTCACACACTTTCTTTTGGTAGCAGGACTGTTAGGCCTGTCTTTTTACACATGAGAACGCAACATACAGCTTTCTGTGCTTAAGGCTGCTCTTCAGTAAACTTCCCAATTCCCCTCACTAATGTTATTCCTATGGACGTAGGATGCATTTGTATTTTTAAAATATCTCCTTGGAAAAATTAATATTTTTAACTTCTGTTTTCTTTGTATTGTTCTTAAAGAATGTCTTTTTTTCTAAAATATATACTTAATTTTATATGAAATGTTAAAATCTTATTCAGTTTCACTAAGATTTTAACACATAAAAATATAAATTAAGCACATAGTTTAGAAATATTTTGATAACTAAGAAAAAAAGAGACCTTCTTTAAGAACCGTACACAGGAAACAGAAGTTAAAAATATTAATTACCTGAGGAGATATTTTAAAAATATGAATGCATCCTACACCCATTGAATTAACATTAGCGAGGAGAATTGGGAAGTTTACTGACGAGCAGCCTTAAAGACGGATACCCTTAAATCCATGCCTACGAAGTCAAATGTTTGCCCCTGAGTCTTGTGGATAGTGTTGGCGAACACCGGATGCATGGGAAACTGATGGCAATGAATAGTGCAACCCAGCTAGCCCTTTTTTGTAGTGACCCCAAAATGAATCACTAATCAAATATCTGTTTCTATTGAGAATTTCTAGGAAATTCCTTCAGATTATGGGAAAACAACTGTTTTTCCAACTGTCATGAAATTTGGCAACATTCTTTCATTTGGCACCAAGCATGTGTTTTAGTATTGGTAATCTTAAAAGTCAATTTTCCCACAAAATGTCGCCAACATTTCAACAAATATCCCCAAATTTGGCGAAATGTTGCCAAGTTTGTGACTTCGTTTAATGCCAAATTTTCAACAACTTAATAATTGTTTCAACCTTCATTCCCATTGAAATGCATTGAACCGTAGTGACCCCAAAATGACCCATTAATCAAATTTTTTCGAATATGTAACCTAGTCCAATGGTCTTCTGGTACCCTAAAACAGTAGGATACAAAATTTCATCAAAATCATTAGAGACGTTGTTAAGATAAAATTTGCATACACACAGACACACGCACAAGATTTGCTCGTATTACAATATATGACTATATTTCATATCTAAGCATGTCATAAAGGTAACAATGCAATTCCCATTTTAGACTTTTTTATATTTTATATTGGGATGTTGTGTTACTTCTATACTTTGGGTTATTCTTGGTTAATTTTTCTATCTGCATGAATTTCATATTTGATAACTATTCCTGCTTATTTGTATTTAAAAAAATATGATGTACAATATATTCATCCATTATTATCCAAACATCTATAAATCATGGTTTGATGTAAGGCATTTTTAAACTGGTATTGAACATAGACCATTATCCTCCCCAAAGCAGAATATTTTACAATGTTCTGCAACGGGCCTTCAGCTGATCATAAATGTTCTGCAGCAATAAAAAAGAAAAACACAAGGAGATCAGATGTTTATGCAATTTCATCTTTTATAGAAATGTAAAATATGTTTCATAAAATAGTGACACACACAAAAGAAACATTATTTAGGGTAAGATTTACTTTTACAACCATGGTATTAACAAAGAACTTACAGTGACATATTTTGAGATAGCACTTTTATGGAGGAAATGTCTTTGGGTCTATGCATAATTAGTTATAAATTACGAAAGTCCGGCATTTAGAAGTTTTCTAACAGGTTTATGTCCAGATGGAGGCCCATGCGCTCTTCTTTCGTTACTGAATAAATAGTATTCAACAGGTTATGAGTAATATTTGTTGCACACAACTAAATTGTACCATGCAATGTCGAATTTTTAATTTGATCGTCATGATCTGCAAGTAAGTAATGAGTATAGTGTTAAACTAGAACAAAAGAGTCACCAGTGAGAATTTTTTTAAAAAGAACACCCTTGCATCCTGTTCAAAAGGCATATTTTGAACTGGTTTGTTTAGAGCCCCCCATTTATCAGCAGAATTTTGCAATATTTTTACGCGACCAACTGACGAATTTTGTGATATTTTCCTGCGACCGATTGATGAATTTTGTGATATTTTCCCGCGTCTGATCGACGATTCTTGTTGTTTTTGAGATTTTTCCCTCACTGACGACTTTCAGAATTTTTTCTCATGACCGATCGATGAATTTTGTGTTTTTTTTCCCCGCGTCTGATTGAAGAATTTTGCTATTTACCCCTGATCATCTGACGAATTTCACAATTATTCCCCTGTGACCAGTTGATGAATTTTGCTATATTATTGAAATTTTTTCCCTCGATCAACTGGAAATTTTCATGATTTTTGCCACGACCGATAGCCAAATTTCACAATTTTTTCCTACGCAACTGATTAAAGAATGTCTTGATTTTTTTCTGACGATCCACTGCCGAAATTCATGGTTTTTTTTACCCGCGATTGTTCGTGAATTTTGAGATATTTTCCTTCTACAGATTGTCAAATTTTGCGTCTTTTTCTTGCAACTGATTGGCAAAAATCATGGGGTTTTTTTTCCATGACTGATCTATGAATTTCATATTTTTTTCTGCAACCGATTGATGAATATCACAATCTGTTTAAATGAACGATTGAAGAATTTTGCGATTTTTTACCGATGATCGACCAACGATTTTTCGGACTACTCAGTGAAAACTTCGCTGAAAATGATAATATAAAATGTTCTGCAGAGAAGCCAGCTGTTCTGCGACGTACGTCTCACTTTTAAGCATATTCTGCTTTGGGGATTATCCTTACCATCATTTACATTAATGTTTTATTTCTTTAGTTATTTAATCTCTTGTGGTTATTTTCATTTTGTTTCTTATATATGTTACTAGAAGCTTAATATTGTTGATTTTAACTTGGAAAATAAATCAGTTTTACAAAAATATTACAGTAAGAATCATTTAACAAATTGTTTTAAAATTTTCATTAAATATTTATTATAATTAAATGGAAATGATGTTGTTTTCAGAAATATTTTATTTTGTGCATACCAAGGAAGTAAATAAATAGCAGAAGTTCTGTCTATTTATATGCAGGTTTAAGGGCCAGTTAGTATGACGTCATACTGACACAATATTAGTAAAATACTTTATATTCATGGAGAAAAATTCATCTTTAGTTTTCCGAATAATGTAATTTTCTTCATCGAAAACATTTCGTTTTTCATATTACTTCTTTGATAGATTATTTACTGTTATTTTACTTACATGGATTACTTAATATTATTTCTCAACAAATAATCTGTATTCTGTGATTACTGCATAATTGAACACAATCATTTTACTATGCTTAAATTTTATGATAAACCATTGATATTCTTCTTTTAAATATTACAACATTTACACTGATGGAATCCCGCTTCTGATTGGTGGAATGTGATAAGGCAAATTAATCTTATGTTGTAGAGATAAAATCATAACCCAGTTGCCACCATTTTAAAAGAAATTTCATAAAAAACTTTAAAAATTAAAATATAGAAATAGGAATGTTTTAAAAAATAGCTAGTGCTGGCACATCTGCAAATGAACAGCTTTCATTTAAAAAAATAGTTATCAAAATTAATTCAATAAAAAGTTCAGGGCAGATGACTAAATAAACAGCCTTCTGTTTCAAATATATAGTTTTTTTTTTTTTACATTGTAAAACTACTTATAGTATGAAAGCATCTCATTTGTAACATTTAGCGTACAATTTCCAACTTGTTTATAGTTGTAAATGCGCCCTGTCCATTTTTATATAGCTGGAAATATGCCCTGATTTTGTTGGGTTCACAAAAGTTTGCTGTCGCAAATTTCACCAAAGGTTGCGGGAAATTTCAGCAAAATCATTAGAGACGTTTTTAAGATAAAATTTGCATACACACAGACACATGAACAAGATTTGCTCGTATTACAATGTATGATATTTCATATCTAAGCATGAGATAATGGTAACAATGCAATTCCCGTTTTAGACTTTTTAATATTTTACATTGGGATATTGTGTTACTTCTATTTTTTGGGTTATTCTTGGTTAATTTTTCTATCTGCATGAATTTCATATTTGATATCTATTCCTGCTTATTTGTATTTTAAAAAATATGATGTACAATACATTCATCCATTATTATCCAAACATCTATAAATCATGGTTTGATGTAAGGCATTTTTAAACTGGTATTGAACATAGACCATTATCCTTACCATCATTTACATTAATGTTTTATTTCTTTAGTTATTTAATCTCTTGTGGTTATTTTCATTTTGTTTCTTATATATGTTATTAGGAGCTTAATATTGTTTATTTTATGCATAAAGCTGACAATATTTGATGAATTAACACATATTTACTATGAATTAATGAAACTCTTCTGACGATTCCTTTAGATATTCATAGTTTTTCATTTTTGATTTCATTAAGTTTAACTAGATAATACGTGTCAAGATTTAATGGTAAATAACTTGAAAGCTCCTTTAGAAATATGCTTTTATTTTTAATTAGCTGCTTTTAAATTAATTAAGTATTTAAAATTTTATGAATTGTTATATTGTGTAAGCGATTTCTTTAAGATATAAAACGATAGATGGTGTTGTCAGTTCAGTCTACTCAACTAATGAAGTGAAATAATTTTAACTGTTAGTTTGTTATTTGCATCCTTTTATACTTGAATTAATTTAGCATGAATTTAACTAAAAATATTAATTGAACGATTTATTTTTACTTATTACAGTCTCAAAAAAAAAAAAAAAAAAAAAAAAATCAATATTTAGTATTTTCCAATTTTTTTTTTAATTAAGCGGCCTTTTTAAAATTTTTCATTAATTTTATTTTTATCAGCTTGACTCTAAAACCCAGATAAAGCATTGATATTAAGGTGGTTTCTTTTATAATTCTTATATGGATATTTTTGCTTCTTTCTTTTTTTTTAAAGAGAATAATCATATACTTTTCTTAGTCATACAAATACATCTTCTTCATGATGATCAAGTTTAAATCACATTATTTAATCAATAACTACATGCAAAATCTTTTATTTTAAATATATATAATATTTTTTTTTTTTTTTTTTTTTAACTATGCGACCTTTAAAGTTTTCCATTAAATTAATTTTTATCAGTCTGATTCTAAAACCCTGAATTTAAACTTTGCTGTTTGCAACTAACGATTTATAATAAGAATTTTTTAATTATTTGAATTTATATTCTCTATTTTTCCACATTGTTTAATTGTTAAATCATGGATATCTAGATAATTTAGAGTTCTTGTATGAATATTTTTCCTTCTTTTTGTTTTCTCTCCTTTTATTTTTCCTTTTGTACATTAAATAACCACATACTTATCTTATTATATATATATATATATATATATATATATGACATCTTGATAATGGTTATCCAAATATAATAAAAATTGTAGACCATTTCAATTTATTTAATCGATAATAAAATGCCCGATTTTTTAATTTAAATACCTTTAATATAAATTTAGTCATTGAAACAAAATATTCTTGGGTGTTAAATTTTATTTAATTATAAAACATCCGAATAAAAAAAAATACAAATTCTATAACTTTTCTACCTGAATTAAATATGCCAATAAAATAAGAAAAATCATTCTGTCCGGAGTGGGTTTCGAACCGACATGATGATTGGAACAGAGAAGGACCGTGCCTGATACCACTCAGCCACCCTTTTCTCATTTGAGTGTACTCTAAAACTGGTAAAGGTTTGCATTCCCATTGTCATTTTCGTGTGAAAAGTGGATTTGATGAAAATCCCTTTTTGTTTTAATATATAGGATTCCTGCAGTATCCTTTCCATTGATTTTTATAATATCTTATGCATTGATTTTCACATGTTTTTATTATATATATATATATATATATATATATATATAAATTACACCATAACATTGTAATGGATTGTAAAGTTATTAACATTTCTCAGATTTCCCCCAGATGTATTTTAAGATATGAAAAGTATTGTAGAAATCCCAGGGCTGCCATTTGCAACTAAAATGCTACTAAAAGCGACTATTTTCAGCATCAGGCAACTATGGCTACTATTTTAGCCCAAAAACCTTCAAAAGTGACTATTTTAGAGGAAAACCAGAAAAAAGGAGACTATTTTCCAGTCCCAGCTACTATTTTTGTAAAAAAAAAAAAAAAAAAAAAAAAAAAAAAACTCAGCACTGCAAATTTTTTAACCCAATACCCCAATCTAATATTTCCGTATAAATTTTTTAAGTTTTTTATGCAATTTTTAAAATATGTAAAAACTTCCATTTGAAAAAAAAAAAAAATACTCTTTCAATATATAAATGTAGTGCAAAGATACCAACATCCAAATTTCAGTGGAAAACTAATTACTGATTTTTGGTTTGGCTACCACCCATAACCCTTATGCTTTACCTTATGCTTTATTTGTCCAATTTTTGATTGTTTTTAAAGGCATTTAACCCTTTAACTGTCGTATGAACCACAAACGATTAACTGTAGATTTGTTCACTATGCTGCGTGAATTGTATTTGTTTCTAACCTCGTATAAATGCTTCATTCCAAAAATTTAAATTAATAAATGAGCTGAAATAAATGCTACTTAGAAATAAGAAAATCTTGTTTTCTATCGCAGTTTTTCAATTTAATAACAGATTTAAAATGTTGAGAAAAACATTTAGAATATTGCCTTTTTTACTTATTTAGATAGCTTTATTTGGCCCATTGGTGTCTATAAAATCAGACTTTTATTTTTTTCGGACGATTTTGCTATTTTATTTTACAAAAATTTCTTATAAAGAATAGGTTAGTATGTACACGTATTTTCTTTATCAAATGCATCCTTTTTTGATAAAACCACTTTCAATTGGTTCAGTTAATTTTTGTTTATAAAATGGAATTAAAATTGCAGCTAATAACATGCAATAAAAATTGTATTGTTTTTTGTTGCCTCACAGTAATGCTCAAGCACAAGATAAGAATATATTCAATTTAGTTTGGAAAAACCAAACTGCATTCTGATCGTATATCTCAGATGATAATTTAAAAAATTTCTTCTTTCTTTCCGTTTGTGTGTGTGATTTTATAATTAAAATACAAAAAGTAGAAAATTTGGATGGTAGTAGCATACCTGCCAACTCTTCTGATTTTTTCAGAATTCTTCTTAATTTCAACTCTACCTTCTGATTTTCTGATCAGAAGATGAAATCTTCTGATTTTTTTTTCTTTTTTAAATGAAAAAATGGTGTTCAGAAATATTTGAAGAAATTGCATAAGTAAATTTTGTTAGTGGCTGTTTCTTGTCATCTGTTAAATTTAGCAGCCCAGCCACCAAAGCAACTTATAGTATATATTTGGAATTCGGTGCCAATAGGAAGGAGGGGGGGGGGGGGAGGGTGGAATTTTCAATTATTATGATGTTGAAGTTAGGAAAACTCGATAGCTGTCTCTCAGCTGATGCTTGCAGAGGATCCAGTATAACCATTAGCAAGCTTTCTCTTAATAATAATAATAAATTTGCTGAACTTTGAATTTAAATTTTCGAAATTAATGGATCATCCAGGGGTAGTACTTGTCCTGAAATTCCTGATATTCCTGAAAAAAAATATAAACGTCCTGAAATGTCCTGAAATATGGTAGTCTGTCCTAATATTCCTGAAATTTTGCAAGTTTTGTGCTATATCGGCATTTGAAATCATCAAATAGGGGGTAGGTGTATCTGTTTACTGATGCAAAATGATCACGAAAGTTGCAATTTTCTTCAGTCTATCGTTAAAAATAGTGATTTTCGTCGATTTGCACAAAAAAAAAAAAAAAAAAAAAAAAAATTGCAGTTTTTGGTGATCAATTACCAAAAAAAATCCTATTTTTTATCGATTAGTCATTAAAAAAAGTTTGCTATTTTCGTCTGTCAGTCAAAAAAAATCACATTTTTTACCAGTCAGTTATTAAAAAAAAAAAAAAAAAAAAAAAAAAAAAAAAAAAAAAACCCTTTTGCAATTTTTGTGGATCAGTAAAGGAAAAAAATCGAGATTTTTGTCTTTCAGTAATGCAAAAATTGCAGTTTTTTAGCAGCTTGGTCAAAGAATTCTGGTAAAATTGCTTTTTTTTTTTTAATGTATACTTTTACAACAAAAAAAATTTTGTATATAGTGTACTATTTATGATAATAAAATGTATTGAACAGGGAGTTAAGGGTTTTCTCGGAAGGGTTGTTTCTAAAATCGAACAGTCGATTTTCAATCAAATGTGTCCTGAAATTGTCCTGAAATATCGTAAAAAGTATGTCCTGAAATATCTCCTGAGCTAGTACTACCCCTGATCATCTATTTGATAACAAATTTATCTAAATAATGAAGAACAAGTGGTACATTATCTATTAACAGGAAATTTTTTTATCAGTTGCTTAAAAAATGAGACTATATTTAGTTTTCTAAAAGGAGAAGAATTTAGATTTAAATAAAGTTTACTTTGCTTTCATTTAAAATATGAGTAGTGAATTAAAAAAAGAAATCTTACAGTGTAACTTTTTCTTTTTTTGTGGAAAAATTTCCATTTAAAAAAAAAAAAATGATGATGATGATGTAGCCTGGAACTTATTACAGAATCAGTTCACGGAACTTCAATGTAAAAAAAATACCTATTTTGGCACATGCAAATTCGTGCATTGCCATGTTAGGAAAGATGTGTTCCATTGATGAAATTTTGAAATATGGTAGGATTTGCAAAGTATTAAAAGCTGTATTGACTATTCCTCACAGCAGTGCTGAATGCAAATGTATTTTCAGTTTGATTAAGAAAAATATGATTCTGTTCAGCTCATCAATGGTGACGAAAACTCTAGAAAATATTTTGTTAGCGAAATCATTTACTGACAATAAATGTTATAAAGCACAATTTTCTAGTAACTTTTTAAAAAAAGCTAAGCAATCTACTATGAACATGTTGTCAAAATAATTTTTTTCTACTCATTTTTTTGTAGTAATATATAATAAAGTTTTAGTAAATTTTCTATTCACGTGTGGGTTTTTTTTTCTATCATATAATATACAGTATTTATTGCAAATATTTTAATGGTTCATGTGTTGTCAATTTTGAATAATATAAATATTTTTACTCAGTTTTGGTTGTATATGGCGACAAAAAATATTTTACTGGTTGAATTGTTTAAGTGGTGTTGCATAACACCACCAGTTAACTAGTTTAACACCAATATTCAAATCATGGCCCTCAGCATTAACATCAGTTATCCTTGGTTACTAAATGTTAGGAAGCTGAAATTTTAAGTGTATTTTAATGAAAAGTAAAAAATCTATTATCAATGTTCTTTTTTTTTTTTTTTTTTTTTTTTGCAGTAGTAATTTTTTTTATGTATTGAAGTTATTCTTTTCTGTCTGTAATATACATTCTTTACTTGCAAATTAGTGACTATTTTATTTTACTCTTGCTTGTCTTAAATTTGCTCATTTATTATGATTCCAGCTAGTTTTATTTTATCCATGTTGAAAGTTTTATAAAATTTTTAAAATCTTCTTATTTCTTCTGATTTTTGGTCCAAAATCTTCTGATTTTCAATGAAATTTAGTTGGCAGTTATGTAGTAGGGAAAATGTGGGTTTTCATGATGTTATTTTTATGGGAAATAAGGATTCTTGCCCCTCTTTTCTTAAGTAAGCATGCAACTATTTTGGCTACTATTTTTTTCATTGTAGGCTACTAAAGCAACTATTTTGTATGCCATTTGGCAGTGGCAGCCCTGATAATCCATCCAGTAATACCGTTTAACACATTTATATGTTTTAGGTCTAGATGTACAAAGTATTCTAGCAATATTTTACCAGGCACAGCACAGTGCCATTTCCTGACTGTAGTACATTGTCTTATTTATTGAGAGTGTCATGCTAATTTTCAAATGTCTTTTTCTAAGGCACTAGCTAAATGGGCACTCGTGCCAAATCATCTTTTCATTTGTTTACATTTTTAAGATACTTGTATTTTAGTGCTGTTGAATATATCATCTATTATAAATACAATTTTGCATTCAATGTTACTTTTACTGTTTATTAAAGATATTTTCATTTTAGTTTTTAATTTGTTCTAATTTTATTTTTCTAATAGTAAGTTGAGAAAGTTCCTGTATAAAATGTTGAAAATTTTCTTTCACCAAGTCTTTCTGAAGCAATAAGAAACATCAGCAGGTAACTTTTGTTCTCCCTTCTTCCATGTTTCTTTAATAGAATAGTTTAAGTTGTTTCTTTTATATCTCACAATTTATCACTAATCTTGTATTAATTTACTGCATGCATATATTTAAGGTATTGACAAATTGTTATAATGAAACATAGTGTTTCTCCCATGTGGATGCGCCGCCGCTTTTCTGACCCTGCACCTTTTGTAGGTGAAGCAGGTTTTAAATAATATTGAAAAAAATTTACAGAAAAGAAGAGGGGCCGATTCGGGGTTTTAGGTTTTTATCATTACGCTGGTTTAAGAGTTGACACCCCTGGGTGGGTTGTAACATGAAATAAATATGACTACCAATTTTCATCAAAAATCCAAAAAGATTGGGCATATAACTTGATTTAGATGATCTTTGAGAAAATAAGTATACAGAAAAACGCTTGCATAAAAAGTTGCTTCCCATCCCATGAGTTCAAAAAGTGACTAAAAACATTACTAGAAACTTGAAGGTGCAAATGTTGGCTAGAACATTACTGTATAAGAGGGCTTCAGTGATAACACAGTTATTATAATGACAAAATATTTATTATATGACGAAACATAATGAAATTTTACACAAACAAAATGCAGACTGACCATTTGTCAGTAATATGTAAAAACAAAAAAATGAAATCATGTTTAATTTAATCAAACTTGACCCAATCAGAGACGATAGTGATATTAAATTACGATACCTTTTTATCCATATATCACGAGTGTCGAAGTAGATTTTGCCATAAAAGGAGCCATTTATAAAGCTGCTTTCATCGCCAGTATTTCTTTTCTAATCCATTAAAATGAGGGTGCATTTACATAAAATAGTAACACTTCAAAAACATATCGCGATGAGTAAGCTATAACAGCTATAAAGAATTTCCCTTTAGGTTTCATTACTACATCTTTCAAGGTTGAAAGATGATGTTTTAACACTTCGGTAAAAACCAAAACACAAGCACACCACATTTGAAAAACATGCGGGGATTTAAATTATCCAGCTGAGCGAACAAACGTTGCCAAGAAAAAATAGCGAAACTTTAAGATCGCGAAAGCCGGTCTCTGATTGGTTCATTGTATAGATGATGAGACTTCACAATTTGTGAAGTCCTCCCACTTGTTACTTAGCTAACGAAAATTTTCTCCGCGCAGGGAGATGGAGCTACGATCAACGTCAATTGCAATGACGATCGTACAGGCGACGTTCCATGCGACAACCAACCAACCATTCGATTGACGGAAGCATGGTAAAAAGTAAACATAGCGCGATTTAACTTTAAGAACTTATGAAAAAGGAAACGTAAGTGGAAAGAAATTAAATTACTAATGTTACTTTAATAAATTAAATAGACTTATGTATATAAAGGGGGGGAAAACTTTAAAATGAAGAAAAATATGCCAACTTTTGGCAGAAGTAGGGGAAATTACGTTAAAATTTACTTACAGAACGCCCCCTTTTCCCCTACTGGTTGCCACATGGAGTTGTCGAGTTAAATACATTTAAACATTTTATACTTTAATATAACAATTAAACTTACATAAAACGTAAGTATAGAAAAATTTACTTCTGAAAAAAAAAATGCAGATATGGCTGGAATAGCTCACAGTCCATAAACTTTACTTGTTTGGGCTTTGAGTAAAAATCATATTAGCTTAAAGTCTTTGGAAAAAATAAAAAAAGTTCAAAAAGTTTTTTGACTTAAAAAAATGATGAAGTAGGACTACGACATATGGCATAGTTCCAGAGCAATCAGGAAGAGAGTCCTGAAAGGTTGAAGACTTTTTTTTTATTGTCAGGACACTGGAAATACATGCTTAGTGCATTATGGCTTGTCGAAATTTTATGAATTGATCTTTACTCAGTGCTTTTGTTAGCAAATCTTCTAAATTTTCTTTGGTGGATACGTGCTTGATATCGAAGACACCTTTCTGAAAAAGATCTCTAACGAATTTATATTTGAGATCAATGTGGCGAGTACGGACGTTGTCAGTACTGGTCTTTGTGAACGAGATAGCTGCAGTGTTGTCGCAGAGCATGATAGGTTTCTGTATCGAGTTTGGCTGGAAGACCTGAGGAAAAAATTTAGCAACTTCATGTATGGTATCCGAAATGAACTTTATTTCTTTTGCTGCTTCACTCGCTGACACGAACTCAGCTTCCATTGGAGAAAGAGCATAATTCCCCCAGAATAAAAAAGAGCAGGGTACTCCTCAAAAAAAGGGGCACTTCAGCTGAACAAAATTGGCACTTTTTTATGAACAGGGCTTTTTAGTGTTTTTCATAAGTATTAGCTTAATTATTTTAAAGTTGTCTTTTATTTTAATATTCATACAAACATATTTTTCTATTGTAAATTACTTGTAAGTTTATAATTTGGGCTTTTTAAAATCTGGCAACAGTACGTAAAAAAATCGGCTATTTCAAACTATGAATTAAATAGCAGAAGTTCTATTTAGATGCAGGTTTAAGGGTCAGTTAATATGACGTCATACTGACACAATATTAGTAAAATACGTTATATTCATGGAGAAAAATTCATCTTTAGTTTTCCGAATGATGTCATTTTCTTCATCGAAAACATTTTGTTTTTCATATTACTTCTTATGATAGATTATTTACTGTTATTTTACTTACATGGATTACTTAATATTATTTCTCAACAAATAGTCTGTATTCTGTGATTACTGCATAATTGAACACAATCATTTTACTATGCTTAAATTTTATGATAAACCATTGATATTCTTCTTTTAAATATGACAGCATTTACACTGATGGAATCCCACTTCTGATTGGTGGAATGTAATAAGGCAAATTAATCTTATGTTGAGATAAAATCATAACCCTATTGCCACCATTTTTAAAGAAATTTCATAAAGCTTTTAAAATTAAAATATAAAACTATGAATGTTTTAAAAAATAGCTAGTGCTGGCACATCTGCAAATGAACAGCTTTCATTTTAAAAAGTAATTATCAAACTTAATTCAGTAAAAAGTTCAGGGCAGATGACTAAAAAAAACAACCTTCTGTTTCAAATATATAGTTTTTTTTTTTTTTTTTTTTTTTTTTTTTACATTGTAAAACTAGTTATAGAATGAACGCATCTCATTTGTAACATTTAACGTACAATTTTCAACTTGTTTATAGTTGTAAATGCGCCCTGTTCATTTTTATATAGCTGGAAATGTGCCCTGATTGTGTTGGGTTCACAAAAGGTTGCTGTCGCAAATTTCACCAAAAGGTTGTGGGAAATTTCAGCAAAATCATTAGAGACGTTTTTAAGATAAAATATGCATACACACAGACACACGAACAAGATTTGCTCGTATTACAATGTATATTTCATATCTAAGCATGAGATAATGGTAACAATGCAATTCCCATTTTTGACTTTTTAATATTTTACATTAGGATATTGTGTTACTTCTATTTTTTGGGTTATTCTTGGTTAATTTTTCTATCTGCATGAATTTCATATTTGATAACTATTCCTGCTTAGTTGTATTTTAAAAAAATATGATGTACAATACATTCATCCATTATTCAAACATCTATAAATCATGGTTTGATTTAAGGCATTTTTAAACTGGTATTGAGCATAGACTATTATCCTTACCATCATTTACATTAATATTTTCTTTCTTTAGTTATTTAATCTCTTGTGGTTATTTTCATTTTGTTTCTTATATATGTTATTAGGAGCTTAATATTGTTTATTTTATGCATAATGCTGACAATATTTGATGAATTAACACATATTTACTATGAATTAATGAAACTCTTCTGACGATTCCTTTAGATATTCATAGTTTTTATTTTTGATTTCATTAAGTTTAACTAGATAGTACGTGTCAAGATTTGATTGTAAATAACTTGAAAGCTCCTTTAGAAATATGCTTTTATTTTTAATTAGCTGCTTTTAAATTAATTAAGTATTGAAAATTTTGTGAATTGTTATATTGTGTAAGCGATTTCTTTAACTCTTTCATTCCCGAGCAGCCTCAAACTTGCACCTCTTCAGAATCCCAGACAACCGCCCGAAATTCTCACCCCCCTCTTTTAAGATAACTTTTTTTCACCTATTCATCAAATATGACACATGTTACACGCCTACTAAGAAGTGGACACCTTCTCCTATTCCTTTTGAATAGATCTGGTCAACCGTGCTAAATATTTTATTGCTTCACTTTTGTTCACAAGAACATTCATATATACACAGTGAAACATTGTATTATAAAGCATTTATATGAAGTAGCTTACTCTATGTGGTCCTACAAAATAATCAGTTATTATACATTTTTCTAAGATAGGCGAAAAAATATTCCCCATTTCAAAATTAATTCAAAATTAGTGCATTCAAAATTAATAATACAAAAGTACCATGTAATCTTCAAAGAAAACAAATTCACTACATTTATTTAAGGTAAATTTAAAAATTCTTTTATTTATAGGCTTTCAAATATGTTTTCTGTACAAATTTCCAAAACATGCAAGATAAAATGTATTATTTGCAAATAATCAAAAAGAAATTAGCTTTGAAGGCCTGTACACTAGGGTGAGTCGAAAGAACCGAAATTTATATAATCGAAACACAATAGTGCAGGAAAGTTGCCATTTGTAATAAGAAATAAATTTGTAAAATATTACACCAATTAGTTAATATCATTTACAGCCGCAGGGAGGGGGGAGGGGGTGCAGAGTTCTGAAAATCGCAAAAAACATGGTTTTTGCAAAAAAAAAAAATTAACTATTCTACCATAGCAATACAATTTCTAATAGAATGCAACAGCTACATAAAGATGTTAGTAATGTTCCATTAAAATTTCATTATGGTGAAATCATTTCTATTACCGCCGTAGAGGCGAGCAAAATTTCGTAAAAGCAGCAAACATTTCAATTTTCAGTTTTTTTTAATTATCACCATTTTTATTATATGTCAAGAATTAAATAAATATAAATTATATCTAGTAATAACTTATAAATGTCTAGTAATTTTGATCATGGGCATAGCCAACCAAGGGCGAGAGTGGCCCGGCCTGCCCCCTAAATTTGAAAGATAGGGGCTTTTTGAAAGGATTTTGGAGATTTTCAAGGAATGTTTAGAGATTTTTTTGTAGGGGAACTCCAAAAGTGGAAAATAATGGGGAATTTATGTATGGGCACCCCCCCCCCTAAAAAAAAACACCAAAATTTATCGGAAAATCCCCAAAATTCCTTATAAAAGCCCCTTTTTCAAATTTAAGGGGAAAGGGGGCTTTCGCCCTTGGTTGGCAATGCCCATGATCAAAATTACTAAACATTTATGAGTTATTACTAGATGTAATGTAAATATATTTAATTGTAGACATATAATAAAAATTGGTAAAATTAGAAAAACGGAAAATTAAAAAGTATGCCATTTTTTTTTTTTTTTTCAAACATTTGGCTGTCCTGGGCCGGTAATAGATATGATTTCACCATAATGAAATTTTAATGGAACATTACTATCATCTTCATCTAGCTGTTGCATTCTATTAGAAAATGTATTGCTATGGTTAGATAAATAATTTTTTTAAAAACATTTTTTGCAATTTTTCAAAATTTTGCCCCCCTCCCCCCACCACTTCTCTCCTTCGGCTGTAAAATACATTATATATTTGTAATTTTTTGCGAATTTATTCTTTATTACCAATGACAATTTTCCCACACTATTATGTTTCAATTATATATATGTTATTACTATTATTTTATATCAGAAACTACGCAAAATTTTAGAATATATTACAAAATGCGAACTGATCTGAGAGTAAACTGATATAGAGCAAGAATATACACTTTTGCAAACAGACAAAATTTTTCCATTGCTATTATACAGTCCTCCCCCTTCCCCCTACTTGTAGGCGTTCCACAGTGTCAACTAGGAAGCCAGCGTAATTGATAGATGTCTTCACCTCCCAAGGTGTGGGGGAAGAAATGTTCTTCGGCCGTCAGAGCCGGAATGGGATCTTCTATGTTCGGGCGTCTAAGGCCGGAACGGGAACGAAAGAGTTAAGATATAAAACGATAGATGGTGTTGTCAGTTCAACTACTCAACTAATGAAGTGAAATAATTTTAACTGTTAGTTTGTTATTTGCATCCTTTTATACTTGAATTAATTTAGCATGAATTTAACTAAAAATATTAATTGAACGATTTATTTTTACTTATTACAGTCTCGAAAAAAAAAAAAAAAAAGAATCAATATTTAGTATTTTCCAATTTTTTTAAATTAAGCGGCCTTTTTAAAATTTTTCATTAATTTTATTTTTATCAGCTTGACTCTAAAACCCAGATAAAGCATTGATATTAAGGTGGTTTCTTTTATAATTCTTATATGGATATTTTTGCTTTTTTCTTTCTTTTTTTTTTTAAGGAGAATAAACATATACTTTTCTTAGTCATACAAATACATCTTCTTCATGATGATCAAGTTTAAATCACATTATTTAATCTATAACTACATGCAAAATCTTTTATTTTAAATATATATAATATTTTTTTTTTTTTTTTTTTTTTAACTATGCGATCTTTAAAGTTTTCCATTAAATTAATTTTTATCAGTCTGATTCTAAAACCCTGAATTTAAACTTTGCTGTTTGCAACTAATGATTTATAATAAGTATTTTTTAATTATTTGAATTTATATTCTCTATTTTTCCACATTGTTTAATTGTTAAATCATGGATATCTAGATAATTTAGAGTTCTTGTATAAAAAAATTTTTCCTTCTTTTTGTTTTCTCTCCTTTTTATTTTTCCTTTTGTACATAAAATAACCACATACTTATATTATTATATATATATATGACATCTTGATAATGGTTATCCAAATATAATAAAAATTGTAGACCATTTCATTTTATTTAATCGATAATAAAATGCACGATTTTTTAATTTAAATACCTTTAATATAAATTTAGTCATTGAAACAAAATATTCTTGGGTGTTAAATTTTATTTAATTATAAAAGATCCGAATAAAAAAAAAATACAAATTCTATAACTTTTCCACCTGAATTAAATATGCCAATAAAATAAGAAAAATCATTCTGTCCGGAGTGGGTTTCGAACCGACATGATGATTGGAACAGAGAAGGATCGTGCCTGATACCACTCAGCCACCCTTTTCTCATTTGAGTGTACTCTAAAACTGGTTAAGGTTTGCATTCCCATTGTCATTTTCGTGTGAAAAGTGGATTTGATGAAAATCCCTTTCTGTTTTAATATATAATATTCCTGCAGTATCCTTTCCATTGATTTTTATAATATCTTATGCATTGATTTTCACATGTTTTTATTATATATATATGAAATGAATGTGAAAAAGTATGAAAGAATTTTGAATGTGAACGAATGTGGATTGATATGAAAGGATAGTTTAGTTAAACCCATTCCAAATCAGAAACTAAAATATAAAAATTCAAAGTTTAAAATCCCTAAATCGTGTGTCAAAATTTTAAAGTTTTGCCTTCATTTCTAGTTGCCCCTGTAACTTAACTTTCCTTACAATACATTTATTACGAACAGATATCAATTTTGAATCCTCTTTAAGATTAAAAGTGCTGACGGTAGCGCATCTCTCTTCTCCCGGTGGTTAAATCTTGCATGTTAATTATCTGGGCTGCTTACCCAGATATGAGTCAAGGGCTAAGTAGCCAATTAAAATACATTATTTCATAAGTTGCAAAGCGGTCTCTAGCGGTGGTCCGGCCGTATATAATGTGAGGAGCACGTTTTTGCGTGGCTTTTGACTCTAATCACTCTCCACAAAAACTACGGCCAGTATTCTTCGAAGTGCGACGGCATCCTTGCCGTTGTAAGTCCGGCAATTCGCCGAAATATGAACGATAAGACGATGTTTCCCCAGTAAAAGACTCTTCAAACTGTCCCCTGGGCCTAGCTTAAAGAGAGACTTGTAATTACAAAGGAATAAACGCTAGTTCCCAGGAAAATGCTTGCTGATTTCTTTTACATTCGCACGACTACATCAACGACGTTATACCGATTACTGGAATGTGTGATAGCGGCGATCGACCGTCTGTCGTTACAGAGGGATCGATGTGCGTTCGTTATATCGAGGTGCGCCCGTTATACAGAGGCGTATCGATATCTTACAGTGAGTCTGCTTGGATTAAATACCTGCCATGGGAAAATCCTTTCTTTTAAATAACTATTCATTAATAAGAAACATCGTAATCGAACCCTATTTTTAATCACCGGGCCTTTAAAAGAAAATAACAGAAGACTAGTGTGTTTAACTGAAAAGAAAAAGTGTGTGTCCAAAATAAAGAAATAAATATCTACAATCAGTTAATAAAAGAGCTCCTGCGATAAACATGTTGCCTACTTAAAATAAACAATTTTTCTTCAGCTCTTCACTCCAAAAGAAAAACAGTTTTGTTCATTCACTTTCAATAGTTATCTCAAATGACCTACTATCCAGCGAAAGGGATGGTTCACAGATGGTTTGTGGAAAATTCAAGGTCAACGATCTCCTGGCAGAAGGAGGAATGTTCTTTTTTTCTCCCTTTCTTTGCGTGTGTCAAGAGTCCGTTGTTTGGTTGATGCTTTCTGTTTTGGTTTCGTTTTAATGTTGATATTTTTTTTTTCTTTTTTTCACGTGAGTAGTCTGTGCAATCAAATGGATTTAAAAGAAAAAGAAGAAATAGGTATGTTCGATTTTGTTATTTTTTAAGAAGAATTTAAAAGCGGACAGAAACTTTTTATTTTTTGAAGCAGTAAGAGAGAAAAACAATTAAAGAAAAACAATTTGAAATTTTATTATTTTTTAAGTGTTATTTTTCTGAAAAATACTATTATTATTTTACTATTATTATTATTATTATTATTATTATTTATTGTATTATTATCTCATCCTTTTACACTTAAGTGATTTAATGAAGCAGGTTATTTTTGTTTATTATTTTGGAAAATTAAGCGGGATTTAATGAAAAATTAAGAAAAAAAAAAAAAAAAGGGCAAATTTTTTGGAAAAAAAAAAAAAAACTAGTTTCTCATATAAAAATGACCTATTAAATGTTTTTAGATATTTCTGTAAATATGTGTTGTAAAAAGTTTATATATGTCGGTAATCAAGTGGTAATAATAAATGTGTGTGCTCCAGGTAAGAATTAACCTCTGTACAGTGATGAGGTGCACCAAAAATTGATGTCACGAATTTTCAAAGATTCCTGGCGCACTGTGCACAAAAGTGCTAGTGCCAATGCACATATTTTACTGCTTTAGTTTAACTCTTGAGATATCTGTTTTTGTCATAGTAAGACTAAACAATTTTTCAAGAAAAATATATGCTTTTTTATTTTGCGTTATTGTTATTATTGCTATTTTTATTATATTTACCTTTTTATTCTGAAGAATTATATTTTTAGTATTTCCCTGACCAAATATATTTTTGAAACAGTTGCCTTTTTAGTAAATGCACCAAGAATTTAATTAGTGTCATGATTATCCCCAAAGTTATATTAGTGAAAAGAAAGGTATAGGTTCCACCCCTATCCTCATTTAATGACAAAATGAACCCGTTGGTAGACACAACCCTAGCGATGATTCTAGTATGTGCTAAAACCCCAACAAAGCAACCAAAAATAAGGATGATCTCGAAATTCCTGGTCAATCCAGTGGCAATTCTTGTACATCGTGATGTAAACATAACCTCCGGCATTTTTTTAAGTACCCGGGTACCTCGAAAATAAAACATCCAAAATGCGTGCAAATAAATGTCAGCAGGTTATTGAAAATGACCGAAGACAAAGTTGCTGCTTTGATTAATGTCTCAGGTGATCAAACCCCTTTTTCTATGAGAAAACTTTTTATGTCAACCTTATATTCCATTTTTATCCCAAACAGTATTCCATTTTTTACCAAATATACCACCATACTGAGGTAGCTGAAAAAAATCAATGTATGTTATCAACGCCACTGTGAAATATAGAAATTCTTCAGTCTGCAAATAATGACTTACTTGATGTTTTTCCAAAAAATCCTCTATTTTCATATGTTGTACCCAGTTCACCAATCAATCAAGTCCGTATTCCAATTTACCAAGTTGGTACCTTTAACCTTTTTTTCCAACTGTCTTGTTGCCAACTAATAACTATTGTTCGAAACTAGATAATTGGCTAAAGCAAGAACAATTGGTTACCTTTTTTAACCAACTGCATAAATTAGACTATTATTTCCCTACAAGAGGGCCTATCCTCACCTAAGTTTTTTTTTTTTGATTAGAAGTTCCTATTTTTACAAAGTTTTCAAGTTCAATATTTTTTCTCTCCTGAGAATAATTCCCACTAGTGTCCTATAAGCCCAAAGATGCTTGTAAGTAGATATTTTGGAGTAGTAACAGACCTTGTAACTGCTCATATGACATTTTCATGTTTGTGTTGTTTTTATTACATTTATAGTAATTGTTTTGTCCTATATTTACAATATATTTGAAATATCTTTTATGCTATATTTTTTAAATTTAATATTTTGAATAAGTGTTTATATCATGTTGAAGTATTTTTATAAGTTTAAGTGCATATTTTAATTGTTTGTGTTTGTAAATAATATAAGTAATTGCCATATTATATTTCTGCTTTAAAGTATCATATTATTTAGTTTTTATTGTATTGTATGTTTGAAGAAAGGTGCAATGTTTCCCTTTCCTGATGAACCAAATATAATCCACGAACAATTCTAACAGGACATATTGGTTAACAGAAACTTTCGAAATGTGCTAAAAGACTTTAAAAAAAATAGCACACAATGTTCTCGCGAGAAATGTTCAATTTTTTTTTTGCTGCAGCTGTGTGTTTTGTTTACAATATATGTCATATGTTTAATCTTCAGTGTATATCATCAAATAGTACCAGTATTTTATGTAAAAGTAAGCCCAAGCAGTTTGAGAGTCTAATTAGAATTCCGTAGAAAAAAAAAAAAAAAAAAAATTCAATAGCCTAGTTTAAAATGAGTTTAACTTATGGGGTTGAGCCCCACAGCCCTTGCTGACAAGTACGGTGGTGCTCATTTTTAAAGGGGGGGGATGTGAAATGAATGTGAAAAAGTATGAAAGAATTTTGAATGTGAACGAATGTGGATTGATATGAAAGGATAGTTTAGTTAAACCCATTCCAAATCAGAAACTAAAATATAAAAATTCAAAGTTTAAAATCCCTAAATCGTGTGTCAAAATTTTAAAGTTTTGCCTTCATTTCTAGTTGCCCCTGTAACTTAACTTTCCTTACGATACATTTATTACGAACAGATATCAATTTTGAATCCTCGTTAAGATTAAAAGTGCTGACGGTAGCGCATCTCTCTTCTCCCGGTGGTTAAATCTTGCATGTTAATTATCTGGGCTGCTTACCCAGATATGAGTCAAGGGCTAAGTAGCCAATTAAAATACGTTATTTCATAAGTTGCAAAGCGGTCTATAGCGGTGGTCCGGCCGTATATAATGTGAGGAGCACGTTTTTGCGTGGCTTTTGACTCTAATCACTCTCCACAAAAACTACAGCCAGTATTCTTCGAAGTGCGACGGCATCCTTGCCGTTGTAAGTCCGGCAATTCGCCGAAATATGAACGATAAGACGATGTTTCCCCGGTAAAAGACTCTTCAAACTGTCCCCTGGGCCTAGCTTAAAGAGAGACTTGTAATTACAAAGGAATAAACGCTAGTTCCCAGGAAAATGCTTGCTGATTTCTTTTACATTCGCACGACTACATCAACGACGTTATACCGATTACTGGAATGTGTGATAGCGGCGATCGACCGTCTGTCGTTACAGAGGGATCGATGTGCGTTCGTTATATCGAGGTGCGCCCGTTATACAGAGGCGTATCGATATCTTACATATATATATATGCCAAATCATCGTTTCATTTGTTTACATTTTTAAGATACTTGTATTTTAGTGCTGTTGAATATATCATCTATTATAAATACAATTTTGCATTCAATGTTACTTTTACTGTTTATTAAAGATATTTTCATTTTAGTTTTTAATTTGTTCTAATTTTATTTTTCTAATAGTAAGTTGAAAAAGTTCCTGTATAAAATGTTGAAAATTTTCTTTCACCAAGTCTTTCTGAAGCAATAAGAAACATCAGCAGGTAACTTTTGTTCTCCCTTCTTCCATGTTTCTTTAATAGAATAGTTTAAGTTGTTTCTTTTATATCTCACAATTTATCACTAATCTTTTATTAATTTACTGCATGCATATATTTAAGGTATTGACAAATTGTTATAATGAAACATAGTGTTTCTCCCATGCGGATGCACCACCGCTTTTCTGACCCTGCACCTTTTGTAGGTGAAGCAGGTTTTAAATAATATTGAAAAAAAATTTACAGAAAAGAAGAGGGGCCGATTCGGGGTTTTAGGCTTTTATCATTACGCTGGTTTAAGAGTTGACACCCCTGGGTGGGTTGTAACATGAAATAAATATGACTACCAATTTTCATCAAAAATCCAAAAAGATTGGGCATATAACTTGATTTAGATGATCTTTGAGAAAATAAGTATACAGAAAAACGCTTGCATAAAACGTTGCTTCCCATCACATGAGTTCAAAAAGTGACTAAAAACATTACTAGAAACTAGAAGGTGCAAATGTTGGCTAGAACATTACTGTATAAGAGGGCTTCAGTGATAACACAGTTATTATAATGACAAAATATTTATTATATGACGAAACATAATGAAATTTTACACAAACAAAATGCAGACTGACCATTTGTCAGTAATATGTAAAAACAAAAAAATGAAATCATGTTTAATTTAATCAAACTTGACCCAATCAGAGACGATAGTGATATTAAATTACGATACCTTTTTATCCATATATCACGAGTGTCGAAGTTGATTTTGCCATAAAAGGAGCCATTTATAAAGCTGCTTTCATCGCCAGTGTTTCTTTTCTAATCCATTAAAATGAGGGTGCATTTACATAAAATAGTAACACTTCAAAAACATATCGCGATGAGTAAGCTATAACAGCTATAAAGAATTTCCCTTTAGGTTTCATTACTACATCTTTCAAGGTTGAAAGATGATGTTTTAACACTTCGGTAAAAACCAAAACACAAGCACACCACATTTGAAAAACATGCGGGGATTTAAATTATCCAGCTGAGCGAACAAACGTTGCCAAGAAAAAATAGCGAAACTTTAAGATCGCGAAAGCCGGTCTCTGATTGGTTCATTGTATAGATGATGAGACTTCACAATTTGTGAAGTCCTCCCACTTGTTACTTAGCTAACGAAAATTTTCTCCGCGCAGGGAGATGGAGCTACGATCAACGTCAATTGCAATGACGATCGTACAGGCGACGTTCCATGCGACAACCAACCAACCATTCGATTGACGGAAGCATGGTAAAAAGTAAACATAGCGCGATTTAACTTTAAGAACTTATGAAAAAGGAAACGTAAGTGGAAAGAAATTAAATTACTAATGTTACTTTAATAAATTAAATAGACTTATGTATATAAAGGGGGGGAAAACTTTAAAATGAAGAAAAATATGCCAACTTTTGGCAGAAGTAGGGGAAATTACGTTAAAATTTACTTACAGAACGCCCCCTTTTCCCCTACTGGTTGCCACATGGAGTTGTCGAGTTAAATACATTTAAACATTTTATACTTTAATATAACAATTAAACTTACATAAAACGTAAGTATAGAAAAATTTACTTCTGAAAAAAAAAAATGCAGATATGGCTGGAATAGCTCACAGTCCATAAACTTTACTTGTTTGGGCTTTGAGTAAAAATCATATTAGCTTAAAGTCTTTGGAAAAAATAAAAAAAGTTCAAAAAGTTTTTTGACTTAAAAAAATGATGAAGTAGGACTACGGCATATGGCATAGTTCCAGAGCAATCAGGAAGAGAGTCCTGAAAGGTTGAAGCCTTTTTTTTTATTATTATTGTCAGGACACTGGAAATACATGCTTAGTGCATTATGGCTTGTCGAAATTTTATGAATTGATCTTTACTCAGTGCTTTTGTTAGCAAATCTGTTAAATTTTCTTTGGTGGATACGTGCTTGATATCGAAGACACCTTTCTGAAAAAGATCTCTAACGAAGTTATATTTGAGATCAATGTGGCGAGTACGGACGTTGGCAGTACTGGTCTTTGTGAACGAGATAGCTGCAGTGTTGTCGCAGAGCATGATAGGTTTCTGTATCGAGTTTGGCTGGAAGACCTAGGAAAAAATTTAGCAACTTCATGTATGGTATCCGAAATAAACTTTATTTCTTTCGCTGCTTCACTCGCTGACACGAACTCAGCTTCCATTGGAGAAAGAGCTGAATTCCCCCAGAATAAAAAAGAGCAGGGTACTCCTCAAAAAAAGGGGCACTTCAGCTGAACAAAATTGGCACTTTTTTATGAACAGGGCTTTTTAGTGTTTTTCATAAGTATTAGCTTAATTATTTTAAAGTTGTCTTTTATTTTAATATTAATACAAACATATTTTTCTATTGTAAATTACTTGTAAGTTTATAATTTAGGCTTTTTAAAATCTGGCAACAGTACGTAAAAAAATCGGCTATTTCAAACTATGAATTAAATCTTTATTCAGCTAATGAAATTTTGAATAAAAGATCCTACAAACTCTACAAAATTAGTCGAATTAAAAAAATTATTGGACTTTGCACTCTACAGTCTAGTCAAGTATGTGCCTGCAAAATTGGTTAAATTGCAGTGTATAGTTTTTGATCCTATAAAGCTTATATCACTGAAATAATTTGACCACTTTCAACATTAAATAGTGTTTAAAATAATTCTTAGATTTAAAAACTGTCTGTTTCAGTGTGTCATACATATCTCTTATAAAACTACCAATTTCATTTTTTTATATGTAATACTTTATTTAATGTAAGTCGAGAAAGAGCACATGTTACTTTTTTTATAATAGAGAGAAGTGTCGTTATAATCCTTTTTAATATCAAAAGTGCATCATCAGTTAAGTGTGCCTATCAAACAAAAATAATATTTTATGTCAAATGAAATTCAGAACAACATTACAAATGGCTTAATTGCCTTTTATTTTACTAATGTACAGATTTTGATATTTATTTAAAAATCTATTGAAAAATATCTTAATATTTACTATCTAAAAAAAAAAATAAATAAATAAATAAAATGAAAAATTTCTGAAACACGAATTGGTCATTTTTCTTCTCTTTATGCCACTTTCACCACAGCATTCTAAAAAAAATAAATGTTCTTTCATGACAGATATACAAATTTCTTTCTTTTTTGCCGCAATCGATTGACAAATTTAGCAATATTTTTCATGTGATCAGTGGACGAATTTCGCCATTTTTTTTTCTGCTATGACTAACCGAATAGTTTCGTGAATTTTCCCCCAACTGAGTGACTAATTTCGGGATATTTTCCCGCTACCGATTGCTGAATTTTGCAGTTTTTTCTTGCGACCGATAAGTGATTTTTGAAGATGGAAGTCTTGCGACAAGTAGGCAAATTTCCCGATTTTTTACACATCTTAATGGCAAAACTTTTTTTTTTCCCCATGCGATCGTAGATGAATTTTACAATTTTTTACACATTACCGATTGACAAATTTTGCGACTTTTTTCTTGCGACCGAGTGACAAATTTTTTCCAATCTTTTCTTGCGACCGATAGACAAATTTTGCAATATTTTCTCAGAACCGGTAGATAAATTTATAGCAACCTTCTGATGAAATTTGCGACAGTAAATTTTTTCAAACCCTAAATAATCAGGGCACATTAACAACTATAAAAAATGGACAGAATGCTGCGCCCTCTCAAAAACAAATAGGGGAAACCTTAAAATATATTTTAAAAATTCATTGCTTAAAAAAATATGTATATTTGTAAATTGCCCGAATTGCAAAGTATTATAATGCAAGAAGAATATTTTAGATTCCTTTTATATATATTAAAAAAAAAAAAAAAAAAAAAAAAAAAAAATTCCATTAGTTTGCTTTCAAATGTTTAGTTTAATCTATTTTTTTTTTTACATTGCTGTTATACTGTTTCAAGTACATTGTATATCTTAAAACTATTTCATTATAACATTTCACTATTCCATTTTAAGCATATTTAAATTATTTTTGAAATATTTCTGTTTTAGTTAAGATATTTTAAACTATGTTCTTTGTTAGTAAACAAAATCTAGCTGTTACTTTATACATTATTATACACAAGCAGCAATAAATATTAGGTTTTTAAAAATGACTTATTCAGTGCATAAATAATTTTTTTTTTTTAAATAAAAATTACAATTGCTAATTTAAAAAAAATTAAATGTTTGTTATTATTGATTAAATGTTTGTAAATTACAATCTGCAAAATATAACTTTTAAAAAGTAAAAGGCCTAAAAGAAAAGGGGGATGGATGAAAATTGTGTCTAAAAACTAGTGGGATATCAAAATTTCAAGCTTATATTCTGGTACTTATTTAACATTTTTTGTTAACAAAATTTTTATATGTAGCTCAAAAGCTGATGCATATTACATTGAGAGAAATCCTTCTCCCCTTACTACATACATCATAATGTGTCAATTAAGATTTTAAAAATGTATCCATGATGAACTTTGTGACCATCTTTCCGTAAATTTCTAAGATAGGTTGTTGGGTTTGTGTTTATTTTGTCTCATTATCAGTGCGATGTTTCTATGCTAAGGTAGGATTGTCTTCCCTGAGTGTCTTGAACCTAACATGTATTTACATGAGATTTAAAGAAAACTATGAAAAACTTAGAATGTTAGACCAACAAGTGTTCATTGCAAAGCCTCTCTATGAAAGCTATCACCGCTATTTCTAAAACAAGAACAAAAAATCATGCATCAAGCATAGATTATGAAACACTTTCCAACACAGCCAGAAAACTGTAACGAAACTTCACCGTTAAACAAGGTGAAAGAAGATATGTAATTAAACAGTTTAGAAAACACATAACACATTCAAAAATAGTTTTTGAAATTATACCTTCCAGGGTCAAAAAAGTAGTCTAACTGTTTTGTGCAGTCCTGTATATGATCAATAGATGTGGATATATAGTATGATAAAATTTAGTTCAGTTAGAATATTAACATTTAGCAATTTTCGCCAATCGATGGAAATGCACTCAAAATCTTTTATACAGCCCTGTATATTATCTGAAGACTTTTGTACACACCACCTATTAAGCTAAAAGGCAACTTAAAACTCACTTGCAGCAATTACCAAACGTAAACGACAGTGTATCTTTTTTTTTTCGTAGCCCTTTATATGAATTTATTTATATTCCACAAACTTCTATTAGTCTACTAAATATAGTTCAGCAGGAAAATGCGTAAACACAATTAGAAACTACCCTTAAGCAATTCACTCCCATAGTCTGTAATACTTACAAATTTCCTTTTGTAGCCCTGTATATGGTCAACCGAGTTTATAAACACACCACATACTATGAAAAAAAAACATTAAAAATGCAAACCAAAGGTGAAAACGCACTTATCACACATAGTAAATATTGCACATGTACTGTAACCAATATCTTTTGTGTGTCTCTGTAAATAAATGCAATGTACACAACAGAACAATTTATAGTGTACCTCAGTAATCATATAATTTTCATTATGTTTGAAATAATGAAATATCACTAAATTACTCTGCAGACAATTTTTCCCCATGTAAATAACGATGTGTAAAATAATTCTTCTGTTTGACCCTGTAAATGAATAAAAAATGCTTTGCATCCCATATTCTGCGAAAAGCATGTTTTAATGCGCTTCATAATTATATATCAATTTCATTATGTTTTAAAGGACGTAGCGACATCAAAATGCTCTTGAAACGATTATTCCCCATTGACTGTAATGTAATGTAATGGAATACTTTTGACTGTCCCTGTAAAAAAACTATAAGTGCTACACACTTCAGTTGAAATAGCGAACATATCATATGTTACTTTTACTGTTTATTAAAGATATTTTCATTTTAGTTTTTAATTTGTTCTAATTTTATTTTTCTAATAGTAAGTTGAAAAAGTTCCTGTATAAAATGTTGAAAATTTTCTTTCCCCAAGTCTTTCTGAAGCAATAAGAAACATCAGCAGGTAACTTCTGTTCTCCCTTCTTCCATGTTTCTTTAATAGAATAGTTTAAGTTGTTTCTTTTATATTTCACAATTTATCACTAATCTTGTATTAATTTACTGCATGCATATATTTAAGGTATTGACAAATTGTTATAATGAAACTATAGTGTTTCCCCTTGAATAAAAAGGGGCAGGGTACTCCTAAAAAAAGGGGGGCTCTTCAGCTGAACAAAATTGGCATTTTTTTATGAAAAGTGCTGTTTAGTGTTTTTCATAAGTATCAGCTTAATTATTTTAAAGTTGTCTTTCTATTTTAATATTCACACAAACATATTTTTTTATTGTAAATTATTTGTAAGTTTATTATTTGGGCTTTTTAAAATCTGGCAACAGTACGTAAAACAATCGGCTATTTCAAACTATAAATTAAATGTTTTTTCAGCTAATGAAATTTTGAATAAAAGATCCTACAAACTCTACAAAATTAGTCGAATTAAAAAAATTATTGGACTTTGCACTCTACAATCTAGTCAAGTATGTGCCTGCAAAATTGGTTAAATTGCAGTGTATACTTTTTGATCCTATAAAGCTTATATCACTGAAATAAATTGACCAATTTCAACATTAAATAGTGTTTAAAATAATTCTTAGATTTAAAATCTGTATGTTTGTGTGTATCTTACATATCTCTATAAAACTACCCATTTCATGTTTTTATATGTAATACTTTATTTAATGTAAGTCGAGAAAGAGCACATGTTACTTTTTTTATAATAGAGAGAAGTGTCGTTATAATCCTTTTTAATATCAAAAGTGCATCATCAGTTAAGTGTGCCTATCAAACAAAAGTAATATTTTATGTCAAATGAAATTCAAAACAATATTACAAATGGCTTAATTGCCTTTTACTTTTCTAATGTACAGAGTTTTATATTTATTGAAAAATTTATTGAAAAAATCTTAATATTTACTATCTAAAAAAATAAATAAATAAAATAAAAAATTTCTGGAACACGAATTGGTCATTTTTCTTCTCTTTATGCCACTTTCACCACAGCATTCTAAGAAAAATAAATGTTCTTTCGTGACAGATATACAAATTTCTCTATTTTTTGCCACTATCGATTGACAAATTTAACAATATTTTTCATGCGATCAATGGGCGAATTTATCTATTTTTTTTTCTGCCATGACTGACTGAATAGTTTCGTGAATTTTCCCGCAACTGACTGACGAATTTCAGGATATTTTCCTGCTACCGATTGCCGAATTTTCCAGTTGTTTCTTGCGACCGATAAGTGATTTTTGCAGATGGAAGTCTTCTGACAAGTAGGCAAATTTCCCAATTTTTTACGCATCTTAATGGCAAAACTTAATTTTTTTTTCTTCCCCATGCGATCGTAGATTAATTTCACGATTTTTTACACATGACCGATTGACAAATTTCGCGACTTTTTTCTTGTGACAGAGTGACAAATTTTTTCCAGTATTTTCTTGCAACCGATAGACAAATTTTGCAATATTTTCTCGGAACCGATAGATAAATTTATAGCAACCTTCTGGTGAAATTCACGACAGTAAATTTTTTAAAACCCAAAATAATCAGGGCACATTTCCAGCTATATAAAATCATGCAGGGCACATTAACAACTATAAAAAATGGACAGGATGCTGCACCCTCTCAAAAACACCTAGGGGAAACCCTAAAACATATTTTAAAATTTCATTGCGTAAAAAAATATATATATTTGTAAATTGCCCAAATTGCAAAGTATTACAATGCAAGAAGAATATTTTAAATTGCTTTTATAAAAAAAAAAAAAATTCCATTAGTTTGCTTTCAAATGTTTAGTTTAATCTATTTTTTTTTGCACTGCTGTTATACTGTTTCAATTACATTGTATATTTTAAAACTATTTCATTATAACGTTTCACTATTCCATTTTAAGCATATTTAAATTTATTTTTGAAATATTTCTGTTTGAGTTAAGATATTTTAAACTATGTTCTTTGTCAGTAAACAAAATCTAGTTGTTACTTTATACATTATTATACACAAGCAGCAATAAATATTAGGTTTTTAAAAATGACTTATTCAGTGCATAAATATATTTTTTTTTTTAATCAAAAATTACAATTGCTAATCCTAAAAAAATTAAATGTTTGTTATTATTGATTAAATGTTTGTATCGTTACTACAACTATTACGTACAACTGGTTGCACCCATCGAAATTTGACACAACAGAATATTAAATAAGTATGTTACAATTTAAGCTTATGAAAAAATAATGTAATGAAAAAAGAAAGTGACTCTGCAAATTTAAATCGTGATATTTACACATACTTAAAACTTTGCACATGAACACCACATTCCATTGAAGTCCTGATCTCAGTAAAAATCTAGACAGTATAAAAATTGAAATTTTGTGTTTGAAAATGCAACTCTTAAAAATCATATTTTCATAAGCAGACAATTTAGCTTTTAATTTCAAAGTTTGTGGAATAAAAAACTTCGAAAATAAATCAGTTTCATGAAAATATTACAGTAATAATCATTTAACCAATTGTTTTAAAATTTTCATTAAATATTTATTATAATTAAATGGAAATGATGTTATTTTATTTTGTGCATACCAAGGAAGTAACTAAATAGCAGAAGTTCTATTTAGATGCAGGTTTAAGGGTCAGTTAATATGACGTCATACTGACACAATATTAGTAAAATACGTTATATTCATGGAGAAAAATTCATCTTTAGTTTTCCGAATGATGTCATTTTCTTCATCGAAAACATTTCGTTTTTCATATTACTTCTTATGATAGATTATTTACTGTTATTTTACTTACATGGATTACTTAATATTATTTCTCAACAAATAATCTGTATTCTGTGATTACTGCATAATTGAACACAATCATTTACTATGCTTAAATTTTATGATAAACCATTGATATTCTTCTTTTAAATATGACAACATTTACACTGATGGAATCCCACTTCTGATTGGTGGAATGTAATAAGGCAAATTAATCTTATGTTGAGATAAAATCATAACCCAATTGCCACCATTTTAAAAGAAATTTCATAAAACGTTTAAAATTAAAATATAAAACTATGAATGTTTTAAAAAATAGCTAGTGCTGGCACATCTGCAAATGAACAGCTTTCATTTTTAAAAATAATTATCAAACTTAATTCAGTAAAAAGTTCAGGGCAGATGACTAAAAAAACAACCTTCTGTTTGAAATATATAGTTTTTTTTTTTTTTTTTTTTTTTTTTTTTACATTGTAAAACTAGTTATAGAATGAACGCATCTCATTTGTAACATTTAACGTACAATTTTCAACTTGTTTATAGTTGTAAATACGCCCTGTGCATTTTTATATAGCTGGAAATGTGCCCTGATTGTGTTGGGTTCACAAAAGGTTGCTGTCGCAAATTTCACCAAAAGGTTGCGGGAAATTTCAGCAAAATCATTAGAGACGTTTTTAAGATAAAATATGCATACACACAGACACATGAACAAGATTTGCTCGTATTACAATGTATGATATTTCATATCGAAGCATGAGATAATGGTAACAATGCAATTCCCATTTTAGACTTTTTAATATTTTACATTAGGATATTGTGTTACTTCTATTTTTTGGGTTATTCTTGGTTAATTTTTCTATCTGCATGAATTTCATATTTGATAACTCTTCCTGCTTAGTTGTATTTTAAAAAAATATGATGTACAATACATTCATCCATTATTCAAACATCTATAAATCATGGTTTGATTTAAGGCATTTTTAAACTGGTATTGAGCATAGACTATTATCCTTACCATCATTTACATTAATATTTTCTTTCTTTAGTTATTTAATCTCTTGTGGTTATTTTCATTTTGTTTCTTATATATGTTATTAGGAGCTTAATATTGTTTATTTTATGCATAATGCTGACAATATTTGATGAATTAACACATATTTACTATGAATTAATGAAACTCTTCTGACGATTCCTTTAGATATTCATAGTTTTTATTTTTGATTTCATTAAGTTTAACTAGATAGTTCCAATGAAGATTTGACAATAAATAACTTGAAAGCTCATTTAGAAATATGCACGCAATTTTGACAAGATGAAAAGAAAACCGTCAAGTACGCTATCAAAAGGGTGAACAAATGCTGTGTTTCTCTTCCTTGTCATGAACTGTAACATCACAAGACCGGCGGATGGAAATTGTCGTTTTCGCAACACGGTAAATAGTGCACTATAAAAACTGTTAGAAATCAACATTTACTGCTCAAAATTAAAAAAACAAACATACTGTTCTTCTTATTTTTCTGTTTTCTATTATATAAAAATAAAATCAGAAAACGTGAAAATTCCTCATTATTGCCAATAAAATAAGAAAAATCATTCTATCCAGAATGGGTTTCGAACCGACATGATGATCGGAACAGAGAAAGACCATGCCTGATACCACTCAGCCACCCTTTTCTTGTTCGAGTGTACTCTAAAACTGGTTAAGGTTTGCATGTGCAAATGGGTGAATTTTGTGTGTAAAGTGGATTTGACAAAAGTTCCTTTTCATTTTAATACATAGGATTCCTGCAGTATCCTTTCCATTGATTTTTATAATATCTCATCCATTGTTTTTCACATGTTTTTATTTTATATATATATATTACACCATAACATTGTAATGTTATTAACATTTCTCAGATTTCCCCCAGATGTATTTTAAGATATGAAAAGTATTGTAGAAGTCCATCCAGTAATACCGTTTAACACATTTATGTGTTTTAGGTCTAGATGTGCAAAGTATTCTAGCAATATTTAACCAGGCACAGAACAGTGCCATTTCCTGACTGTAGTACATTGTCTTATTTATTGAGAGTGTCATGCTAATTTTCAAATGTCTTTTTCTAAGGCAGTAGCTAAATGGGCACTTGTGCCAAATCATCTTTTTATTTGTTTACATTTTTAAGATACTTGTATTTTAGTGCTGTTGAATATATCATCTGTTATAAATACAATTTTGCATTCAATGTTACTTTTACAGTTTATTAAAGATATTTTCATTTTAGTTTTTAATTTGTTCTAATTTAATTTTTCTAATAGTAAGTTGAAAAAGTTGCTGTATAAAATGTTGAAAATTTTCTTTCACCTAGTCTTCCTGAAGCAATAAGAAGCATCAGCAGGTAACTTCTATTCTCCCTTCTTCCATGTTTCTTTAATAGAATAGTTTAAGTTGTTTATTTTATATATCTCACAATTTATCACTAATAATTTATTAATTTACTGCATGCATTTATTTAAGGTATTGACAAATTGGTATAGTGAAACATATTTAAAAAATTTATTGCTTAAAAAAAATATATATATTTGTAAATTGCCCGAATTGCAAAGTATTATAATGCAAGAAAAATCTTTTAAATTGCTTAAAAAAAAAAAAATCAGTTTTGCTTTAAACATATACTACAGTAATAACAGTATATACTACAGTAATATACTTATTAAATAAAAGATAAACTTTAATGTACATTTGGTTTTGCAGCATTTTTTGCCTTTATAAATAATGTTAAAGCAATGGAACAAATGGGAGACACACACAAAGTAACAAATATGATAGAATGTTTTAAAAAATATTACAGAATCTTAAAAATTGTGTGTTAAAAATTTAGGTGACTGGTTTTTTCTCACAACAAAATAAATTAAGACACAAAAATTTCAAAAACTCATGTTTTCAGATGTTTTATGTTTTTGAGGGAAGTGAGCAATGCATAGAAAGATTTAGATCTTTATTTATTGATCCTGTATTAAAGCTGTTCTTAAATTAAAAAAAAAAAAAAAAACCCTGACATTTCTGTTCTCAAACACATGAAATTATCAGGTGTACTTCATTCAAATTATCTATAATGAAGAAGTTTTTTTTGAAGGGGTGGGGAGAAGGTAAAGGCAGATTTTTCAGAAAATGCTATTAAAGTAGAGAAAATTTTGTACCAAATATTCAGCCACAACAGCAGCACAGTAGAGAAAAAACTGCCGTTATAAAACTATAATTGCTTATAACACAAAATGTAATTCATTTATTCAAAAAAAAAAAAAGTCTGATAACAGATTTCTTTTTACATTTAAAAATTGTTAAACGGGGAAGATACTTTTTTTTTTTTTCAATTATTAATTTTAATTTACTTATTCTAAATTTTTAGCCTAATCCAGTAGCTTTCGTAGATGCCATGCTAATACAGATTTAAATTTAAAATAATGTTTTTGCTTTCCTGCAGGTTACCTTACTGCTGCATATTTTTGTTAAAAATTGCTCACATTTGATATAAGACATTGTTTTATTTTAGGAAATACTAATAATATGTATCATGTATATTATTTCTTTCATCTTTTTTCTAAGCAAATAAAAAATGCAAAACGATAAATGAGGTACCATATGAAAAACTTTTGAACAGGTTTCTTGACATAGTACTCTCACATTTCGTTAAAACATGTTTGATTAAAAATAGCAGTTAATTAAAAATTAAATCAGCATTGTTTTCATAAATGAAATGAAAGGTTTTTCTCAAATCAGCATTGCCACAAAAATAAAATACTGCATCAATGATTATTAAAATTAAAAAAAATATGTTCCAATAAAGATAAAGTGGGACATAGTTGTTTCACAGGTTTATATTATATTTATGATTAAAAAGCAAAATTTAAATTCAAATGCTCAATTTATTTTTCTTTCTCATGTTTTTTCCAAAAAGTACTTTTGTCCCTCGCAACTCCCACACATCTCCAGGAAAATGTGCTGCTGTGTAGTAAAGTGAGTTAAAACTCAAGGAAGTCATCATTTAATGCATACATTTTTTAATTATGGGCAATAAAAAAAAAAGCGAGTATCGAAAATTTATGGAGGAGAATCCGCAGAAATCATGAATTTGGTATTTTTAAAAAGTGGAAATCATGGTTTTTATATAAAAAAAAAAGCAGAAGTCGCTAATTTTATATAAAAAAAAGCAAAAATGGCAAAATTTATAAAAAAGTGGAATTCTGTCTTTAGGCGAAAAAGTGGCATCCCTGTCTGAAGAGACTGCTGTGCACAGAGCTGCAAGATTTAGCAAGAAGGTATCTGCAAGTCTGAAGTTATACACCTTGAGGCCGATTTTTTAAATTTAATTTTTTGAGATTTTGAGATTTTTTTTATGTTTTGCTTTGACCTTTTCCCTCATTTAGTAAAATGAATCCAGTTTCAATCTTTTAGCCCAATATAGTAAATATTGTTCTCTGCAATTTTTTGAATTTTTATGAGATTTTTTAGTCTTTTTTCCCATTTTATCAATTTCACAGCGATTTTTTGACAATAAAAGGAATTCAGTTTCATTCTTTTGGCCCAATAAATATAGTAAATTATGTCTTCTTTTTAAAAAGTTTATTTGGAATTCACACGGTAATGTTTAATTTTTCATAATTTTTTTATGCATTGTTTTTACATTCGTTAAAGAAATAGCCTTTTTCAGCCTTTTAGCTGAATATAGTTATAATTTGTCCTCTTAGATTTTTTAACTTTTCATGATTTTTAGCCTTTTTTTTAAAATTATTTTGGGGCGATTTTTTGACATTTGTAAAAGGAAGTCGGTTTAAATTTTTTCGACCAATTTAGTAAATTATGTCCTCTTTTCAAACAGTTAAAAATTTGCTCAGCATTTTTTTAATGCGATTTTAAACTTTTTATAGCGTTTTGCGGCAGTTTTTTTATGTTTGTAAAATGAATTTGGTTTCAAACTATTAGTTATAAACCCTGCGACATTTTAATTCTTCGCAAATTTTATTTAACGTTTTTAGCATTTTGTGTTTTGCTGCATTTTTTCACACATAAAATGAATCTGTTTCAATGTTTTAGTCCAATAGGGTGAATTTTGTAACACTACTTTTTAATTTTCCCCAAATTTTTCATGCTAATTTAGCTTTTATTGTTTTATTTTTCACATTCCATAGCGATTTTTTGACAGTCTTTTTCTGAAACTGAAAGAACTCTCCAGTAGCTTTTGCTACTGCAGTCTGCATAGTGATTAAATTAATGTTGGAAGAATGCGGAATTGGTTTCTATAACAACATGAATGATGATGCAGACAATTTGAATTTATTCTGGGTCGAAATGAAAAGTGTCCAAAGCAACTTTTAGAACCGGGACCGAACAACCCCCCCCCCCCTTTTTTTTAGGGGGGGAGGTCAACTTATGGTTTTTTTTTTTTTTTTCATTTCTTTAAACTATCTTGCAGTATTTTTCTCCGTCATTTTTCTCTGAAACCATTATCGCTGAATAACAGATTTTTAAAAACAAATTATTCACTGGAAACTCCACTAACTTTTTTAAATAAAAAGTAACTAGGAATTCTGAAAATAAATAAGAATTGTTGATTTTTTTTCTGTATGTGTGAATGCTTTGAAGAAATTTGGCAAAGGAGGTGGGAATGGAGAGGTCCATAAGTGCCAATTGCAGATGGAGTCTCCTCACTGTCTATCTTTCATATTATAAAACAAAGGGCACTGTTGACGTCACGTTTCTTATGTAAAAAGCATTTCTTTATTTCTCTATTTGTTTTCATGCTGATTTTTGTGTTCTTTGCATTCTATATGAACATTTTCGTTTAATAGTGGCTTCTGTGAAAAATTAGCTGGAGGAACTGTAAGTAAATATATTATTCCTTCTTAATTGGAAATTATATTTTTCTGTCGAACTGGCATTGAGAAAAGCCAAGTAATAAAATGTGGGCTACCTATCGCCAAATTTTCCAATCTTAAAATGTTATAAAATCAAAGCAGGACTTTTCAGTTTGCCAAGTACGGCCAGTACAAATGGCTTTAACGGAAATGGAAAAAATCAAAATTATTCTGTTTTCCTTGTTTACTGTTAAATGCAAATAAGAGTGCGTGATTTTTAGAAAGGTTTGATGATAAAAGTAGCAAAATGTAAAAAAAAAAAAAAAACTCGAATTGATAAAATTAATTTAAAGATTGCAGTTCTGAATCATTTAAAGAAAAATGCATGCAGTAAAATCCTTTATCACATATTTATAATCATTGGATATTTAGATATTTATAATAATCGGATCTTTATATAGTTATAATTATTGGAACATTCATCAGAATATACTGGGGATGTCTAACTACATTTCTAAACAAAAATTTTAAACTGATATTTCGGTGATTTTTTTTTTTTTTTTGAAAGAAAAGTCCCCTTAAAGGGGAAGTGTGCATTTTATATTTGACGGTGGACCCCCCCCCCCCTTATTATTTGGGTGACAAATAGTGTTATTTTCATGAGTAATTAGTCTTCTAATGTAAATTAATTAATGCTAATAAAAGTAAAAAAAAACCCTCCAATAATTGAAAATTCACTGATTAGATTTATGCTTGTTAGAAAGTGCAAACTGGTGAATTTATTATTATTTATAATTATAATGGTTACTCTGTTTCTTTTTAAAGATATATAACAGAAAAAAACATTTGAACTATCTATTCAAGATTTTTTAATTGTTTTCTAAATGTATAGTCATAATTTATTTAATATTGATTTAATGATAAAATACATTTTTTAATTTAATTATCACTCTTTATTTTTCATTTTTAATTTCTTTTTTACTACGTTTTAGTGTTTAAAATATTTCGTTGTTCCGTTTTCACAGCCAGTTGGGACAGTTTAGCAAGCTTGGTTTGCTGCATAATTAACTCCATTGTTTTTGTATCTCGTAACAACTGTAACCATAAAGATTATTTGGCGAACTATCGCCTGCAGTCGGATAACTCAAAAAACGCCTTAAAATTACTTTATTCAATTATAATTAAGTTCTTAAAATATTCAAATGCTGTATTGTCATTGGAAATACACCTGCATGTGTGTAGATAATTTTTTTTTTATAATTCTAGACTATCAGGAAGTGAGTGAAAAATCAATTAGAAAATTCCATCTTTACACACAAAAAACAAGTTAAGTTAAATAAGAGTATAACAAATAAAAATGAATTATGAATTAAATCTTTATTTATTGAGTACAGACACAAAGTATAATAGATGAATTTCAAAGGTAAAGAAAACGCTAATCATAGATAATTTTATAACTAAAATTATTAGATTAATTTATTACATTAAATTAAATTAATTAATTTAATTAAATCTTCAGAATTTTTTTATGAGTAAAATTTTATAAAATAAATAAAAATAAAAATTCATTAAAACCACCAGAAAAACGTGCAACCATATAATAAATTTTTGGAGGTTTACTGTATTGGAAATCCAATTCCTTACTCATTGTATCCAAAATATTTTATGTCAGATATGCCATTCCAGAGATCACCTTCATACTTTTTATGGTTAAGAAGCTACTTCACCCATGCGAAAACACCCACTCACTAATGTTAATCCTATAGGTGAAAGTTTTTACAATATCTCATTTACATTTCAATATTTTTAAATGATTTTTTTTTTCATTGGATAGCCGAGGTCGATCTCTATGCAAGCCCTTCTTTACTTTTTTGATTTTGTTTGTAGGTTTTTTTTCATGAGGATAGCTTCATTTTCGAAACTGATTCTGAAAGTAAAAATATCTTAATTAAAAAAAAAAAACTTCTTAACAAAATCGAAAAATTAAAAAAGGAACTGCATAGAGATCATTCTCAACTATCCAATGAAAAAAAAAAATCATTTAAAAATATTGAAATGCAAACAACATACTGTAAAAACTTTATAGAATGAATATAGAAGAAAGAAAAATAGACAGAAAATCATGAAATTTCATCTGAAGGGACAAAGATATATCTTTGGGCTAAAAGAAGGAAAAAAATAATGGTAATTAAAATTTGCAAACAGGGTGCACCATTGTAAATTTTTATGATACAGTTTTTATTAGTAATATTAAATGGTTTGACGAAATTTTTATGATTTAATGAAGCAAAAACTCAATTTTTTAGATAAAATTAATTTGATTAGCTGAATCTTTTAAAGAAAATTTTTAAAACCACACTTTACCTACAATTTTTAACTTTAAGCAACATTTGTTTTCAAAGTTTCCTTGCAAATCTGCTCTATAACTGTAAAGACTACATTTTTAAAATGTTAATTAGTTAAACAGTCATGGCAAATTTTAAAATACAATAAAAAAGACTTTTTATGTAGCATTTTTGTTTTCAGAAAATAAGCTATTAATATTGCTGAAAATCCTTTTTTTTATTTTATGAAATGCACCTTAAGGATTGTCTAAAAAAAAAGAGGGAAAGAAAAACAGCCAGTCAGTTGAAAATATTTCCTGAAGTTTTGTCATTTAGGAATATGGGACTCCTTAAGAAATCCAAATAGTATATGCACCTTGTAAATGAAACAAAACAGCAGATTTTTTTTCCATAATCGGGTTTAATTTGTGAGTTCAGCAAACGTGGTTTCACGCAAATTTACTTTCATCATTGTAATCATTGTTGCTACTCTCAAACGCGTAAAACAACATAGTCATATCCTCTAATGTCAAATTCTCACCACGCTTTGCGATATTTGGCTACATATCTTGGCGATAAAATAGGTCGCCATAAATGAAGCCAATTTGGCAGTAGTTGACTAATTTTCAGAAATTCACATTCAAATTCAGTATTGATGAAAAGTAGGAATCTTCTATAATTGGATTCCACGCATTTAGCTTCGTGTGTTTAAATAAAGTTAGCTGAATTCTCAAAAAAAAGGAAGAGGGAAGATACCTTTCCCTCCCGGTAGAAACCGGAAGGATTTTTTTTCATCTTGAAGAAAATAATGTGGTTATTGCAGAATTTCTTCCGGCCTTTGGTGCCAAAAAATATAGCTGCGTCACTGGGTATTGCTGCCTTGTGGAGCATACACCCCACATTAGGAACCACTGCCTTAGAGTCTCAAAACAAAATACTAGAAACACTTTATTAAAGCTTTTGCTTTGAGAACAACTTTTTGTTGTTGTTTTGTTTGTTCTAAAATTAGAGGCACAGAACTTTTCTCAAGTATAGACATAATATTCTCTGAGTCAAATTTCAACTTATTCTTCTGAATATGGTCCTTCTTGAATTTATATACATGCTATAGTAATACAATTACAAATGTTAACAGCCCATTATTATTTTTATTTTTTTACTTTAAAATGTTGTTTTTGTCATTTTTTAATGAAGTATAATTCTTTACGATGTGTTCATTATTTGCTGAGCTAAATTATACAAACTTACAAATTTCCTTCTTGTAATCTATATATATATACATTTCTTTTGCATATATTGTTTTCATAGTGCAGTTTATTCACCCAGTTTCAAAACAGTGTATATAAATAAAAAAAATAATTATAATATGGAACATTGAACCATCCATGAAAATAAATGTTAACTTCCCATGCTTTTGTTCATATTATAAATTTTCGTTGTGATTTTCTCTGGTCATATGTCCATGCAGTATTCGTGTTACTACATGCCTGTGCTTGCATCTCCATACTAATGACAATAAATGCTTTGGTAATGTTATTCTTGAGCCAACCAAAGTTTCAGGGCAATGATGTGAAAATGAAATGAAGTGGAGACATATAAATAGAGGCTAACTCTCCAAAGAAAGATATTGCAAACTGTGACGTGTATAGCAGATAAATGTGTGCTCCTGAGGTGTCTGTTATTCAGATATGTTTTACTGTATGTCTGTTTTTTTTATATTTATATTTTGCATATACTTTAATTGATGTTTATTCATGATATTGTTTCTTATTTTTTTACAGCATGCCCTTGATAATATTAGTTAGCCAAATTAAATTCCATCTCAACAGGATGTTTTAAGAACGGCATTCGAAACAACATGGATTGTTGAAAGTTCACTTTCAAAGGATTGCATTTCAAGTAAGGAGGCTTACAAAGTATCATTCTTAACTAAAAATGTATTTTTTTTTTAAGGGAATCAAGTTCATTTCATAATTTATTATGCATTAAAAAAAAAAAAAAAATACTTTGTATTATTTTATGATTTGTCACGCTTCAAATTGTAAAATCTCAAATTCAACTAACATTATCTTCTGAACTTGTCATTCCTTTTTGAGACATTGTCAGGACTTATGAAATTATGTTTGTGTGTGTATTTATTTTCTAAAATAACTTTTTGATGATGATGATGCACATTTTTGATATTTATTTGACAAAACTAGATGAAGAAACACAATACTTTCTGCAGTTATATAGTAGTTTGTTGAGGATATAATCATAACTCGTCTTGTCATATATGTCTCAGAATTAACAGTAACATTTCTTTTAAATGCTGATTTTTATTAGTTTATTACAAAATAACTTTTTACTGTAAATAAATATATTTGGTTATTTAATGTTATTTTTATGGCAGTTCTCCTAAATAAAATTTCTGCATTATTTAAAAAAGTTACTAAATACAGTAGACTTCTTCAAATCCACACAGCTTGGGACCAGAGGTTGTGCAGATTTTAGAATTTTGCATATTTCTGGCCACTGTTTTGTTTGCATTTTTAAAACAGTAATTTGAATGTAATGTATTCAAAATTATAATCAATGCTTACAATAAAGTAAAATATTAAAAGTTAAGGTGAAGTAAATTATTAATAATGCATGACTAAATAGGTATAATAATGATGAGAAATATTTCTTGAATGATTCAACAAAACTCACCTCATAAAGGTATACTAATAATTTACATCAAAATCATAAAATAAAATACTATTTCATGTTTAGCCAGATTTAATAACAAAAAGAAGCTTGATGAATACGTAAACGTATTTGATAAAAAGATCGTGGTCACCACTGATATCAGTGCTATCTTGAATTTTTTCAGAAATAAATTGATACTTCTTGCATGAGAAGGCATGTCTTCAATCATATTAACCAGAATTACATATTAAAATGTGAAGGGAATGGTATAATAATAAAATATATCTTGAATTTTTCCCCTACATCTCAACTGTCAGTTTCATTGTTTATATCTGTAACAAAGTGCGGATTTTGGGCATTTGCAGATTTTAGGATGGTGGGTTTGAGGGAGTCTACTGTGTAATATAAAACTGATGTAGATAGTTATAGTGTTAAAATCTCTTTGTTTCTTTGGTTAATAGTATTCCTTTTTAAATAGATTATATGGAAAAGACCCCTGTACAAAATTGACCTTATATAGGATAGTTCGGCAAGAATTTCAAACTTGAAAAGAAATCACAAATAATAATAATAATAAACATTCTCTGGGCCTCTTGAAGAAACTAGGCCTCCCAATATATGTCAGGATTGCTTGGGCTACTCTTGAGTATGACAAGTGCCATATTAATATGTAATTCTGGTTAATATGATTCAACTCATGTTTTCTCATGAAGGCAGTATAAATTTATTTTTGAAAAAAATCAAGATAGTGCTAATATCAATGGCGATTGCAATAGTTTTTATCAAATAATTTTTGTATTAATCAAGCTTTTTTGGTTATTAAATATGGTTAAACGAAATAAAACTTCGTTATTTTAAGATTTTAATGTGAATTATTAGTGTACATTTATAAGGTGAGTTTCCCAGAATAATTCAAGGAAAAATTACCTCATCATCATTATGCATTATTATTTACTTGACCTTTATTTTTAATATTTTAAATGTTTTTAAAATTTTCTTAATTTTTATTATTTTACTTTATAGTAAGCATTCATTATAGTTTTGACTGCATTATTAAATTCAAATTATTGTTTAAAAAATGTAAACAAAACAGTGACCAGATATTCATAAAATTCAAAAATCTGCACAACCTCTGGTTTTAAGCTATGCAGATTTAAGACAATCCACAGTATTTAAATCACCTGAATAACAGAAATTAAAAGTTCAAACCTACCTTAAAAATTTTATAATATTTTCACAAAATGCATTTCTTTTTAAATAATAAACATTTGTGCTTTTATTAATTTTATTGCACTTTAATGGTTTACTAACTTTCAACTACTTAAATTATAATAATCATTTGATCTAACCATTTCATTATTTATATAATACTAAAGTTCATGTTAACCCTTTTACTCCCATGCTAAATGCTGAAAATGTCAGGAATTTATTGTAGATTACTAGTTGATATACTTACCCATACATCAAAAACAAACATAGCATTTCATTTTAAATAAAATTAAATATGCACTAATATAGTATATACATTACATTGCCAAAAATCGCTGGCCGCTTTTGATTTTAAATATTTTATCGAATAACTAAAGAAACACTTGATGAATTCTTTTAGAACTTTGAAAATATAAATAACATGTTTGACCTCATATTTTTCCATAAAGATTTGATCACAAGGGTAATTAGGGGACCACTCTGCTGAAATTTTAATTAGTGTATAAATATTTACCGATACTGGGTTTGATTCGTCTCATGTATGCCACTAGGAGTTGTACTCATGATTGACGTGTTCCATCTTGTGCTGCATAGGTTGTAGCCTAGCCATATAAGAGTGAGAGAATGCTAGACCAGCTGTCGTCCGGATGGCTTAATTGGTAAAGCACTTAGTGCGCTATACCAAGGGATCCGGGATCGAAACCCGGTCTGGACATTTTCTCACTCTGTTGGTTGTATGCTGTTTAGTAAAGTGATAATTCACATCCTTTGTATTTCAGTAATTTACAGTGTAATTTCAGCTCTACTGAAATATTAATTAGTATATAATTATTTTTTGTTGGAATAGGTTTGTTATGAAGATTTTCCAAGAAATAAAGCATCATAAAAAAAAAAAAATGAAAATTTTGGGAGACATCTTTATTATCCAGCTACTTTTAGAAAGCAACTGAAATTCAGCTCTCACTATCACCAACCTCTTTCTGAATTTTCACTATATTCGACTTTTATATATATATATATACACACTAGCTGATTCCCACCCGGCATTGCCCGGGCCCGTGATAATAAATACAAAATTAAAAAAAAAGTTTTTTTTTTTTTTTTTTTAAATCTTTAACCCGATTTTGTATGAAATTATATTTTAAGATGAAAAATTCGTGAATAAATATTGATATTTAGTGATAAAAGCACTCATTTTCTTGTTTTTTTATGCAGGATCATTTCATAGTTTTAAAATAAAAGCTCTTTTTGTCCGAACTCTTTAAAATCTTTATTGGTGTTAAATAAAATGGTTTTACAGCCCGTGTAGAAAATTTGTGAGAAAATATTTTTATCCAGTTGTAAAAGAAATGTTTTCTTCTTGCTTTTTTTGTTTGTTTTCACATCGACTCATTTAACATAGCAATAAAAAAATAGTTCTCATCTTCCGAACTCTCTGACATTTCAATCGGTCATAAATATAACTATCGAAGCTGTCTTTGGAATTTTGTATGAAATATTTTAAAATGAAAAATTCGCCAAAAAATATATATATTAAGTGATAAACACGCTCATTTTCTTGTTTTTTTTACGTAGGGTCGTTTCATAGTTTTAAAATAAAAAGTTATTTTTGTCCGAACTCTTTGAAATCTTTATTAGGGATAAATAAAACAGTTTTACAGCCCGTGTAAAAATTTCATAATATTGTTATCTAGTTGTAAAAGTTTTCTCGCTTTTTTGTTTGTTTTCGCGTCGGCTCATTTAACATAGCAATAAAAAAATAGTTCTCATCTTCCGAACTCTGACATTTCAATCAGTTATAAATGTAACTATCCAAGCTCTCTTTAAAATTTTATGAAAAAATATGCATATTTAGTAGTGAAAACATGAATTCCTTAAAAAAAAAAAGCTTTAGCTTTCAACCTCAGAACAAAAATATATTAGAAGGTCCATGCTTTCAATGCAATGGTACACCTCCATCCGTTTTCAATCAAACCCTTTTCAATCCCACTAGGCTAAACAGGCTAATCAATCAGGTTTCCCATTTCTGAGTGGAATGTTGACGCATGCACAAAGAGATGATATTCATGTGGAAAATTTGACAGAATGCTCTTTTCGTTTTAAATAAATATATATCTACTTATAGTAAAATCCGAAAGCAAGAAAGTATCTGTAATGGTTCTGGACGCGACCACTCTGGTCTGCAAATCGACCATAGTTAAACACCATGGCTTAATGAAAAACCTATGCTACATCCAAATCTGCTGTTAAAATATTTGTAAAAGCATATTAAAGCTTTTAAATAGTTTAATTTTGTTTATAAAACTGTCACATACTATAAAGTGCATATTTTGAATTATTATTCAGTTTTACTCATTATAATCAAATATACTTATTTAATATGCTTTTATGTTATATGTTTATATATATTTATACTTCATTTCATTTTGAAAATTACTTTTAACTTGAACAATTTTTTAAAAATATAATTTAAATTAATGTACAGTGTTACTCATTATTATTCAGCACTTGTTATTTTATATATTTAATTATATATTGAAATGCATTTGTAAAAGACTTTTTTAAGATCAGCAACATTTTTGAAAAATATATTTTAAGTTATTAAATTTTACTGATAATTATCCAACACTTTTTATTTTAGACGCTTTACTATACATTAATATATATATATATATATATATATATATATATATATATATTGAAAAATAATTTTGACATGAAAAACATTTCCAAAAGGAAATGCATATTTTAAAATGTTATTCTATTTTACTCTTTATTACTAATTATTATTCAACACTCTATATGATATGTTTAATTATATGTTTATATATATATATATATATATATATATATATATATAATTTTTTTTTTTTTTTTGTTTTTTTAATTAAAAAAATATTTTACAAATTAAAACAAGTTGTTGTGTCTATTTTTATGTACATTAAGTGTTATGAGGTAACATTCACAGGTTGTTTGCAAGTTTTATTTAATTATTTCATTTTTGAATAAATCGTCTTCTTTAAAACATTTATTTTGCTTACTGAGAATGTTATAAATTATTCAGAAACAAAATTGTTACGTATAGAAGAAAATGTTTCATATGTTGATATTTTAAAGACATTTAAGTATTTTTCTATTACATTATATTAGTTTTTAAACTAAAATCCTGGTTAAACATAAGCATTAAATTTATTTAAAAAATTCACTTTTGTATTACAATATCAGAGAATATACCTCATTTTTTAATAAATATATGTATAGTAACAACTTATTCCATGTACGTGAATTTCAAAAAGTTTCATGGAATACTTATTTTGTTCTAAGTTTTTAAAGAATATTTTACAAGCGTTAGGCTTAACTGCTCAAAATCCTTCGTCCCAGAAGGAGAAATCGAATTTTCCCGCTCCTGTTGGAATAATATTCCATACATGTGTCTAAATATTTTGTCTTATCACTTCATTTAAATCATTCATTTAATCCTCATCAGAAATTCCTAAATTACTTTTAGTTTCATATTTATACATGTCTAAGTTCTGGCTTATACATACATATATATGTTGGTTTATGATTTACTTATTTCAATATCTAAATATCATATTTAATATTTCATTGAGTTTACTTACAATAATAACTGCATAATATATCCAGGCATATTCATTTTTACTTTCACACCACATTCTTAATCCTTCCTATCTCCGTACACGTTCAAGTGTCACAATGTGCCGAAGCGATTACGGCAGTTGGCGACAGACGGCGTGATCATCTGTTTCCTTTTACGATCTCTCCCTCGTCGCTGCTGGTTACTTTCACTTTCTCCGGATCTTTCATGAAGCCGGTAGTGACGTTCTGCTCATTAGATATGGAAGGCTGCGTGATAGGTTGTTTATCTAGAGAGATATCTTTATATATGATAGCTCGTGGTACTATCATCAGCTTTGTCTTTTAATTTCATTTGTGTTTTGTCGCAAGGCAATGTCTTCATTATGCCACTGATTGATTATAGCTAGGGATGATGAAATGTATTTTAAGATGTCTTATAATATTTTAAGTGTAATATTATTCAGGATGGTGCTTTTTAAATCTTCATGTTAGAGTCTGTGTTTTAAATCTAAAGAAATGTTCCGTGTTTTGTGAAAGCCGGTTGATGAAGTTTCAAGATATAGTTGGAGGTTTTTAAGCTGTTTTTCTTTTCTCTTGTTGGTAAAGATGTCTTTCCTGAAAGCAAAGAAAGAGAATGGTGTTTATTTACCCAGTATATCAAAACACCGACAACAACTGCATCACGTTCGGTTTATATTTCGGTTCATAGTTTAATTCATAATTTATTAGTTTCTGTTCAATGTTGTTTTTCCCTCTCCTTATTATGTTTTAAACCGACTTTACATATACTGTCTTGATTAATGTTATCAGACAGGTTTAAGAAAGTTGTGTTTGTATTTTTGAATACTGTTAGAGGGGGAGGTGAAATACACAGATAACTTTCAGTAAGTAAATTTACGTATATTTTTCATTTAGTTTTCTTGAGATTGTTTTAGTATTCTTTTGACTTTATTTAATTGATTTTACTACTGGTTAAGTTCTCTATAAATAAAGTTTTAGTTTGTTTAAGAAGTTTGTTGATGCTTTTGACAGTTTTTCTCCCTCTCAGTTTTAACATCATGTTTAAGTCTCTTGTTTCCATTTCTTGCTTTGTAAGGTCTGGCAAATATTTTTGGTGTTACAGACTTCATCATGTTTACGGGTTTTGGGTGGAGGTCCATTGGTTCACCATGGTTTGTTAGGCACTGTGGCTTTGGTGCTTTCGGTATGCTAATGACGGTTACTGCATGGTATATCGGAGGTTTTTCCATGAGGTGGGGTACGAGATGAAACGGAGATTAACAATCTTTTAAGATGGATTGTATTTGAAAGAGAGGAGGATAAGAAAGGTCATTTAATGTTTACATTCTGTTTTAAATTAAATTTAATATATTTAAAGTTATAATGCTAAATTATATCAGATTAAAGTTTAGTGTCTCTAATGATAATCATGTTTAAAGATGAATTGAATTTAAATGATAAGTAACTTTCTTTTTGAAACGTTTTCCTTGAAGGCTTCAGTTCATATAAAGTTTAAGGTATATTTTTATTTATATAATTTGTTAAATTTGTATTCTTGTCTTTTTAATTTTTATTCCTGTTTTTATTTAATAAACGTTTAGTTATTTTTAAAAACAGTTGGTCATTATTTCAAGACACAATTCACATATTACTTTTCAACTTATTTTCTCATACTTAGCTTGGGTAATATAATGTCAGCTTATACGCTCCATTAGTGTTTATAAATCTGCATCCTTTAATATATCAGTAATTACTCTGGTAATTACTATTCTAACAGCTCCCTCCTCAGATACGCACTTCAGAGTGTGCATGCTGTCGCGAAGGGGTTAAACTATTAAATTAAGAAATGCTGCATGAAAATAAAGTATAATAGGAATGGGTAAGTTAATAAGCAGGGATCACTCTAGAGAGTTTCAGAGGGGCGGGCTGCCCTCATGCCCTTTTTAGATAAAATCCCACCCTCCTTGCCCTTTTTCCAGGTAGAATTCTACCCTCCTTGCCCTTTTTCCAGAACTTTCCAACCTTCCTTTTATTCCTGGGTAGAATCCTCCCTTATTTGCATTGTACTTAAAAAAATTCTTTACCTATCTTCTATTTTTAGAATGCTAGTATGGTACATCAGGAGTACTCCTCTTTCCCTCTTTATTTCTCTGTGAAATGCCCTAGTATGTCTAATCTTTGACTTTGAGCGATTCATCTTTTTATTTATCATTTTTTCCATTGAACAAGACATAAAGGGTAACTAAGGGTCATTGATTAATTTCATCTTCTCTAGTGAAATGTAGTATTAGATCAGGCATTCTGGCCTTTGACCGCATGATAACTTACATAAGTTCTATAAAAAATTTCAGAAGTAGCTTTAGAACTTTTATTTTGTAGCTTTTTTAAAACCAGTTTTGCTAAAACGGGGAAAAAGTTATCTGGTGAATAAAAGTTTTAGAGAGAGAAGTTTTTGAATATCGTAGGAAAAGGGGGAAATGACTGTGAATATAGTAAACAATTTTACAATAAAAATCGAGAACATAAGTTTCATTTTGCTATTTTTAATACTTTTCAAACAGTGAAGTTATAGAAATTAGAACCGTTATTGGATTTTTTAAATTAAAGAGTACTTTAAGCTGTTGCCAGACTTCCCTCCCCACCAGTATATGGGTATATGCACTTATTACAAAAATGCCCTTTATATGAAACAATGTGCCCTTTTCAACAAAATTGCCCTTATTATGTAATGTGCGCTGTGCCCTATTTTATGTTCTAGAATGATCCCTGTAATAAGAATAAATATATTTTAAAGTAAGTTTATATTAAATGTAATTTAAGAAGTGTTGAGAACATAACTAAACTTTGGAGATTTTTAAACCTAACATATATATATATATATATATATATATGAGTTGCTCTACAGGGTTGATGACTAAATTATGAAAAAAAATCTTTGCAATTGTTCCATGCTTAGTTAAAAATTAGTTATTTCATACAAATGCTTACATTTCATGCAGTATTTAATATTTTTATTTCTAATAGTACTATGTTGTTTCTACTGTATTTTGACAAGTTTTCTGAATATGTGTTAAATTTGGTGGAAAACCCCGTATGCTATAAACAAAAAACATGTGAAAATTTCATTTTTTAGAAACCTTTATATCTCTATAAATATGCATGCTTTTCTTACACGTGTTGTACAATATCCACATAGCCATGTGCTGTAGCTGCAGATCATTTCAAGCATTTGATTTTACAAGATGATCCCAAATATTTTTTTCTTCAATTTGTGCTTGATCTCCTAATAGCCCTTGGGATCAAACATTCACTGAAAAATATGAAATCAGACATTTTCTATATATATTCCCAAAGTTCCATAAGAATTTGTCAAGTATTTGTCTAGATGTTCGACAAAACATGTAAAATCGTAAGTTTTTAGAGTATATGATGGTGAAAGGGTTAAGGAATTCATGTTGTACACATACCCAGGACTCAGCAAATACAGTCACCTTATCACCTGTTGTTACCAAAGTATTTTATCTGCCAACTTTGTTTATATTACTTTCAAAATTAATTCATTAACTGAGTTTAAGAGTTAAAAGTAATTAATGATATATCATTATTGTAGTAGTAAATACTTTTCCTCAATTCATTTATAAAAAAAAAAAAAAAAATTATGTGCTTTTTGAAAATTTATGATTAAATAGTGTGTGTATGGGGAGGGGGGGGGGGGGGTAGTACAGATGTTTTATACTAACCACTACAAAATTTTGCTGGTGACCAGATTTTTCTTTTTCTTTTTCCTATTTGTAGAGCCCTGCACATAGATATATACTTCAAATTTTAGCTTATTTCATTCCTGATTTTTAACTGTTGGTTTGTTCTCTTTTGTGTAGGTAACACACTCTTAAGAAAACCCTACAGAAGATGCCAATCTACTTCTTCCGTTATAGAACTTGCTGCAATCTTTTGTGCGTAGCTATAATTAAAAAGAAATTCATTTTGTTGTTAATTGTATGTATAATCTTGCATTATTTCACTGATCATTAATGTAATGTGGAGAATATTTTATATATGATTATGATTTCTGAATGATAGTTAAAATTTTATATATTTTTAAATTTGTTACATTTTTATTATGTTGGTTTCTACCTTATAACCTCTGGGAGTTTATAAAGCAAAAGGAAAATGTTGTGTTTACTATAAGCATGTATTCTATATCGCCATAAGAATGCAAAATTATCATGTAGAATGTAAAATTATTTTTTATATTTTTCAAAGACTTTCTCACAACTCTTTGTATTTAAAACATTATTACTATAAGGTGTTCACCTGTAAACCAATGAAAATGAAAAAAAAAAAAAAATGTATAGCATTTTGTAGTAGGGGAGATTAGGGAGGGATGGGATAATTTTAACAAAAATATTTTTTACAAATTATATTTTAGGTAGTACAAAATTGAAATTTTCAGAATAACATCTTGAAACATTCTAACATATTTAAAAAATATAGATTTGATGATAAAACATCAAATTTTAGGTTAATAAGCCAATTAAATTAACAAGTAAAATGCCCCATCCCTCGAGGGAGGGAGGGATGGGACATGGTTTTAAAATGAAAATTCATATTTAATTTTCAAAAATATAGTGATAAAATGACAAAGACCATGTGACATTTACATTCCTTAGGTTTATTGTAAATAAGAACATTTATTTTATCTTATATTATACTTTGTAAAATCCAAATCAAATTAAAAATATGCTTGTGCCTAACTAGTGCCACCAATTATTTTTGGTGGATGTAGCTTTGCAATTATGTCTTGTTCATCAATGATGGAACAGTCATTTTCTAGCGAGAAGATGAAATTTCCTTTTTCATTTCTCCTCATAAATAGTATCTTAAAGCTCAGATCTTCCTCATCTTTGCTTTCAACTCTTCCAACGTAGTGAATAACAGATTTTTGTGTTAAAAATCTAACTAAAACCAAATCATTTAAACCTATATTTGGTTCATCTTTACACCAATCTATTTCGTGTATATTTTCAGGCTCATTTATAGTAATATCAATACTTTCATCAGAGGTGTCATGTACAAAAATGAAAGTAGTTAAAATTCCCCTTTAACTTGCATAATAAGTTTTATTTGTTTCATTATTCAATTCCAAAACAAGATAGTCTTATAAACATAAAATACCAAACAAATACATTTTATTAAACATAATTATTTGTATAGAGATATCATTTGGGAGGGATGGCACATGTCCCATCCCTCCCTTTGAGCCACATTAAAAAAAATAGGTTTTTACAACAAGCATGTTGCCTTTAGGCTTAACTTAACTGTCATTCGTAAAAGATATATTGTTGAGTTTACAAAATATTAAGAACAATTAAGTTAACAACAAAGAATGATATTGAAAATTTACATTAAAAATCTGAGTAGTTTGTTACTTTTGATAATGCAAAATAGTCTTTTTAATTCAGAAACTCATAGGTGCTTGCAACTAAAATGATTTACAGCAACAAGTATAATGCAATGATTACTTCATCTGGTGGAAGAGTCATAAATTAAAAATAAAGCTTATTTTAAGCATTACTGCAGATGTCCCATCCCTCCCTAATCTCCCCTATTGATTGAGCTGTAAAGAGATTAGTGGTGGTTATATGGTCCTGCTTGCAATGGAAGCATGTAGAATTTTCCATAAAGTGCTGTGTGTGGATGTATTATTCTGCCGGGGGTTTATAAGCTGCTGTCTGCAGAGTAGTTATGGGTCAGTTGTTGGAGAACCTGACTTTTGTTGAGCTATCAGAGTGATAAGTCTGCAATTTTCTGTATCACTTCAAGTCATTATCTGAGGGATTTTGGGTCAACTGTATGTGTGATGCTTGTTTCTGAAATTTCTGTTGTATTGTGCTGTTACTGTTTGTATAATAGTGTTTGTCTGTTTTTGAAAACTATTGTTCATTATGAAATTTTTTTTTTCAATATAACTATGTGTCATCAACTGTTTTACTAGTTTTTCAACCACATAAACCCAGTAGTTAGAACTGTATGTACTTTGATTTTAAAACTACACACTTAAGCCATTGATTTGACAGTTGATTTTATAATTTTCCATTTGCATATTTAACATCAACTGTGTTTATATCCCCCGTAACATTAAATAAAAAATATTCCAAGCCTTCCTTTCTTAGTCTGTGGCATCTACTTCTGATGTTTTATAGGTATTGAGTTTTGTATTATATGTATAATTTCTGTTGTATCAGGCAGATTTTTTACATTTTGTCCAACGTATTGAAGTTAAGAATATTATTGTCTATTCTTTGTCTTGGCATGTGTTGCTACTATTGCAGATGATTTGGCACTGTAGTGGGAATAAAAATTTACCCCCTTACTAACACTGCCTCAAACCATCATATAAAAATGTGTCTGGTGCCAACCAATTAATAATGTCTACTAATTGATGCTATACATAAATTATGCCTCAAGGGTTGTTTACGTACTGATATTGTAACTAATAGTATCTACATACTGTGCAAATTTTCAATAATATCTATTTTGACATCATATTTGGATTCTTCTGTAAATTTCTATATACAGAGTGTCTCATTTATTTTGCAACCCCAAAAAAAGAACAATGTACAAACATTAATTTTTATTTTACAGAAGTGCTTAAACGACTACAAAAGCTGTTGGAAGTGACCGCCGTCTTCATATTTACATAACTGGGCCTGTTTGAGAAGGTTTCGCACACATTCTGTAATGTGTTTGGAGTGATAGCATTTATCTCTTCCAAAATGCGAATTTTCAGTTCAGTTATCGAGGTTACCGGTTCACGGAACACGCAATTTTTCAAATAGCCCGACAAGAAGAAATCGGGTGGTGACAGGTCTGGACAGCGTGGAGGCCATAGTCCTTTTCTAATTAGCCGATCACCAAAAAAATTGTTGGAGAAATGACAGAGTGTCGTTGGCCTTATGTGCAGGAGCACCATCCTGTTGAAACCAAACGAAACGTTCATCTGCTAATTTTCTTACTGACGTGGCTGGTTTCTCCTTGATTTTCGTCTGGATTTCCTTCATTTTGTGGTCAGTTAGGACAAACGACAGACGTTCTTTCTTTTTGGTTCCACAGTTCATTCTGTTTGAAAATGGTCCACGATTCGCTTAATTGTACTTTTAATCGGCACCACCAAGTCTGGAAACTTGTTTTCATATCATTCCTTGACTGTTTTGTACGAAGACGTTCGAAAATAGTGTTCAATAATAAACGCGCATTTTTCTGCACATAGCACCATGATGCAAAACTACCTTTCACTTCGTTCTCCTTAGCACTTAAGTGTCTCGTGCAGTTTTCTAGCGTGTTGGTAGTGTTGCTGGCACGCCCCTTTGCACGGCTACCTGCACTAATGGTGTGCGCGTGCACTTGTGTTGTTTATTTGCTTCGCGTTTATGCGGGTTGCAAAATAAATGAGACACTCTGTATATGTAAATATTATGGAAAAAAAAACTATATATTGTAACCTATAAAATTTTTAACAGAAATGAACTTCTAGAAACTTGCAAATATGTGAATCCAAAATTACAGCTCATTCCACCACTATGTTTCATCAACTGTTTTATTAGTTTTTCAACCACATAAACCCAGTAGTTGGAACTGTATGTACTTTGATTTTAAAACTACACACTTAAGCCATTGATTTGACAGGTGATTGAATAATTTTCCATTTGCATATTTAACATCAACTGTGTTTATATCCCCTTTAACATTAAATAAAAAATATTCCAAGCCTTCCTTTCTTAGTCTGTGGCATCTGCTTCTGGTGTTTTATAGGTATTAAGTTTTGTATTATATTTATAATTTCTATTGTTATCAGGCAGATTTTTTACATTTTGTCCAAAGTATTGAAGTTAAGAATATTATTGTCTATTCTTTGTCTTGGCATGTGTTGCTACTATTGCAAATGATTTGGCGCAGTAGTGGAAATAAAAATTTACCCCCTTACTAACACTGCCTCAAAATGCTAAAAATGTGTCTGGTGCCAACCTATTAATAATGTCTACTAATTGATGCTATACATAAATTATGCCTCAAGGGATGTTTACGTACTGATATTGTAACTAATAGTATCTACATACTGTGCAAATTTTCAATAATATCTATTTTGACATCATATTTGGATTCTTCAGTAAATTTCTATATATATGTAAATATTATGGAAAAAAAAAACTATATTGTAACCTATAAAATTTTTAACAGAAATGAACTTCTAGAAACTTGCAAATATGTGAATCCAGAATTACAGCTCATTCCACCAAGTAGTTTTTGAGTTATGCTTAAAAATCTTTCCACATTTCAATCTGTTTTGTAAAGATTAAAACTGAATTTAACATTAGGAATTCCAAAGGTTCCGAGTCTATTTTTGTATACTTTACATATTCATAATTCCTAAATTGCTTGACTGAATAACTTCCCATTTGGTATGTGAAGATAAAATTTTCTGACTAATCCAAATATGATGTCAAAATTAGAAGTTAATAATAAAATGTTTAAAGTTTGTTACAGTTTCTATATGCAGATAACCACCAAAGCATAAGTTAAATATAGCATTAATTAGTAGATGTTATTACTAATCTATTTGTATCAATCACATTTTTATATGATGATTTGCTGCAGACTTGAATTAGTAGGAAGGTCCCTTTGTTTTTCCATGACTGTACCAAATCTAGCAAACTTTTTACTTAACTATGTATAATTTTTGCCATGCTTTAATTGAAATAGCATATTTGCTAACTTGTTTTTTTTTTTTTTTTTTTTTTTTTTGGGGGGGGGGGGGGTGTCTATACCATGTCTTGATTTATATGGTTGAACTATAAAATTGCGCTATTTCGTAAAATTTTCAGAACTATTTTATTTGTCTATAACTTGGCAATTTTGGTCTTTTGTTTTCATCCTAAATAAAGTATTTCATTTTGATTTGTTGTAGTGACAATGGAAGTATAAACCCTAGCTTTGAGTATATTTGAATTGCAAAATTTTCCAGTTACTGATATTGTGTATAACTTGTTCAAATAAGTGATGTATTTCCAATTTAGGAAAATCATTTAATTCTGTTAAATATTATTAGTACAGTAAAACATGTGATGATAGAACCTATCTAAAATGGAATCCTGCCTTAAATTAAAAAAAAAAAAAAAAAAAAAAAAAAAAAAAAGAAATCATGGTTTTGTCAAAATAAATACCATAGAATTAAACTTGTTGAAAGAAAATCCTGGCTAAAGTGGAACTTTTTCCTGGTCCCTTGTGATTTCTTCGTAGCAGGTTTTACTGTATATATTACAAAGATGTGTGTAAGAAACTATGTATTACATTATGCATCTTTCATTAGATATATAATAATGTTGTGTGTAAGAGTCTTGCATTGGAGGAATAACCCAATTTTACCCGAACCCGATACAACACCCGGGTCGGGTTAACTTTGTTTCAGGTTCAACTCAGTCTCGGGTTGACATTTGAATCTTGTGGGTAATGTTTAGGTTGATTTGATTTTTCAAAAGAAAGTCAACTATTTCTTCAGATGAAAAAGACTTGCTCAGTTTTCAGCATAAAAGATAAAATTGATATTCAATTCAATATATAACTGTAGATAATTTTTCTATAACTGTATTAAAATATGGATTAAATTTCTTCCATTTTGGGTTCATATTAAAATATGTCAGGTTCAGGTCTAGGTTTGGGTGAACTAAATAGAATTTTCGGGTTCGGGTCTGGTATAATCTGACCCATGCTGGACTCTATATAAGTTTTGCAAATAGATACGTTGGCAAGTATGCTCTATTCAAAATAATATTTTCCCTATTATATTTTAATTTTAATAATTACAAAAAAATCATTCTTTGTTTCTGTAACTTTTTTTTGCATAATAAATTTTTTTATTTAAAAAATGCTTTTTCTTTCCTCTAGCAGTATTAATTTAATGACAACCTTTTTATTTGACTTTTAAAATAATAGCCAAATCACTGCTAAAATACAGTATAGTACTTCTTGCTATAAACCAGTGTTAGAGGTCTGGACAGGCTGAAATTTCCCAGCTTAGCCCACTGTAAAAACTAAAAGTTTGAGCTAGGCCCATTCTGGCCCATTTATATTTTTACAGTTCATAGCCCAGTTTGGCTCGTACAAAAATCAATGAAATCAAGCCTGGCCTGTCTCAATTTCTGCCAAAAAGTTGGATTTTTCTTAACATACAATTAAGATTCTTTTAAAATCTACTGCAGATATATATTTGTATATTTCAGACTATATATTCGTAAGTCATAAAATACAGAATAACAGCATTAATGATCTCTTAGACTATTACACTCAAATAAAGATTTAAAAAAAAAAAAAAAATGTAGTTTAGAATAAAAGAAAAAGGATGGTTAAAACCATCATAACTTTTGAAGCTGTTTAATAGTATAAAAGTAGATTTTTGAAAATATTTCTCTCTAATTTATTAAAGTACAGTGGCGGACAAAAAAAACTGCATCACCTAGAAATATTAACATTTTGTAATGCTAATGAGTTATTTCGTTCAAATAAATTAATCTTGGTTGCTGTAAAGCAAGTTAAGATATTATTCTACATTTCTATTGGATAATATACCCCTTATGAAGTATTGCGCCATCAAATTTTTTAAAATGGTGCGGCAAAAGGGAAAAATGGTCATTTGTCTTGTTCTTTAAGTGGTAAATTGATGGCTTCGTATGTTCAATTGACGCAAGAAAAAAAAAAGTGTGATACTTGCTTTAGTTAAAGAAGGATATTCGACACGTGTGATCGCTAAAAAAATTGGTTGCAATCAATCGACAGTTTGGAGGACGATTAAATTAGAACGTAAAACTGATAATGTTGAGAGAAAGGCTGGATCGGGCCGAAAGATGGTGACCCTAAATTCTGATGATCGATATCTGAAACAGATGTATCTGAGTAATCGTCATGCAAGTGCTCCTGACTTAAAAATAATTTTTCAGAAAGTCTGTGGTGTTAATTTAAGCGCAAGAACTATCCAAAAACGACTTGTGGAATGCGGTTTGCATGCGTATCGCCCAAAGAAAAAGCCTTTACTTATAAAAAAAATTATGCAGAAACGACTTTCTTGGGTAAAAGAGCATGTCTCATGGACAAAGGCTCAGTGGGATTCAGTAATGTTTTCGGACGAATCTAAGTTCAACCTACATAGATCAGACGGTAAGCGGTATGCTCGAAGACGTAAAAGTGAAGCTTATCATCCAGACTGCATATTGCCTACTGTAAACTTCCCAGTCAGCTAAATGGTCTGGAGAGGTATATCTAGCAAATGTGTTAGATGTCTGAAACATATTACTGGAACTGTGAATGCACCTGTTTATACCGATATTTTAGAGGAGTGTGTAAAACCAGTTATTAAGGATGATTTTAAAGGTGCTAGAAATTGTATTTTTCAACAGGACTCTGCACTCTACCATACAGTGAAATTGGTAAATGCAATCTAACTTATTTATGAATTATTTTATTGCCTAATTTACAAGTTTTAATCTCCATAACATTAAGGATATTGGAAAAGTAATTTTCACCCAGTTTCTTCCCTTTAGGTGACGGCCTATCTGAAAAAATCTGGCATTAAAGTTTTGGAATGACCTGGGAATAGTCCTAACATGAATCCCATTGAAAATTGTTGGCATAAAATGGGTACAAAAATTGTTGCTCAGAAGCCTGCTACTAAAATAAAACTGCTGGAAAGCATTATTAGGGTCAGGTTGCATGAAATTGGCCAGGATTACATTCAGAATTTGATATATTCTATGCCGGACCACAGCAAGGCTGTCATCGCAGCTCTTGGAGGATCTACTAATTACTGAAGTGATCCTTATGCATGTATACACATCTAAGTATATATAATATGACTGCAGTTATGTAAAATTTACATTAACTACAGAATTTGTGCATCTATTACTTTGCTCCAATTTTTTTTAAATATTGCGTTTTTCACTTTTTTCCATTTTTCCAAATAATTATGCGTAAATAATTTATAAATCCCAATAAAATTTAATTTAGATTAATCCAACAACTGTATTTTATCGTAAAAATATCATCCTTCCATAATACCTGTACTTGAAAAACATTATTTGCAGCGTTTTCCACTGTTTCGCAGGTGATGCAGTTTTTTTGTCCGCCACTGTATATGCCCAAAGATTCTGTTAACAAAAGTTTATTATAACTATCACTTTTACAAAAAAAAAAAAAAAAAATTACCTACCCGACAGTTTTTGGGAACAATTAAGTCCAGGTACATCCCGTCCTGAGCCAATCAGTATCTAGGAAAATATGCATAAAAAGCTCTGATCATAAAAAAGAAAAACCTGCTATTGTTTGCAGATCATTTACTATAAAATTGCAGTAAAGGTATAGACTCATAATATTGTCTTCTTTTTTAATATAATTACTTTTTTGCATAAAGGATTATCTACATATTAAAATTTCTCTTTTTCTTTTGTATTCTAATCACAGCACTCACTTTTAGATTTTGTTTTAGTTTTTTGGGTCAAATTAGGCTAAGAATGGCAGTTAATTCTATCATTAGTTTTGATAATAGAGAGATATGTTCCTTATTGTTGTTTTACGGGGTTTGTACACTGTTAGCATCCACACAAAAGATCATAGTAACCAGAAAAGTTGTATAAAATTTTCTGTTATAAAATGTAATTTGTGTTATATTTATTTTTTTATACTTTCCAGTTATTAATTTATTGACCCTCATACTTTTTTCTTTAAGATCTTAATTTTATTATTATAAATTCATGGATGATAAAGCCCTTAGGCACTTTGTTTTACATCTGTTTTACATGTTGATATAGTTTTTAATATGTAGATGATCCATAATTTAAAAATTGCATTTATATTTGGAAAAGAGTCTTTCTTTTTTATACTCTTACCTTTATGGAGATTTTATTGTAAATCTGTGAATAAAAGCAGTTTTTTATGAACAAGGCTGTAATAAGTTAAAAACTAGTCATACGTTATAAATTGAAATATCCTGCTAATTTTACTTATTTCTGATGTCATTGTTAATTTCTCCCCACAAAAAATAAGCAATTAAAAAAAAAAAAGAAAAAGAAAAGGCAAAGACTAATTTAATAGTTATTGCACCTGACAGTGATTATTTAGCTAGTTCAACTGTTATAAAAAATTTTTGTTCCTTTATTCAAGCATGCCAGATTTCTGCTTATTTTGCTTGCTGTTTTTTTTTTTTTTTCAATTATTATTATTATTATTATTAACCTTAGTGATTATTGACCTTAGTGATGATTTCTAAAGTACAAAATTAATAAATTGAATAAAATTATTCCATTAAGTCTTACAAAAACAAACTTAAATAAAATCGACTTAAGGCTGTTGGTGAGTGAGATCTCAAATATCCCTAGTTAATGTTAAATCTATGGGCACGGATTGTTTGCTTATTTTTAAAATATCAGTAAATTAATATTCTTAATTTCTTTTTTCTGTGTATTCTTCTTAAAGGAGGTCTCTTTTTTTTTAAGTTTACAAAATATTTCTGAACTATATACAGTAAAACCTCTTTAAATCGACCACGCTCCATTCCATTAAAAATTGATTGCTCCAAGAAGTCTCTTAATGGAGGTCATGTTTAAATCTAGTTTTGGACAATCTAAAATAGGATTAAAAGTAGTGTTATGGAAATTTATTTTTCACGTTAGAGAAAGAGTATAAAAAATTAAATATCAAAATAAATTTTTTATTTAAATTCTTAAGTTTAACAACTACAGGGATTTTAAAAATGTATAAATTAATGTTTGCTGCTATTTTACAATTTTATATTTTATAATGTGTGTTTTTTTTTTTTTCCCTAAAAACTTTTGAAGTTCACTGAATAAATGCAATTTTTTTCGTCTTGAACAGATAAGGAAGATTCAATTATCTGTCTATTTTTTTTTTACAGTTTCCTGTGAGGAAAGGGCAGGGATTTTACTGTCAGTCACACCAGACTCGTCATCAGAATTGGATTCATTGCCTGGAAAGGCACAAAAGGGAATTAAAGAGTTAGTTTACCAGAATAAATAAAAAAATAATATAATAAGATTTAATGTATACATTCATGGTTTTGAAATTTCAAAAATTTTGCGAGGTCAAGCTATTGGTTAAACAATCAGGAAAGAGCGGGATTTCTTTCTGTTTCTTCAAACAAATGGAGGGCGTTCCACTGAGAATGGTCTCTGAATGGAGGTAAAATTAACATTGAACCTATAGTAATAAATTTTGTTCCATGAAAAAATGGTCCTTGAGGGAGGTGGTCACTTAATAAATGTGGTCACACAAGGAGGTTTCACCATACTTAATTTTATTTGAAGTGTGGAAATCTTATTTGCAGCTTGTCAGCTTTTAATGCATAAAATATTAAATTAAGTATATATTTTAGAAATATTTTGTCAACTAAAAAAGAAAGTCATTTTTTAAGAAGAATGTACTGAAAAGAGAAGTTACAAATGTTAATTTTCTGAGGAGATATTAAAAATACAAATGCATTCTATGCCTCTAGGTTTAATATTACTTACGAGAATTTGAGATCTCACTGACCAACACCTTTAATACTTTGAATGCACAAATACATGTACCATCAATAATTTCACTGAAGACAATTTTTTGCTATGAAATGAGACTTGATAATTTATTACAGTATGGGGCCACAATCATTCGGAATTTTCTGGATTTCAGGTCCTCAACCAAAACAATAACGAAACAGATGCAGTATATCTATATGCCCATGGTGACATTTTGCCTGCCACAAGGCAATCTATATCGCAAATTGCCGTGTTAGGATTATAAGGAGACATTTCGAGGTTGGGGTTACAGAATGGGGTGAACCTTTGTGTATCGATAAAGTATAGTTAGTATATAACTATATGAAAGCCATAAAGTGCAATACCCAGGGAGTCTTGAGAAAAAAGGTCTCAAAGTTTGTTTCACTTTATAATCTGATAAATTTCTACCTTTGGCCGGTGACTTTGCAGCTTGACTGGCAGCGCACCGGATTCTAGATTTTTCTGTTTGTGTCCGAATCCCAGCTAGGCTTATTTTTTGCAGCAAAAATTTTTATCCATTACTTTTGAACTACAATTGAAAAAAATATGTATAATCATTGAAATTTACAAAAAATATAAATTAAATATGTTTTGTAGCATATAAGTGCTGTTTTAAATATGCAATTTTGAATGTTTAAATGTATAATGAAAAGTAAAAAAAAAAAAAAGGTAATTTATATTTCTATAAACCAGAATTTTTTGCTGTTATTTAAAATTAGTTATTTAAATGAATAATCTACTATTTTTCACATAGAAATAAATTAAAGTATGTGATATTAATCTATAATATATTGTTTTAGTTTATTATACAAATATTTTAAATATTTCAGGATTTTTTTAAAAATATTCTTTTAAATTATTTTTTGCGATTTTTTTTAAAATCTCAGATTTTTGGTTTTGTTTATACTGTCTATGTAATATCTATTTTGAGCAATTTGGTATCTTTTAAAACTTATTTAAAGTAAATGGACAGTTATTCTAATTATAAACACAAGAATACAAGATTTAAAAAAATCAAAATTAAAACAATTAGTTGTTTTTAAAATACAATGTTTTGAAATACTATTAATACTAACTGAAAAATTAAAATTTAACAAATAATTAAAGCAACATAATATAATTTTATATATTGTTTTTTAATTTACTTCACTGTGACAAATAGTGGATTATTTATTTAAATAATAGTAAATAAATTTTAAAACAAGCGAAATTTTGTGATGTATAGGAGTATCAATTGCCTCCTTTTTTTTTTTTTTTTTTTAATTAAATATATAAACATGCAAAATTTCACACTTTAAATTGTATTATAAAAACATATTAAACAACAAAAAATAATTTGAATTGCTAAAAATAATTATTACATAGACCGTTATTCTAATTATAAAATAAAGAATCTGAGATTTTAAAAAATCATGTTTAAAATATAAAAGCATATTTTTAATAAGTCATTAAATTGTTTAAATGTTTGGATAATGAAACAAAATTAAAATAATATTTATAGATTTATATCGCATATTTTAATTTATTTTGTGAAAAATAGTAGATTATTCATTTAAATAACTGTAAATAATTTAAAATAACAGCAAAAATTTCTGGTCTATAGAAATATAAATTGTCTACTTTTTACTTTCCATTAAATATTTAAAAATGCAGAATTTCGTAGTTAAAACTGTATTTATATGATACAAAACATATATTTAATTAATATTTTTCATAAATTTCAATGATTATACATATTTTTTCAATTGTAGTTTGAAAGTAATTGATAATAAGTTTCACTGCAAAAAATAAGTCTAGCTGGGATTCCAACCCAAACAGAAAAATCTGGAAGCCAGTGTGCTGCCAACCAAGCTATGAAGCCATTTGGCAAAGGAAGAAATTTATCTGACTATAAACTGTGATGCAAACTTTAAGACCTTTTCTCTCAAGACCCCCTGGATATTGCACTTTATACTGTATGGTTTTCACATATTTATATACTAACTATATACCCTATCGATGCACAAACATTCACTGCATTCTGTGACCCCCAACCTTGAAACCTCTCTTTATTAGTGTAAATAAACAGACAAAAGCATAAATAAATAACAATTTAAAAAAAGATTGAAAATAAACAAAAGAAAATTTTTGTTATAAATCTTGCACATTATTAGCAACATATTGAGAAAATGAAAAGGCGTTGTTTTTCTCTAAGGGGGGGGGGGGATAATTTACAATATCTCGTTCGCATTTCAATATTTTTAGATGATTTTTTTTTTTTTTTTTTTTTTTTTTTTTCATTGGATAGCTGAGGTCAATCTCTATGCACGCTCCTTTGTACTTTTTTGATTTTAGTTGCAGTTTTTTTTATTCAGGATACTTTCACTTTCGAAACCGGATCCGAAAGTGAAAGTATCTTTGTAAAAAAACATGAAACCAAAATTGAAGAAGTACAAAGGAGCGTGCATAGAGATTGACCTCAGCTATCCAATGCAAAAAAAAAATCATTTAAAAATATTGAAATGCAAACGAGATATCGTAAATTATTTCCCCCATAGGATTAACATTAGGGAGGAGGTGTTTTCGACTGAGTGAAATAGCCCCTTAAAGAATGTTTCCTTTCCTTTCGCTTGGAAAAATGTTTTTTAAATAAATATTTTATTTTCTAAGATATTATGTGTTAAAATATTAATGAAGCTGCTGAGCTATGAATAAAATTTTAACTTGTAAAATAAAGTTAAATATATGTTTTAGAAATATTTTGCCAAGCAAAAAACAAAAGAAATATGCTCTAAGAAAAGTATACAGTAAAAAGAAGTTAAAAATTTTAATTTACTAATGGGAAATTTTAAATATATACATGTATTCCAGACCCATAGGATTATTATTGAAGACTGGTATCTGATGAGGAGCTTCAAGGGGACACTCTTGTAAAAGAAGTTTTGTTTTCCCTTCACCAATCATAAACTCCATATTCCATTCACATTTTGAAATTTTAAACAGGTGATTAATCATTACTAAATACAAACAAGAAAATTTGATTTTCATCATCAGAAAGTTGACATCTGATATATATGTAATATGTTTTTAAAAACTGCTTCTTTTAACCCCTTAAATCATCACAAAAATTTCAGAAAATTTGTTCAAAAATTGTCGATTTATTTTTATTGACCTATTTTATTAGTCATGAAATTCTGAATTAATTAGTTAAAGAAAGAGAGGGTTTTTTTTTTTTTTTTTTCAAATTTAGAGTACTCAGGATGGGTAAATTATTAAAAATTACAATTTTACTTACCTTATATATGGCTTTTTTTTTTGTACACAAGCTATATTTTATAATTGAGATTGCTTAAATGCCACTTTTTTGAAGTAGAAATATTCACCTTATTTAATGACAGATTAAATAATGCAACAACATTACCAATGTCAATCACATTATTTAAAAAAACTGGTGGGTGTCAAACAATCTGAATAAAAAAAAAAAAAGTAGCCTACACTGCCCATGAGAATCACAGCATGACAATTCTTTTTTTTTTTTTTTATGCAAATGACTGCCTGTGAAGGTATTGGGTGTGATGATTAAGGGGTTAAGCATTTAAAATGATCTCAGGGGTGACAAAATCTTTGAATAAACCATAATATCACAGTTGCCACAAGCAACTATTTTTATAATCTATTTGCACCATTATTCTTTAATTATAAATTTTGTATCATATTTCCCTTGCGAGTGCTGTTAAAGTGTATTAAAAGATTTTTGTTTTGAGAAAGTGGTGCGAGATAGAATTAAAATTGTGAGAAATTCAGCCCATGAGGGTCACGGGCACGACAAAATTTGTCCAAAAATTTTGCCCGTGAATGTATCGGGCACGGCAATTAAGGGGTTAAATTTGAAATATTTTTTTAAAGGCAATAAATTTTGAAATTTTTATTTAAATAAAAACTTAAAAATTTGCTTGTTTTTAGCACTTTCCAACCTAGTTGAAAAGTGCTTATGACTTCGGTTTGTCTGGCCGTCTGCCGTCTGTCCGTGCTCTAACTCCTGTAAATATGCTCGGATTGCTCTGCGATTTTTATATGTGTTATTGTCGCCATCTATAGCATGTTCCCTATTTCAACGGAAGTGTGTAGCACTTATAGTTATTTTACAGGGACACTCAAAAGAATTCCGTTATATTGCGTTCTATGGGGAAAAATCATTTGCGGTTTATTTAAATAATGTTTCACTAATTTAAACGCATTGAAATTTATATATATCACTAAGGTGCATTAGAAGAAGCTTAATATGGAATAGGGTGTGCATAGCACTTTTAGTTACTTTACAGGGACAGTCAAAAGAATTCCGTTACATTACGTCTATGGAGAAAAATCGTCTGCGGTTTATTTAAGTAATGTTTCACTATTTTAAACGCACTGAAATTTATATATATCACTAATGTGCATTACAAGAGGCTTACTACAGAATATTGTGTACATAGCGTTCATTTACAGGGACACACAAAAGAATTCTCTACTGCCTGTTAACAATAATTCCTGGAAGTGCATTATAAGTTACTGAACGCGATTTTAAATTTAACTCACTTTTTGTTTATTACGTGGTGTGTATAAATTCTGTAGATCCTATACAGGGAAGCACAAAAGTTCGCGAACACATTTCCGTTTATTGACAAACTCCAGATGGAGAATTTTAAACTGGGCTACGCGTTTCCTAACTGAACTAAAATTTAGCATTCTATGTAGTATATATACACACCTATAGATCCTATACAGGGCTGAATAAAAGTATTCGGATATTTTTCCGAATATTGTATATGTTGGAAATTCCTGAAATTATAATTTTAAATATGTTATGCGTTTTCCAAATTGTTTACTTAGATGTTATCTTTTAGCTTATTAAACGGTATGATTTGTAAAATTATTTTGGAAGCGTTGGAAAGTGCTACATAATCTATGCTTGACGCATGATTTTTCGTTCTTGTTTTAAATACAGTTGATTTTATTATCAGATCCATTTATTTCCCTTCTTCAATGTTAATCCTATGGGATAATTCCTATAATTTTTATGTATTATTATGAGATTGATACAAACGAAAACCTAAAATTTCTATTAATTAATTAAATACAAGGTGGTCATAATTAAAGTGCACATGTTTGAAGGGCTCTACAAGATAAACTATTTGGAATATTTTTAAATGCTTTGGTATTTATACTATTAAGAGTATGCAGAAATGAGTAATGCAATAAAAATTATTAGTTCAAAATTTTACCCATAGATATAGCAAATATTAACAAAAATAACTCATTTTAAATCAATATATTTTGAGATGATGATATTCTTTCATAGCAGCATTTATAATTACTACTAATTTTGATAAAAACACTTTATTGAGTTTGACTTTTTTTTAGCTAAAATTTTTGTGCTCGTAAGGCTCTTCATGGCTAAAACCTTATGCTAGAATCATGTGAAATTTGCGATAAAAAATATTAAAAATTTAGCTGGTAGGAAATTCTCTACTTTTTTTTTTAAATGATACACAGTGTCATCTATCAGATTTTATAATGATACAGTGTTATCTGTTAGATTTTTAAGCAGAGCTATTTTCCCCATTCTCTAAACTGTATAAATACCAAATCTTTTGAAAATATTCCAAATAATTCTTATATTACAGCTTGAAGAGCCCTTCAAACATGTGCACTTTATTTATGGCCAACCTGTAGCTATAATCTTAACCCTTTAACGTTCATTGGTTTCCCTATGAAACCACGAAACTTTAATTATGAAATTCAACAATGACAGCAGAATTTTAATAGAAATGTTTTCCATTTATTATATATGTGAAATATCGCTTTTTTATGTATAGAAATAAATTTGTTCATAATTTCCGGTGACAATCATTTATTTCAACATTTTAGCAATTGAAATGCTTTATCCATTAAATGGTTAAAGAAAAATGGATAACTGTTGTCATAAATCAAATTTTATAAATAATTCATAATAATAAATATAACAATAATATATATTAAGCTATTTGAGGAGAAAATTCTGTAATTACATGCATTATTATTGTTATTTGTCATTAATATATATGAGTTATTCAAGAAATTGCAAAATTACTAATAAATTTATGTTTTCTCTTTAATAGTGATTCACTTGCAGCAAGCTTTTTGGCTCTACATAATAAAAACACTTGTGTTACACTCAATAGCAAAAATAGTGCATCATAGCAACCAGTACTGCAGATTATTCTAGTAGCTTTAAAAAAACATTGGGCTTTAAAAAATTGCTAAAATGTATTTATTTTTTTAATCTAGATCAGTGGTTCCCAACATGGGGCATATGCCCCATGGGATTAATTTTACATTTTTGAGGCAATTTGACTTTTTAGAGGGGCAATTCCAAATTTGTTACTCACACATTCACTGTCAACTCTTCTTTTCTTTGTATATATATATATATTTTCTTTTGAAAAAGTAATAATAAAATTAATATGTGCAAAATTTAAAAATAAAAGGCCTGTTGTTGATTTAATAAAAAAAAGAGTTCCCAATCAAAAGTTTAAAATAGAATTTAAAACCAGAATAATTATAAAAATAATTTGACACCCCTTTTTTATGTTTAAAATTTTTCTGGTTATTAATGTATTTTACAATTTTTGCAACTCTTTTGATTATTTATTGAATGAGCCTGGTATTTCTATTCACTCTACTGTATGTTGCATGAACAAACTTTTACACGTGAAACCACTTAATGGTCTATCTAAATCCGACTGTCTTGAACATATTTAAACTATTTTTTTTTTTTAAATATCTAAACAAGGTACTACTAGCTGTGTAAAATTAAAAATCTTAAATAGCATTAGGAAAAGAAATGGGTGAATAGTAAATATCTATGGCACTAATGCAGGCCTCCTACACAGTAAATAAATATACATCATGACATACACATTTTAAAATCTGATGATATATGGCAGTCGATTGAGGCATTGACTTGGGAAGGGGAGTAAGTGCTAAAAAATCCATTTTTCCATTGATAAAATAGTAAATACCAAGGTTAATAGCACGAGGAAGAGAGAGCAAGTCCACATCCCATTTATTTTATTTCTTATGATGGCCGCAAGATGGCTTAGGTAGTAACTCCCATGCCTATGGGATGGAAAAAGGTAGTTTCATTTTTGGCACTTACTTCCCTTCCCATGTCAACGCCTCAATTAATCATAATGTAAAAGGTAACAAAGAGAAATGTGTTTCAATGGTAAATAATGGCTAATTCAAATTGATATAATAAATTATTAAAATTAATTATAAAATGTATCAACGTTATCAATTTTTATGTTAAATGAGAGAGTCACTTCAAGATGTTTTGTGAAGATAAAAATGCAGACCATATAAGTTTCTGTTTAACATTGTGATAAGTTGGAAAGGAACAACTTCTTTTTTGAATAAAGGTGAAGATGTATAGCTTCATTGTATTTATATAATTATGTTAAAAACATTTTTGTGACAGAAGATTCACCTCTTTGGTAAGTTTAAAAAAGTGAAATGAAAAGTTATTGTTAAGGTTCTGTGAGGCTTCCTCCATGCGAATAAAGTTCACTTTTTAAATAATTAGATATATATGTATGTTACAGAGTAAGGGGGATATCATGATTTTACAGATGCTTTGGTGGGGAAGGGCTAATCTGAACCACTGGTCTAGATTATTATTTTTATTGTATTATGTTATTTTCTTTGTAAATGAAAGTTTCCATTATTTTACATGTTATTATTTCCTGTGATGACAGGCTATACGAGTTGGAATTTACCAACTGGACAAAAAAAATGTCTGGGCCAGGATTCAAACCTGGGATCTCTTGGCTGAAGCTGCCATGCTCTACCAACTGAGCTATCCAGGTTGAATCTGGAGGGCATAATTCATCCATTTAACCTTATTGATCATACCTGCGATCTATTCTGTTTAGCTGATTAAAATATCAGACCAGATGCTATGATCAATACGGTTAACTGGATGAATTATGCCCTTCAGATTTGACCGGGATAGCTCAGTTGGTAGAGCATGGCAGCTTCAGCCAAGAGATCCCAGGTTCGAATCCTGGCCTGGACATTTTTCGTCCAGTTGGTAAATTACAACTCGTATGATTTCTTTACCAATTTGAATAATTGTGTTAAAATTAATCTAATGACAGGCTATGCCTGGTGTTGTTGAATTGCAGATAAATTTGCTGCAAATTGATACAGAAAATTCTGCAAGTGCGGCAATTACTTATGCTTTTTATTTTTCAAAACACTCAATGCATTTGGGTAACACATGTTCTGCATCTGCATTTAAAATGGTTTAAACAATTTCATCATCGCTAAATTTTTTATTAACCTTGTCACAATTCTACCAATCTAAATTTTCCTGTCTTCAAATGATTATTGTAACAAAATTCTGTTTTATTTAATATAGTGCTTCTCAAACTGTGGTTCCTCAAGGTTTGCCTTTTTGTTCCTCTTATATTTCCAAAAAAGACAGACAACATAAAATTCCAATGAATTTTGTATCGCACACTATAACTCAAAATATCTAAGCAATTAAAATTATTATAAAAGTGGTCCCCAGAGTATAAAAGTAGTCTGCCTGTTGTAAAAAGTTTGAGAAACACTGATATAATATAATATAATTTGCTATCTACTGAAATAATTTAACAGTAGTTTAACCATTTATTACTATTTTTACCATGTTTGAAGCTTTATTTAATTGATTTTAACTTTAAAAATATATGTACTTTTTCCAGAAATTCAGAATACAAACACTCTTAGATATGGTCTTGCAAGTCAGATGTTGAAAATTTTCAAGTCAAGTTAATCAAGTGTGTTGTACAATTGTGAGTGTCATATTAAATCATAATTGAGTGTCATATAATTGTAAACCTATTATACTTAAAATTTAGAAAAATGATCTTTTGAAATGTAGTATGTATGTGTTAGATATAAACTTTGATGGTGAAAACTAAATTTTCATAATTGTATTAGGTGAAGGGTAACCACCTATTTAAATTTCCCCATAGGTTAGCATGAAATTTCATGACTAGCGAAAACCATTGAAGCATCTTCTTAAACAAAATTACTTACTAAGGCAGGGTATCACTCACTTAGAATGTAAGGGAAGTGGAATAAGCAAAATCAGAGATAATTTAAAATTTTCTTTAAAAGTTGGGGAATTAAAGCTTATTAGATGCAAAATTTTTCTATATTTTGTTTGAAATAACCATTTATTTGCTACTTTTCCTTCCAACACTATCCTCTAATAAAAGTAAAGAAACTGTTTACAAATATCTGCAAATGTTTAGCTTTATTAGCAATTTCTCATCTGTCTGTAAGTTGCTCTTTTATTCATCTGATACTTTTCTTTAACCACTTCGGCATGGCACTTGTCATCTGTGTAGCATTATTCACAGGTCACAGTTGAAAGCAAGTGTAGAACAATATACTCCTGAAAGCTTGAGCTGCATTACAGATAGAAATAACAAATTAAGAAATTGAGTATTTTGCTGTTGTTACTTGTAACGCTATTGTTACATGTCAGGAAATTTAAATCTAGTTATTTCTAAATAGCCTTTACCTTATTTAATGTGGCCACAGTGCTTACAGGTGGACCCTCCTGGTTGGGCACATTAAAAATCCCTCAGGACTTGGCTGCAGCGGTTGATGTGCCTGACGGGCACCACTCGGCACCTGGCAGCATAGCTCAGTTTTACCTTATTTAATTGCAGAAATTTGCAATTAAATACAATGTTAAAATACAATTAAATACAATTAATATGTTTAATGCCTTTAATTCATTGTTTTATTTTCATTTCAATTTTAATGAAAAAGTAGTGTAAAAAAGATATAATACATTTTGTACCTAGTATTCCCTTTTTTTTATATAACAGTCAGGGTCCCAGCTGATGGCTATTTAAATATTTTATTTATACTACTATTTCCAAACAGTAATCTTTGTGATACATTTTAACATTTCCAAGTGAAATCTTCCACGAAGTTTGTTTGCAAATAGTGAGGGATGGGGAATTGCATAAATCTACTCGCCACTGGTGAGTGGATTTTCTAACCAGGCAAGTGAATTTTTAGGCAGTCTTTTAAAGACTGTAGTCAATAAAAAAAAAAAAAAAAAAAAAAAAAAAAAAAAAAAAAAATATATATATATATATATCAGTTGTCCATGTTTTGTGTTTTTTCCAATTTCTGCAATATAAACATGGCACTAAGTCCTAACCTACCTATTAAATTTTCCTCTGTCCTAAACTAATCTTTCTTAATTTTGTGCAAATAATAATATTAATATGGTGATGCATTGTAGTAATGAATTACTTTTGCAGTCATGTAAATTTTACAATAACTATTTTTGACTATATATTTTGATTGCATATTGCTGGTTAATAAGATTTTACAAAAATTCCCCATCTCTGCAAATAAAAATAAACTTTAAAAATAGTGTTTAGTGGTACCCCTGAACAATGTAGTACTTTAGTTGCCACCATTACTGAAATTCCATTAAAACTTACAAAAAATTAATATATCAGAGACTAATTTAAATTTCAAAATTTTTAAAAGTTATTAATTGGGTCCTTTATAGCTTGTGATTCTGATTCCCTTTAATCTTGGAGGAGACTGCAAAATACAAACACATAGTAGAGTTTAATCTAGGAAAAAGAGATTTGTAGCTTTTTGGCTAATTGCAGCCAATAACTGTTAGCCAAATAAAAATAGCTTTAGCCAAGAAAAAAAAACTTTTATTTATACAAAATTTCTATATAAATGAGTATTATTTTTAATTATACAATATACAAACGGTACACCACTCTAAGATTGACCCTCTCGAGATTTGGCCATACATCACACATTAAATGCTTTTTTAAATGGAAATTCTTTTCAAACTTCCCCTTCCAAATTAATCACCATTAAGTTACTTAATTTTTTATTGTAAGTCTATTTCTCAAGTCAGTTTTTGTTATATTCACGAGACTCAATCCCGTTTCACAATCTGCTGTAGACAACAGAATTGTTGCTACAAATTCATACAAAGAAGTCACATTAGGAAATATGTCAGTAATGCCATTTTTATAGAAAAAAGAATACAATCAGCTGGTTTCATTTCTTTACCCCTTGTAGCCAGAACCTGCCTGAACAATTTCCATTCATGAACCGTTTTGGTTTCATTTCCTAAATTAGGATCATCAACAAAAAATAAACAAACACTTTTAATTTCCTCAATACTTGTTTAATGCAAATGACGTCATACTATTTGTAAGATGCTTGCACAGAGAGGATAAGACAAATTTTGAAATGAGTTGCCGGGACAGGGGCGGTTTGAGATTTTTTTTCACGCGGCAGCTGCAGGTTTACGAAAGGCAGGAACAACAAAATGGAAATGATATATATTTTTTTGGCAGTTGCTATTTGGCTAATCCACTAAATGTTTTGGGGGCAAAAAGTGCTTTCAGTTAGCTTTTTGGCTATTTGGCTAGCTCTAGATTAAACCCTACATAGCCAGATTTTAATATAATAGATGTGTGACTGCCAATTAAATTTATTGGCTTTGAGCATTGTTTTAGTAGTTGTCGACTAAAGCCATCACAATGGCTCTGTGCATTGATCTGACAGCTGTTGTATAAAGTCAACAATTGGCTCTGTCCCTTGACCTGACAATTGTCGGCTAAAGTCAACAATTGGCTGTGTGCATTGATCTGATTGTTGTCTACTAAAGCCAACAATTGGTTTTATGCATTGATATTTGACAATATGTTTTGTGCATTGACCTTTGACAATCGATTGTGGGCATGTTCTGATAGTTGTCAACTAAAGTTCACAATTGGCTGTGTCTTTAATCTGATAGTTGTTGATTAAATTGTATGATAATACCTTTATGTTATTTATTATGATATATGTTAAACATGACCATAAGAATTAGGTGCATTCTCAAAAGCTGGGGTTGGAAGTAATATGCTATAAGTAACAAAACTACAGTATTCGCTACTTTTTACAGTAGATTGTAATGTAACATGTTACATTTTTAATAATATATTGTAGTGAACAACACTATTTTTAATGCTACTTCAGGGAGAAAAAATATGCCAGTCTACAAATCAAGTGGCTGTAACTTGTTTTATTATGTGCAAAATTTGTTCGGCTAAACAATTTGCGAATCTCAGCTGCAGTGTATAGCAATGCATCACACGAAGTCATAGATTTTTCCTACTGATACTGGCTGCTAAAGCCAAGTACTAACACACCAAAAAAAGATATATTTTCTTGCTAGCAACACAATCTTCATGTTTAAATGCCAAAATTGGAATTGCTTTATTTGCAGATTTATTTATTGTTGAATTTAGAGTTATTTTTTTGTAATTTTCTACATTATAAAATTAGATAACTCAATAACATTAACTTTCAGCAGAACTCAATACTATTAGTATGTTAAGAGTGTATTGGAGAGTTAAGCAAACAAATTGATACATATTGATAAATACATGCCAATCATGTATATTAAATGAACAAGCAATTTTCCCGTCTACAGATGATATCGTAAACAGCCGGATAATTTTTCACAAAACATGCCTACTATACTAAATCGGGCATGAGAAAATGATTTAGCTAGGTCCTGAATTCGAGATAATTTGTCTTGGCAGGTTAAAACAAGCTCAGTGCTGAAAATGCTACTTGCAATACATCCAAAAATACTCAAATGATTTTCACGAAACTTGCCTCCTGTACTAAACGAGCATGAGAGAATGATCTAGCTAAATTTCGGAATGTTCCCAAATTTGGGAATGTTCGTTTTGACAGGTTAAACTCAATTCCTCACTATAAATGCTGTTATAATTTGAAAATGGCTCTAACGATTTTCTCAAAACTTAACTTTCTCGTGCCTGAATTAGTATAGAAGTTATCTAGCTAGGTCTCTAATTCGGGAAAATTTTTTGGTATGGTTAAAACAAACTCATTACTCAAAATGATGATATTAATCTGAAACAATTCCAATAATTTTTATGAAATAAGCTTATTCAAATACAAGGAAACCACACAACTAAGTTTTGACTTCTGAAAAATTTGTTATGACTGGTTTAAGTATTTTTCTTACATTTAATCTTCCTTAATTGGAATTCTCGCCAATACAATTTGTTGTTGATTATCAACCCGAAAAAGGATGATCTCGTAGGTGGCACTAACAGTTTGCCTTCTATGCTAAATTGAGCACAAGATAATGGCCTGTTGTTGTGTCGTACCTAAAACTTCCCTAGGCAGACACAAACACATGGTAGAAAAAATAAATCTACCAAATTATTAAATTTCATTCATACTTGAGTTTAATGGTGAATGCAAAAAGACCTGATTGTATAGATTGTACATAAATATTCCCCCCAAAAGCCTAAATAAAAGAGGATAAAACATTATTTGCTGCTGTAGGAAAATAATTAACACATGAGAGATTTTCTTTGTTGCATGAAAAATTTAAAGTTTATTAAAAAGTAATAAAAATTGATTTAGTTTACATACAAAATTATTTATAGTTTATTTTTACAACAGACTATTTATTTTTAAACATGTTAAATTTTTATTTAAAGAATCAATTCATTTAAAAATTTAATACTCCAGAGTAAGACAAAAAGTAAATACCTTACAATTAATTTGTAACATTATTTCGTGGTCTGTCACTATAAATTCTTTGATGCAATTCTCAAACTTCTACAGCATTTTCATACAACAATTCTCTTGTTCTATCAAACTGTTGCTGCTAAACTCTCAGGCCGATCTCCGTCAAAGTCCTTCATGCTCCTCTCATGCTTTCTCCAACCTTCCTTTCCAACTCCAGTACGTCAAAAACTTCTTTTCTCCCTGAATGGCTAGCCTTATAGCCTCTTGCTTTAGCATAGTTTCGCTTTGTGCTTCGGCAAAGAGTACGATGGCACGCCGAAAACAATGACGTTCTAACTTGTTGTTCATTTGAAAACTTTTTAGAAATTGATTACTTGATGTACAGTTTATACTTTGTATACTTCCTTTTTCAGTAATTTCTGATTTAAAAATTGAGTAAAAACACTTGTAAAATGTGATCCGATTGCCGCGCAAGAATACAAAAACCTCGTTACTTGGAACCATGTGCTTAGTAAAATATGAAATAATAAGTTAACTTATATATTTTTTAACAGAACATCTCTAAAAACTTTTTAAATAATAATAATTTTACATTTAAATACATATTTTCAAAGTTAAATTACAAACCAGCTATAACTTTAGCTATTTTTTTAAGACACTTTGAAATACAGTAGAGTCTCCAAAATCCGCACAGCTTGGGACCAAAGGCTGTGCGGATTTTAGAATTTTGCGAATTTTAGAGTTTTGCAAATTCTGGATTAAATGATTTTTTTTCAACTTACCTGTGTCCATTTAAAAGAAGATTTAATAATTCAATTTAAATAATCAAAACTTGAATACCTTTAATTTGCCTGCAGATTTTTATTTCAATATACAAAATTATTTTTTATTACAACTTTTGAACATTTCCTGTATAGTTTTTTGCTTCAGAACTATCCCTTTTTCTTGAAGTTTTTTTTGCATTCATTTAATCTCAGTATAAAGTTCTTAAACAGTACATAGTATCACAATATATCTTTATTATAAAAACGTAATTACTATAGTCAAAATATATTTAACTTACCCATATTTCTCTATTTTCTGTTCACTATTAATAGCTCAATCTTTAAAAGTATTTACTGTATATTTTACAATAGTTGATAAATTATATTTATTTCATAAGCACACCGCATACAGCGATATTCGATTAAAACAATAATCGATTGACGTAGTATGCATATTGGCGTAGTACATATTTTTTTTCCTATTATATTTTAAGATAATCTGTGTTTCTATATTAATAGCTCACTCTTTAAAAGTATTTATTGTATACTTTACAATAGTTGATAAATTATATTTATTTCATAAGCACACCACATACGGTAATATTCGATTAAAACGATAATCGAAAAATCGATTGGCGTAGTACGTATGTTAGGAAAAAGCAGTCCCTAGTTCTTATCACCATGCTTATTCTTTCACTTACCTCATTTACATTTCATTAAAGTTATTTATAATACATTATATACTATACTTTCATGATATAATATTTTTTATTTAATCATTAAATATAATACAATACTTTAAATATACTAAATATAATTACTTTAAAGCTTACCTTTTATTTAATTTATCCTTAAGAAATATACTTGATAAATATCTTTCAGTGACATCTTTGATAAATGTTTTTATTAAAAATAACATTAAGTCACTTTTAATAAACTTTCTTTCAAACTACCGTTTCATATTTTATAATGTTTAAAGCCCTTTTTCTTCACATTTCAATCCCTTGCTCACGAAATTTCCGGATAGCATCGTATCGACACATCGACCGTATCTCTTGTTTATCTGAGTAGTTCTTCTGAACGCTCATAGATGGCGGTGTGATTCAACGCAGTCGTGGTTCGTTCCTTGCCTCGTGCCGATGTTGTTAGATTTGCATACGGCATTCGAGAAGCTGATAGAAAAAGCGATCGGACATGCGTGGAAGCTTTTCTTTTAGGGTGTTGTAAGTATAAATAGTTCTGTCCATTGACATTCGTTGTGCTTGCATCCTTTTAGTTGTTTGTTTTTATCCTCGTGTAGCGTATGGAGAAATGAGAAAGCTGTTGTTTTAATCTTACCGGTATAATGTAATTGAACGGAAAGTCGTTTATAAAAGTATTGTTTTAGTGTTACATGTGAAGGAATATAATTGTTAAGATTAAGATCGTAAAGCTGTGTTTGATTTCTTTGGAACTCTGGACATTTTAGTATTTTTAACGATGATCGATAATGGTGAAGCCTGATGGTTTTTCCCCGTATGTTTTTAAGGTGAAATACGTGTGGTGAACCTGGCTGGATATCTTCCTTATCGAGCGAACATCGGGTGTCAACTTTGTGTTAGTCAACGTGCTCATTGTTCTAAAGTATCGACATATAAGTGTTTAAATATCTTCAATTGGATTTTCCTTTTATGTGGTGCTTTTCAATTAAAGTTGTGCTGGAGATCTATTTGCTGTCTATTGGATATTAAAACAAGTTTCATTCAAGTTTTTCACAAATCAAATAAAGTTAGAAATGAACGTTTTAATTTATTTATCTTGGGTTCCAGAAAGGAAATATGATTTGTTTAATGAAGCTTTGGTTACACGTCATGATGTCTATTGTTTATTTAAATAAATTTATTTCTATTTTTAAGTAAGTGATTATATATATTTAAGTTTACTATATTTGCATTTTTACATGTGTTAAGTTTTGAATTATTTATTCAAAACTTAACTTATTGATTGTTTTAAATATAGTTGTCTTTAATTCTAATATTCATGGAATTCATACATTTACTTTAATAGTTAGTTTAGTTGGACGTATATTTCATGTTAAAATTGAATCGTAATTTAATAGTTTAAATTAACTTTTTGGGGTTATTAAAATCAGCTATTACGCTTCTGCTGTAAATTTAATCTGCTATTTCTTCTAAACCCCAGTCAGTACATTTGTGCTGACCAATAACGTATTTTTTTTCCTATTGTATTTTGAGATAACCTGTGTTTTATTGTTAATTCATATATCTTGTAAGATTTTATCGCTATTCTTGTTACTTTTAATCCAATCTTGCCTATCGTTTTTTATGGTGACTATTTCATTTTTACCGATTTTTCAATGATGCAGTGCTTCTAATGGGTGCGGCGCTTACGTGTATATATATATTTTTTTTTTTACCGATTTTTTAATGATGCGGCGCTTACGATAGGTGCGGCGCATATTTCCGAAAATACGGTAAATTTATGTTAAAAATAATTTTATTTTTGTTCAATAATATTTTGACCAAAAATTATAAAGTTTACTTCTTAACTGCAAATTTCATTGTTTACATTTTGCAAAGCACACAGATTTTGGAGTTTTGCGGATTTTAGAAGCGCAGATTTTCGAGACTCTACTGTATTATTAATTTGAATTTTACATATATAATATTCATAAATATCCAAGGAAAAAGTCTTTACATCAGCGGGCGCCGAGCCAATGCAAAAAATCTCCTCAAAACATTATTAAACACTACAATATATAACATAATATAATATGGAGTAATTTGCAACAATTGCCTACCAGAAATTAGAGATATCCTAAAGTTAGAAAAAGTAACTATTTAAATAAAACAGCCTAAAAAACCATAACCCCTTTTATTTATTAATTTTATTTATTTATTTATTTAATTTTTATTATTTATTTATTTTTTAATTATTTAGAAACCCAAATTATCAACATAACACTGTCTTTATCCAGAATATTGTAAAATTTGTTTTAACTGGCTAAAAAAGATATTTCTAAATCAAATTGATTTTATCAAATGTTGATTTGGTGTGTTTAAATATTTGGTACTTTTATATTTTTGGGGTGCAGGTGATGAATTGCCAAATATTGTTGTTTCTATCTCCATCATTTGTATTGCATACATTTAATTTAAAAAGCAAACCTTTTACTCATTTAATTTAAAATACAATCTTTTACAATACATATATTGCATACATTTAAAATACACCCCCCCCCCCCCCCCCCCGTAATTCTTTTAAAATACCAAAAAATAAAAATATATAAGAAGAACGAGCAGGGAAGACATAGCTATGCTCAGTCAAAATTAAATTTGGGTTCAAATATCATGACCCACGACCAAAATGACCCACTAATTGAATTTTCTCGAACATGTGACTTAGCCCAACAGTCTTCTCGTGCCCGAAAACCATAGGATGCAAAATTTAGTATAAATAGTCTGAGCCGTCTTTAAGATAAAATAGCTTGACCCATAATGACCCACGACCAAAAATGACCCACTAATCGAAATTTCTCGAACATGTGACCTAGCCTAATAGTATTCTTGTTCCCTAAACCTGTAGCTCAGGGCTGCCATTTGCTACTAAAATGCTACTTTTTGCTACTATTTTCAGCTTCAGGAGACTAAGGCAACTTTTTTCAGCAAAAAAGGCTTGAAAAGCAACTATTTCTGACAAATAGGCAACTATTTTATGAAAAAGGAGACTTTTTGAAAATTTTATTCTAGCTTTTTCAAATACATGTTGCAGGAAATATGAAACAATAATTTTTTTTTATCAATTTTTCCAGATGTTCGATACCACCACCAAGCAGCACTTTTCTTGACCAAGAGTCAATTTCACTCATTTTTCTACTAATTGTTCTTATTGCTGCTGCTTAGTAACAGTAAGCAAATAAGCAATGATATACTTTGATCCCCCAGCATACATAGTTTTAAATCATAAAGTTCTATTTCTCAAATGAAAAAAAAATTGCCCTATTTGTTGCTCACTAATAACAATAAATAAATCATCTAAATAACCTTCTTCATAAAAAAATTCTGCTTCCTCCTTTATCCTCATCTCACCCTCATGCTGTGTTTCAAATCGTTTTAAGTCTTTATTATTATTATTATTATTAAGAAAAGACATCTGCCCTACTTACTGATCACTGCTTCTAATAACAATAAATAAATATAATGATTATCTAAATTCTCTCCCGCCTCCCCCACAGCAACAAGGAAATTTAAAATCTGTATTTTTATTTTTAAAAAATTCACCTGTCCTACTTGTTGCTTTCTAGTGCAGTAAATATATAATCAGGCTTATAAACTACCCCTTCCTTCTAAATTTTTGGTTCTCTGCCCAACCCCTCCAGCATGAGGATTTTCAAATCTTTCAAAACTTTATTTTAAGAAAAATAATTCTCCCCTATTTGTTGTTAACTAATAACATTAAATTAAAAAAATAATAATAATCATCCACCTCTCCCTCTCAAATTTACATTTCTCCCTCCTCCCACCTCCAGTGTAGAAAGAGGTTTAAAATATTTATTTAGAGAAAAAGTCTCGCCCAACTGTGCTATAATATGGGCTTAAAATATTTAAAACTCTTTATTTTAAAAAAAAAAGTCTGTCATATCCATTGCTTTCTAGCAACAATAAATAATTAATCAATTATCTAAACTACCCCCCACCCACGCCCAATTTTTGTTTTCTCCCACTTCTGCAATTTCAAACTCTTTAAAGTTTGAATTTTATATTAAAAAAAAATTGCTGTATTTGAAACTTTGTAGTAATGATAAATATCAATAACCTAAATTCTTTCCCCCTGAAAATTTTCATTTGTAAATATTTTTTCAAATAGATTTTCGTAATGTGTAGTGCATCGCCCTAAATCAGGACGCCAACTATATTGTAGTATTCTTCAAAAAATGTCATTTCAAAGTAAGCAAATATACATGTAAAATAAAAACTTTCCTTATAGTGCAGTTTCAAACTCTGTAAAATATTTTAAATCCCTTAAAGCTGCAGTTTAGGAAAAGTTCCGTTCCAAGAAAAATTTCTTTAAGTTCATTACGAAAGTAAAAATGAAATGCTGAAAATATCACTATTATATCTGCAACTAACAAGAGCTACATCAAGTGTTGATCCAAAAGGTGCAGCAAACTAAACTTGAATGTCATTAAAACTAGAATGGATTTACTTTTAACAATTTTGTTTCATAATAATTAGATAATATGTAAAAAAGTACTGAATTTGTGCAGATTGTATATAAAATGTTGGATTGTTATAATCAGAAAAACTTTAAAGGAATGACTAGGGAATAGTCAAAAAATTTGTAAAAGGGAAATCATTATCTACCCTGATCTCAACTCTGTGACTATTTTGGATAATACTTTATATGCAACTATTTTGCTACTAAATCAGCCATGATATGCGACTATTTTTGCTACTATTTTTGTCTTCAAATGCTACTAAAGCAACTATTTTGAATAATTTTTGGAATGGCAGCCCTGGTAGCTAAATTTGGTGTGCTAAATTTATTTCAAATCCTCTGAACTGTTTTTAAGATAAAATAGCTTGACCCATAATGACCCATGACCAAAATGACCCACTAATTGAATTTTCTTGAACATGTGACCCAGCCCAATAGTTTTCTCGTGCCCGAAAATAATCGGATACCAAATTTCGTCAAAATTGTTTGAACCATTTTTTAGATACAATTAGCTTGACCATGACCCAAAATGACCCACTAATTGAATTTTCTCGAACATGGTGACCTAGCCAACAGTCTTCTCATGCCCGAAAACCATTGGATGCAAAATTTAGTGTAAATTGAGCCGCTTTTTAGATCTTGACCCACAATGACCCAGAAATGACCCACTAATTGAATTTTCTCAGACATGTGACCTAGCCCAATGATTTTATCATGCTCGAAACTCGTAGGACACAAAATTTAATCAAAATCGTTAGAGCCGCTTTTTAGATAAAATTAATTTGACCCGCTTTGACCCAGAAATGACCCACTAATCGAAAGTTCTCGAACATGTGACCCAGCCCAATAGTCTTCTCATGCCTGAAAATGGTCTGATACAAAATTTCATCAAAATCGTTTGAACAGTTTTTTAGATACAATTAGCTAGACCATAACCCAAAATGACCCACTAATCGAATTTTCTCGAACATGTGACCTAGCCCAATGGTTTTCTGGTGCCCCAAAACGGTAGGATGCGAAATTTCGTCAAAATTGTTAGAGCCGTTTTTAAGATAAAATTTGTATATATAACCACACACAAGATTTGCTCGTATTAGAATATATGATAATACAGTAGAACTCCAGTTATATGTTTTGCTCGGGACCAGATAACAAAATGTATAACTCAGTAAAATGTACAACTCAATCAATGGTCTACCAGAACCATTTTTTAAATACGTCGTAAAAACTTTGTTCTGCTAAGGAGTTTGTTACCTTTAATATTGAAAACGGAAGTTTCCTAAGTATTACTGCACCCATGACATAAATTTTTGGAAATAGAACAAAGTAGAAAAAAGGCACGTAAGAAAAGTACACATGAAGTTAATTTATCATAAAATCTTTACTAAAAATATTTTTAATACACATAGAATACTTAAAACAAATCATTGGAATCGCCTTGGCATGTAAACCATTTATCAAAAGACATTTCAGCAGTTTACTGAATCTTGTTGAAATAATCACTAATCTTCTGTTGTTTCTTTTCTTCAGAGACAACATTGAACAGCAAACTTTGGATTTCTATTAATAATGCACAATGCCGCTTTCTTATCGTTACTGTTTAACCACTTTACTGCGTCAAAAGCCCTCAGATCAGCTCCAAAGTTTGAGTTTGATCTTTCAAATCAGACTCATCTGACATGTCGTCAGTGTTTTCGGTTACAAAATGTATAAATGACACAAATTTTGTCTGGGCATGCAAAAACGTAACGTATAACTGAGGGAAATGTATGACTCAAAACTTATAACCCAGTTAATTTTTAATGGCAAACGACCGGGACCTCTGAGTTGTAAAGTATAACTGAGGGAAACGTACAACTAAGGTAACGTATATCTGGAGTTCAACTGTACCACAAACTAATTTATTTCAACATCAACGCATTGTTTCTAATCTATAAACATGAAAAATAAATGCTAATTTTGGCGAGATTTGCTCCTCATTAACATAAAAGTACCTAATATTTTCATAAACATTCTGTAAATATACTAACATTTCTTGATAGATAACTGCACTTATATTTTTGATATGTTTAAATTCACTACCATGTTGTTACAACAATCGCTATAGTTTGATGCAATGGCAATACACCCTGGCACAAAATTAGCAGCAATTTTAAAAACAAAGTTTTTCTGCCATACTTACCACATTGTTGCCAAAATAACTCATGTTTTCTGCCAAATATTGACCTGGGCAGTGAATGAAGAATCCTTTAAATTTTTATAAAACATGGAAAATAGAACTCAAAGTATGCCTGACATAATCTCATTCATAAAAAAAAAAAAATTATTTTTATAAATAACAATCCAAATTTCCTGCTATATACAAAGTTTTTTTTAAACTTTATACTCAAGTGAATGCTTCAGAATTCAAAATCTAAGTTCTAATCCCTTTTAGAAACTAGAAGTGTTATTTAATGTAGAAATGAATAATAAATATTTGTCTCATAGACCTTCCAATAACTAGACCCCCAAATAGTAACCTTTCTGGGGTCCAACATCACCTATCCACCATACGTGATGCCCACTTAATTCAGCTCGCCAAACTGTTTTTTCTCCTGCCAAAATCTACTTGCAATTTCTGTCTTGGGGGCACTCTTGGGGTCATGGAGACAGTTCAGTTACACAAAAGGTGTTTGTACTAGAAAGCATTGTTGGTGGGGAAATCCTTTTTGACATTCTACAATATATTGTTTTGCAATTGGAAATGTACCAGAGAAAAATTTTGGTTTCCAGAAATTGACACTTTCAAATAATTTTCAACAATAACAAAACTTCTATCATAATTAAATGTAAATTTTAATTTAATGATTCACATCCACTTTATAACTTTGAGTTTCCTTAAATTTTATTAAAAGAAAAAATAATTGTGTAAATGTGAAAACCGCCAAACATTATTAATACTTTAATTAGAAATTTTTCTTTACTTTCATTATATTTTTATTAAAATGTTTGAAATGTTTTCAAAGAGGGAAAATATTTGATAACTAATTGAAGTAGATGTAGTATGGAAGCAATAATTTATTATGCTTAGTGTTTTATGTTTTATCGCCTAGTGTTAGTCCATTTTGAGGTGAAGGTCAGCCCTTTGTAAGCAGAATATACCTAAGCTTGTTCTAAAATAATAATAATAAAATTTTCCATTCAACTGTGGGAAACTTTCTGATACAGTCACAAACTCATTTTTAAGTGCAGAAACACAAAATTTGAAGAGAATTGTATTTAATTTGGAATCAAACAATGTTCTCCACTTTAGGAAAAATGTATTACACCTTGAGTTACATATGATTAATGTCTTATGGCGACAGTTCTCTGACTGTAGCGTCCAAAAATTCAGTTCAAAACATTAATTTTGATATTATTTTTTGAAATATCCTTTCCCTTTATCGAAATATGGAAACCGATACTCTATTTTCTGAATAAGAGCATTTACAAGTACTCTATCTCACCCCTCCCTCCCAAAATTATAAGTCTAGATATGCCACAGATAGATTAATATAGTATTTAAAAATATTCTCAAATATTCTAAAAAGAGTAAAAGTTCTGGAAGAAGATGGGGGGGGGGGGTCACTGTTCTAGTGCTTATCATAAAAACATAGCATAAATCTTCAACTTTTATTTATTTCAGACCTGCCAACCTTTGAAAATGAGAAATAGTAGCACACCAAATTCAATTTTATCTGAAAGTTGGTTGGTTGGTGGCTGTTTTTTAGGCTGTAAATTTTAAGCGAGCAAATACTAATCAATTAAACGCATGTGTATATCCATAAGCACACAAAGTAGGAGACTCTTTTGTTTTTGCTAATTTTTTTTGTTGTGGGTGGGATTGATTAAACATAATTATTCCTATTCAATTAATGCTCTGTCCACTCCTAAGCCAAATTTCTGAACTTCACAGTGAATTTTCTGAAAGATTCCAAGGTGGTTGGAGGGAGGGGGTGATGGAACTACGGATATATCTTCCAGAGAAAAATGTCTGAGTTAGAGTCTTCATCAGGTCAAGTAAGCTGATACAACCGGGAGTGGGGTGTCCACTCCCACCACTTTTTTTTGCGTCCCTTTGACGAAATTTGCGATCTTTTGACGAAATTTGCAGTTTTTTTCGAGATCTGTTGATAAAATTTTTGTTTTTTTCCGATATTTTTTGACGAAATTTGTCGTTTTTCGCAATGTTTTTGACGAAATTTGCCGTTTTTTCATGATTTTCTGACGAAAGTCACGTTTTTCCCGCAATCTGTTGACAAAATTTGTTGTTTTTTTGCGATCTTTTAACGAAATTTGCCGCTTTTCGCAATGTTTCTGACGAAATTTGCATTTTTTCGCGATTCTCTGACAAAAGTCACGTTTTTCCCGCGATTCTTTGACAAAATTGGTGGCTTTTCTTCGAACGAAAGACTTGATTTTTTTCGGCGATCATTTGCCGAAATACCGATACATTTAACGTCCGAATTTTCGGATTTATGACCGATATTTTTTTTTTCAGAAATCGTTGCCTTAATTTTTCGGAAAATTCGGACCAGAATCACCCCTGAACGATCTTTTGACGAAATTCGCATTTTTTCAGCAATCAGTTGAATGAAATTCACGTTTTTTCGGCGATACTTTGGTGAAATTTGCTTTTCCCCCGCCAAGTTTTTGACGAAATTCGCGTTTTTTCAGCGATCCTGTAACGAAATTCACATTTCTTAGCTCGATCCTGTGACGAAATTCGTGATTTTTCGTGCGATCCTGTGATGAAATCCGTGATTTTTCAAGTAATCCCATGACAAAATTCGCATTTTTTTTTTTTTTTTTTTTTTTTGCAGAAAATCGTAGTTTTAGACAGATTTTCATAGCATCGTAGTTTGTGGCTCAAAATCGTAGCAACTACGATTTTTCCGTAGCAGTTGGCAGCTCTTTTATTTATTTTTTTACTGAATACATGTTTATCTGAGTATTTTAAAAAAAGAGGAGTGGGGGAGGGTTAAATGTATCAATAATGGGCATAAAATCTTTACCAATTTAGCTGAAAATCTAAGTAAACAAATTTAATTTTTTAATTGCACTTACCAGAATGTAATATGAACAAAATTTTTATAAATTCCTGGTTTTAATTAAGTTCCAAAAATTGAGCCAGATTAATTTTTTTCATAACACTGATTTACATATTTTCTAATCAACCAATCAAATTCATCACAAATATATATATATATATATATATATATATATATATATATATATTGCATATATATTTTTACATATTTTGTGATACAACAGGAGGGACAGCCAGCCACAAATGGGTGTGGCAGGTGCATTGCACCTAGGCCCCGCTGTTATAAGGACCTCTAATGAGACTTAAAATATTTTTTATTCCCTGCTATTAAAAAGGTTTGCACCTAACAAGATGTATGTTTTTTTTTTTTTTTTTTTTTTTTTTTAATCTTTGAAAAATTTTTTTAGTAGTCAACTGCAAATAATTATTTACAGTTATTATTAAAATATTATTTACAGTCAAATTTTTTAACATGAAATTCAACCTACTACAATATGTTTTTGTGTGAACCGTTAAAACAATAGTACCTTCTTATCTGTTGGCATTAATATAGTTATATACTAAAACACATGTTTCCATATAACGAAATCCTGCCTAAATTTTTATGGTTCTGATAAAAAAGAAAAAAAATGCAGTTTAATACCTGCTCCAGCTATGATAAAAAAAAAAAAAAAACCTGTTTTAAACTGAATTTTCCTCGGTCCCTTGCAATTCCATCTTAGCAACTTTTAATCTATCTCAGTATTTTCTCCCCCCCCCTCCCCCCAATATGATATTTCTAGATACACCACTGATAGATTATTATAGTATAAAAAACTGGAATATAATTGCAGCTATTAATTTTAAAGGAATTTCTTAAAGGTGTCCTTATTAGAGAACAGTGTCTAATTCAGGGGTGGTCTGGGAGGAACATCTCCCCCTTCCCGGGATCATTGAAATGTCCTCCTTCCAGAAGATTTATGATTTTATGCTTTTAATGGTTAAAAAGGTGCAATCACTCCTCTCTTCCTGGAGCCACAGAAATCTCTCCTGGAGAAAAATGTCTGAATTCAACACTGTTAGTGAGTGATTCTCTATATATTTTGGATTTGAATTAGTTTCTGAAATTCTTATGCACTAATTTTCAAAGTATTTTTGAATGCATTTTGATATTTTATAAACAAGCATTTTTAAAAAATATTTTTTGTGCAATTTAGAGAAATGTAAAGTTTTAGAGAATTCCATACTTTTTTTTTCTTTTAAAGCAACTATTTGCTGACATAAATTGTTTATTTTTTTAATAATGACATTTCGCAAATGTATTTTTGATCAATAATTGAGCTAATAAAGTTAGAATAATTGTTTAATTTGAAATGAAGCTTGAATGGAACATTACACGTTTAAACAAATTACAAAAAGGTAAAAATATCACTGGAATTAAAATAAAATGCATTATTTTAACAGAATAATAAATACATATCTCAATCAATGTAAATGTTTATTATAAAGAAGTCTTTAACCCTTTAATATTAGTTTTAAAAATTTGTAATTCTTAGTATCGAACTGTTAAAAAAGTTTGGAATGATTCGCTAATAAATATTAAAATATTTGAATCTACAATTCGTAGAGCGAAAATGAGAAATGAGTTACCAATGAACGCGGAGTACTGATTCTACATTTAATCTCTATACGAACCATAGACCTTCTAATATTACATTATAAGCAATTCGTGTCATGTGACAACACCTTTTTCTCCTTTCTGGTATTGTGGCATCAGAAATTCGGTTCAAAATGCTGACTTTGACAGTATTTTCTGAAAGATCTCTCTACCTTTATTAAAAACGTCTTTTGATTACAAAGTTTCTAAATAAGAACACCTTCCAATTTCATGTGTTTCTGATCAAGAATGAATGAAAAAATCATAAAGTAGCCATTTTGTATTTGAGAAAACTAGCATCTAACTATAACAGCAAATATTGTTTAGAAGTTGACATCTTCTGTGGTTATTCTTTAAAATAACTATAAAGAAAATAAAATCTGGTAACAAAAATTTCTGGATTGCAGCAAAAAATGTTCTATAATTGAATGTATTGTTAAAAAAAGACAGTATGTGGTTTCAAGTTTTCAAAAGGTATGAAATATATTATAAAATCAAAGAATATTTGATAACATTTCAGTGCTAACTTTGCCCATATTCTTCACCTTTGTAAAAAAAAAAAAAAAACCTGTTTGATTTCTTGTTATTTTAATAATGCCTGCAAAATTTAATGTATTTTTTTAATTTAAAAAAATCTGACATTAGTATTGTTACATTTCGTGAAATGACAAATTGTAGCTTTTCAAACAGAAATCTCGAAATATTTTGGCTTATTGTACTTTAAAAATATTTATTTTACTAGTGATATATATTAAGTAACATTTATTACAAGGGAGGTGAGCATTGCATGCTCCCAAGCCATTTTATAACATTTAAATAAAATACAGCAGCAAAAAGAGAAGAAAAAAAAATCTATTCAGAAGATAACTAATCATTTCTATCCTTCTCTGAGATAAAATCCTAGAATAAGTTAACAACATGAGCGACAGTTTGTAGTTTCACTTTCATTTGTATATTTACATTTACTTTATTGCGAGAATGAATAGAAGTTGCCAAGGAAGTGATTACCACCAAAACAGACAGCCTTTAAATCACCAAAACTGAGCTGATATTGGAACCAACTTTTCGGCCAAATAATAATAAAATCTGCTCTTTAGCATAATATAAGAATAAGAATATTTGATAACATTTCAGTGCTAACTTTGCCCATATTCTTCACCTTTGTAAAAAAAAAAAAAAAAAAAAAAAAACTCTTTGATTTCTTGTTATTTTAATAATGCCTGCAAAATTTAATGTATTTTTTTAATTAAAAAAAATTTGACATTAGTATTGTTACATTTCGTGAAATGACAAATTGTAGCTTTTCAAACAGAAATCTCGAAATATTTTGGCTTATTGTACTTTAAAAATATTTATTTTACTAGTGATATATATTAAGTAACATTTATTACAAGGGAGGTGAGCATTGCATGCTCCCAAGCCATTTTATAACATTTAAATAAAATACAGCAGCAAAAAGAGAAGAAAAAAAAAATCCATTCAGAAGATAACTAATCATTTCTATCCTTCCTCTGAGATAAAATCCTAGAATAAGTTAACAACATGAGCGACAGTTTGTAGTTTCACTTTCATTTGTATATTTACATTTATTTTATTGCGAGAATGAATAGAAGTTGCCAAGGAAGTGATTACCACCAAAACAGACAGCCTTTAAATCACCAAAACTGAGCTGATGTTGGAACCAACTTTTCGGCCAAATAATAATAAAATCTGCTCTTTAGCCTATTTTTGCTCTGAGATTTGTCTTTTCTCAATTACAGTATGAATTATCTAGAAATAAATAATAAAATTTTGCCTTTACAATGTTGAAATAAGTATAAAAGTACAAATAGTTTTTTTTTTTTAAACCATAGACTTTCTAATAATAGTACACTCAGAAATGGCAACATTTCTTGGAGGCTAACATCACCTGTCTTCCATCATGTGCATCCACCACAACACCGCCAAGCCAAACTGGTTTTTCCTGCCAAAATCTGCTTGCTTGTACTTTCCAAATTCCTGCCGAAATTTATTTATTGCGTCTGTGTTTCTCAGGAAAGTTGACTGCGCTTTTTTATTTTCCTTTTAATTTGCTGTGTCTCTTAATTTTAAACAGTTCTTTTAAGAACTTATTATTTATTTTAGGCAGAAACAAAAATATATTTATTTTTAAATATCTTGTGACTACTCTATCAATGGTTGTGTTGTAAGCTATAAGAGAACAAAATAAATATAATAAAGGTTGAGAGTCTACAACTGTGTTTTATAGTTGATTAATTTTTGAAATAATTTGGAATGTTTCTCTTGGAGGAGGAGGAGGGGGGGGGAATAATTATTATTTTAGTAAGATTTCTCATGTAAAATTGATTTTATTACATAGTACATATTGATTATAATTTTTTTTTTAAACCCCTTAATATTGTACCTGGCAAAACCATGATCACTATATCTTTGTAGAAAGATATGCAGTGTAAAAAATAAAAGTAAGTAAAGTACTAAACTATTATACTAACGATAAATTGTGAATAAATGTCACTAAGACTTTATAATTAAGGGTAAACATAAAATACAGGCAATATCAAAGTTTTGAGTCAAAATAGCAAGGAGAAATTTTAAAAATAATAATAATAAATATAATAACATGGTTCTTAAATGACTTTTTCAAACACGCAAAACTTTCTGACTCATTTTTTAATGCAAACTCATAAAATTGGCAGGCCTGACTATTGAAGCCTGACAATTTGGAATCGAAATGAGTTTTCCATTTTATGATCAGTAAATTAAATTGAGTTATAAGCAATTCATGTCATGTGACAACACCCTTTCCTCCTTTCTCGTGCAGCGGCATCGGAAATTCGGTTCAAAATGCTGCCTTTAACAGTATTATCTGAAAATTCTTCTGCCTTTATTGAAAACTTCTTTTGATTACAAAGTTCTAAATAAGAACATATGCCAATTTCAATTATAAATGAATGAATAAAATCATAAAGTAGCCAGTTTGGATTTGAGAACTGACTTTATAGTATCTAATTATAACAGAAAGTATTGTTTAGAAGTCAACATCTTCTGTAGTTGTCTGTGGTTATTCTTTTCAATAGCGCAAAAAAAAAATAAAAAAAAAAAATAAAAATAAAAATAAAAAAAAAAAAGGTTAAACTTAATTTTTATGGTATAGAAAAGTTGCAAATTTATTTTTCTCAGAAACATACGAAAAATAATAATCTTAACAGAGAAACAATTACACAAAATATAACTTGGTAAATCTGAAATATCCTGGAATTTTTATTTTTCACTACAAAAAAAAAAAAAAAAAAAAAAAAACTAAATTACTGTAAATTTGCAATTTTTTTTTTTTTTTTTTTTTTTTTTTTTTTACATGAATCATTGTTATCAATCAAGATTTTCCTTTTGATTAAAAATATTGTAATACATTTATACTTTCAAAAAAAAAAAAATATATATATATATATATATATTTAGGTGTTTTTCTTTTTTGTTGTCTGACTGAACACTTTGGGTGAAACAGTGGGTATGCGAAAAGTTCTACACATTTATCAGTACTGCACAAATTGACAATGTTGTATGCAAAAATATGTTGAATACCTACTTCGACAATGAACCAATTTGGTATTTTACAACTACAGAAATATATAGCAAAGAATCGCATCTGTTATCTCAATAACTTGGAGAAATTGGATAGAATATAATATATATGTACAAAAAATACAAAAAATGAATTGACATCATTTGTTATTATAACTTTCAGAAACTAGAAATTATATTTTCATCTTGAAATGAATAACAAAAATTTATCTTTACTGAAATACAGTAGGAATTATGTTGAAATAATTAATAAAATTTACTCAAATACAGTAAGAATGTTGAAAAATTACCAAGCGATGCTCAGTGTACCAGGTACTGGTAATTTTATATCCCAATGTAATAATTACTGTAAGAATAGTAAATAAAATTTATGCAGTATATGATTGTGCTTAAATATGTTATATACAAGAGTAGTCCCTTACAGAGCTGCCAAGTCTCCGGCGTTTTGGATACCAGTATTTTAGTACAGAAAAAGTTGACTTGTGTAATTGGAGCACTCTGTGATTTAAAAGTACAACATTTTCTCTAATAAAATACTGATATTCAAAAAGCCAGAGACTTGGCAACTATGCCCTTATTATATTGTTCGTTCATATATATATGTTATAATTCGACAAAATCGTTGAAGAAGATTGGCGATAAGGTGTACGAAATTGCAGTTTAATTATGTAAGTGAAGTGGGTTGTTCTTTCAATGAAAAAACTGGACGCAGTTGTCGATTATTCGAAGAATAAATATAGTGGCAGTCGTCGTAGCGGATCCAGGCAATCGTGGGTGTTTCTCCAGTATGAAGAAAAAGACATTCGATTCAGAGTTCCATGTTTTATTTCAAAAATCGACATGGAAGCAGTTCTCACATGATTCAAATGTGCAGTGCCGTCTCTCACTGAAATAGTTGTCACAATCTGTTGTTAAAAAACATCGAATATGATCATACTTCTCGACAACTATTAGAATACTACTACTATTAGAATTATTTAGAATACAGGATGACTAAAAGACGCAGCCAGGGGACTGTTAACAACTGCAAAACGGGCAAAAAAATCTGAGGGAAGCACGGTTACACTCTCTTTTTGTGAATAAGCGGAAAGGTACCAGATCATGACGTAACGCGTGTTCTAACCAATGAGATAATTTGGAATACGTGTACAATCTACGTCATGACCAATGAGGATGATAAAGTAAATAGTTCTAACATATTCTAAGCGGACGCATTTTATAGTGAACAGGACGAGCGCAGGAAACTCGGAAATAAGAAAAGGAAAAATAAAATAAAATGGCTTTCGAAAAAACATTTGAATTCACAGAAATGATCAAAATTTATTATATAATTTAAGAGTAACTGAGAGCTTTATATTTAAGTAAATTGGGCAAAATAATAATAAATTTAAGGGGAATTTAATAGAATTAAATAGAATTAATGATAGATATTATTAAGGAATAAGGAAATAGTGAAACTGGTGATAATTTATAAAACAGAGAAACATCGCGAAGGAAGATTTAATAATGTAACAATATCTCCCCTCCCTAAAAATGTATGAACAGGTAGGTCTAACTGACCTACAAGTTCATTGGGAGAAAAATAAGACACTCGAATTACAATACAGTCACCTGGCCGACATGTCAAAATGTTCAATACCTCTGAATACTAATAAGCCAAAAAAAATTAAATAATTAATTTTAAAAACGTGACTATGTGGGAACTGCTTTAAATATTTACACTTTAAGAATAATGAGTTACAATAATTGTTGCTAATTATTAGCATAAGTTTTGTTTCTTAATGCAAAATCAAATTAATAGGGTATGAGTATAAGAGAACAATATAAATTATAATAATAAAATATAACAATAATATGCAACTTTTCACTTTTTATCGATGAATTCAAGTAATTCAGTAATATTCACTTATTAATGTTCATAAGTGACTTTCAGTCCTACTGAAAGTCCACTATGTGAATATCTATTTAGAGTCCCAATGCTAAATCAAATGAATAAGGTATGAGTTTAGGAGAACAATATAAATTATAATAATAAAATAATAACAATAATAAGCAACTTTTCACTTTTTATCGATGATTCAAGTAATTCAGTAATATTCACTTATTAATGTCCATAAGTGATTCAGTCCTACTGAAAGTCCACTATGTGAATATCTATTTAGAGTCCTAATTTAGTGATTCAGTCCTACTGTTGTGATAATAATATAAAGTTGCAATAATAAAGTTTCAACAATAAAATAACAATGAATATAAATAATATATCTAATACCAATAATAAAATAACAATCAAACACTAGTTAATAAAAACAATACTTCATTTCTTCATGAGTATTTCTTTTAACATCGAAATAATTAATCTTTCTTTTAAAATGTCATCTTGTAAAATCAAATCATAATAACTCGTAACTGTTATTAAATGTACACAACTCTTACCATTTCAATATTAAGTTTGCATTAGAAAAAGTAATGAACAAATATCACGTTGAATTTAGACAATATGGGGTGTAATTCTCCTCATAGGTCATTCCAGGATTAGAATTATTCATCACTGATCCAGCAATTTAATTTATTTAATACCAATACTTAATTTATTTAATACCAATCAAGTCAATCTTATCGTAATAATCGTGTTTCTTAATCATTGGTTAACCAATTCATCATAAGTTTCTCTCTTTATCACAATATTTCAATAAATATATTAATCTTTTATTACATAATAATATCAATAATAACAATAATTATAATTTAACAATAATAAACATCTCATTATAAATTATATCTTATCTGAGTTATTTAATTTAATTCACTATCATGTAATCAGAAAAGCTTTGAAATAAGTTTCTGATCATACACCTGAATTAAATATGCTCAATAAGAAAAACAAACAATGAAATAAATAAAAATGTTGTTTGGAAAAGGAAAAAAAAATTGAAAGAAAATAAATATGCATCATTTCAGTAGTGTTACACAATCTTATTTTCATTCGATAAGGAAAAAATCAAGACTGTTTTTTTTTTTTTTTTTTTAATAAAAGGTTGATAGAATTCAATCATCATTTTTTTTTATATTGTTTTTATATAATTTAATTTTAAGTTAGTTCCATTTACATAATAATAAATAAAATATATCAATTAAAATTAAGATTTTAGTTACAGTTGATATTTCAACATTAATTAGAAGTCTTAGATTAAAAATAACTAATTTATCCCACATAAACCAGATAAATTTAAGTAAAAACCTCAAACAAGTATCTTCTTGTTGCACACCCAAGAATATACCCGTAACATTGAAATTAATCATTTTTACCTTTAATCTTTAATTTGAAAATTTAATTACTAAAATTCTATTTATAGGAAATTTAAGATTAAGCTATTGACTTAACTTGAGTTCCTTGCTTCTGTACCGGTGGTAATTGCTCATGTGCTAATCTTAATTTATCAGGAGGGTAATATAGGCGTGATTTTGAAACATGAACAATTTCAATATCTTTTAATTGGGTTTTTCTATCAATTTCAAAATTTACCTCAGAGACTTTTCTAAATATTCGGTAGGGTCCTGAAAATACTTGGGATAATTTTCTAGTATTAGGGTAATGAAATTCTTCATAAAGGACGAGATCAGCTAACTTGAAGTTGGTGATTGTGGGGGATTGGGAGAAGCAGCAGACTGTAAAGGGTTAACATTAAACACACAATTACTCTCCCAATGAAAAGCATTAAGTATTCCTTGATTTGAGCAAAACCTGCAAGATCTAGATGGATAACTTCTCTGAAAATGATTATTTTGCATTCTAGGATTCTCAAATGTAGAACTATGTGCATTGAAGTTAGAATTAGGTGGATTGAAATTTGGTTGGCGAATCCAATTTCTGGGTGCATAATATTGTGGTTGAAAAGGTCTAGTATGTTGCTGAAAAGACCTAACATTTGGCTGAAAAGATCTAGCATTTTGCTGAAAAAATCTGTTATTTGAGGGGTTATTTCTGGTAGTATTTACATTAGAATCTGGGGTGACTACAAGTTGTCTTACCATTTTATACCAATCGGTGGTGTTATTTGGGGAGCTTACAATCAAAACATTCTGATATTGTGGGGCTAATCCGTCGGTAAGGCCTTGTACAATGATAGTCAAGTTTCAACTTTCGGCCAATTTCAACCTTTTTATGGAAATAATTTTCCAAATCTTTTAAGTCATTTAATTTGAGAGAGGAAAAATCAGAAAATCTAGGAATCTCAACTTTAATAAATTTTTCGATTAGAATTTCTGAAATTTGAATATAATCTTCACAATTTTGACATTCATTAATATAGATTGTTAAAGCTTCTCCTTTTAGATATTTTGAAATATTTTCAAATTTCCAATCAGCATCTTTCTTATTGGAACTGCAAGATTTATCGAAATATGTTAACCAACTTTGTATGTCCATTCCCAAATCAGGGTCAACAGGTATAATACTAATTTCAGACATTTTGTCTTTCAATTTTAACGAGATAAAACTGGGATATCTAGTTTTATTTCTCGATCGTAAAAGCATAACACAACATATTCTTAAATCTTCAACACATTACTTCCAAACAGAATAAAAATATAAAAATAATATACAAAGAATACTTTAATAATAAATATCATAATATAAAAACACACTGTCACCCTTCAATTGTAATCCGTTCTTTATTCAAGATAAAAGAAAAAAATTGTTTTTATTCAAGGTTTTTTAGTGATATGTGAAGTTAATAATTTAATTACTTTCAAAATCTTAAGATAACACAAAATTTTTCTCAAATGGTAATATGCTTTCTTTAAAATATATTTAAAATAAAACAAAAATATTTGCTTAATGACATAGTTAATTTACACCATAATAACTTTTCCATTATTCAACATAAATTTCTTTCTTTTTTTTTTTTTTTTTTTTTTTTTTTTTTTTTTTTGTTCGTTCTAAGTCTCTATTTTCGAATTACTAGCATTTCCAGTATTTAAATAAATACATTTCAATTATGGTAACTTTTTGTAGAATTGCAGTAAAAAATAAACACAACTGATTTTGCTTATGTAAGAATAAATAATATAAATAAAATCAACTTTAAGATATTAACAACAAATAAGTTTCAACAAATATTAAATGTAAATATTAATTCGAACTAGTAATAAATAATCAAACCTCGCATTCTTTCGTATAAAACAATTAAATAAATAAAAAAGAACTTACGCAATTGAAATGCATTTGTTAACAACTTTTGTTGTTATTTTGACATTACTTTTTGTCATATTTTTGTTGTGGCTGTATTCCAAATAATTCATCCTGGCTAGCGTCGTTGGGGGTAGACTGTTGTTTCACAAGCTCATTTTTGTTGATAGATATTTTAGCTTCCGTCTTGGTTTAGTTTCATCACCTTTCTTATAGTACATTATCTGCAATCGTACTTTGTTGATGCGTAGATTTTTCCATATGTCCTGCCGGCTTGTGTTATAATTCGACGAAATCGTTGAAGAAAATTGGTGATAAGGTGTACGAAATTGCAGTTTAATTATGTAAGTGAAGTGGGTTGTTCTTTCGATGAATAAAGCTGGACGCAGTTGTCGATTATCCGAAGAATAAATATAGTGGCAGTCGTTGTAGCAGATCCAGGCAATCGTGGGTGTTTCTCCAGTATGAAGAAAAAGACATTCGATTCAGAGTTCCATGTTTTATTTCAAAAATCGACATGGAAGCAGTTCTCACATGATTCAAATGTGCAGTGCCGTCTCTCACTGAAATAGTTGTCACAATCTGTTGTTAAAAAACATCGAATATGATCATACTTCTCGACAACTATTAGAATACTACTACTATTAGAATTATTTAGAATACAGGATGACTAAAAGACGCAGCCAGGGGACTGTTAACAACTGCAAAACTGCCAAAAAAACTGAGGGAAGCACGGTTACACTCGCTTTTTGTGAATAAGCGGAAAGGTACCAGATCATGACGTAACGAGTGTTCTAACCAATGAGATAATTTGGAATACGTGTACAATCTACGTCATGACCAATGAGGATGATAAAGTAAATAGTTCTAACATATTCTAAGCGGATGCATTTTATAGTGAACAGGACGAGCGTGGGAAACTCTGAAATAAGAAAAGGAAAAATAAAATAAAATGGCTTTCGAAAAAACATTCGAATTCACAGAAATGATCAGAATTTATGATATAATTTAAGAGTAACTGAGAGCTTTATATTTAAGTAAATTGGGCAAAATAATAATGAATTTAAGGGGAATTTAATAGAATTAGATAGAATTAATGATAGATATTATTAAGGAATAAGGAAATAGTGAAACTGGTGATAATTTATAAAACAGAGAAACATTGCGAAGGAAGATTTAATAATGTAACATATACAGTAGAGGGCCAGAAATCCGCACTGTTTGGGAGAGGACATTGTGCGGATTTCGGGATTTTGCGGATTTTAGGCCATTGGAAAGTAATAATAATAAAGATAATAAATAAATAAATAAATAAAAACATTAATAGCAATAAAATATTAGATTATTAAGTTATTTTATTATGAATGAAAAAAAAATTAAAACAATATAAACAAAACAACTTATTTTTTGAACTTTGAAAACATTTGATCAATACTAGTTGTCTGTTTCAACATTTTAGATTATTCTAATTTAAGTTTTTTTTGCAAGTTATAAATAGTCATTAATTCCTATTCAGTAACACATTTTTGTTGTTTTAAGAAATTAAGATATTTTTCCCCCAAATTCAAACCCTCTTCAAATTGAACTTTTTCAGAATTATCCAACTCATCTTCATCATCATCATCATCATCATCAGTCATTTGATACTGTTCTTTAAGTTCATCCGAATTAGACATCCAGTCTATAATCTCATTTTCATTAAATATGTTGTCATTTTTTGTAACAGCTTTTGCAAACAACAACAGTTCTTTTGCTTTTTCTTTTATTGGATCGAGATTAAATCCAGCAAATTCCTTATCATTTTCATTATCAATAAACAGGAAGTTTGGCCATATATTATGCCATGCATTAGTTAATGTTTATTGAGAAACAAGATTCCATGATTCAGCCACCAGATTGACACAGTCCATGATATTGAAATGTTTTTTATACTCTGGAAAATCTGTCTGGTTTCCGTCATCGATGAGAATGTTCTGAATCGATCATTCGCTTTGGAATGACGTCATCATTTCTTTAACTTCATTCTTTTAGTGCCACGGAAGAAAGATGAAGATGTTTAATGTTTACATCTGCAAGCTTGTGCGGATTTTGGACTCTGGTGGATTTTAGGTCGGCGGATTTGTGGCGCTCTACTGTATATATATATATATATATATATATATATATATATATCATCTTCCTTCTCATGCCTTCTGAAAAGTAAACTGTAATTTAATCTCATTTTTACTTTCCATACAGATACAGTATAAGGAAAGCATTGTAAACATGATAAAAAGCAGATTATGGAAATATTGGTATTTTTACTTTTTGATATGCCCTAAATACAATTTAGCTATTTTGGAACCGTTTATCCAGAAACCAGTTAATCGGAATAGTACTTTCGATGGACCAACTGTGGAATCGTTTTAGAAAAAAAAAAGCATTATTTATCATAAAGTTTTCAACACTGCATTTTTTAAAAAAAATTAGTAGTGTAGTATTTTTTATTTAGGATTTATTGTTTCACTGGAATATGGTATATTTATTAAGTTACAGTGTGACATGCATCACATTTGTTATTTTTCTCAGCAGATGGCATCAGACCAACTGTCATTGAGACTGGAAATGAAGTTCTTAGAAGAAAAGGCAAAATAACGGCAGTAAACAAAACAAAAAAAAAAAAAAAGAAAGAAAGAAAGAAAGAAACACTAGTTTTGTAGTAAATTTTCTCTGCTTATAAATTTTCTGAATAAACTTTCGAGTAATTTATGTTCTTTTCATATCTCCATGAATGTGAAAAAACAGTGAAAAAATTTTTGCTACATTATTCCTTCAGGTTGGCAGCAGTTCTGTTTAGTTTATTTACAACATTGTTCCATGCTTACTGCAGGGATTATTTGTTGTAACACTTCACAATTTTCGTGAAGCGTTCAAAAAAATAATTTCTTTTTACTTGCTTTTTGAAAAAAAAATAGGAGTGGCGAAGAGACAGGCAGATGAACTGGGAAATATAAAAAGAAAAAGAGTATCAGGATTTGAATCACTTTAATAAGGACAGATTTTGATTTTTATATGGAAATATTTAATTTATTGAAAGGGATTGCTTTACAATTGTTCTCCTTTCATATTCTGATTATTTTTTGATTCATAAACAAAGCCAGAGCCATATATTATACAAGTCTGAATAATGGGTGTTGTGTCAATGAGCAATCAGTTATTCAGAAAAACCTGTTATCCGGAATACATCTGGACATAGCCATTCCAGATAACTCTTCCATACTGTATTTTAAATTTTTGTCACATTTTAAGATCCCCATATTTTATAAAATTAGTATCTAAGTGTTTATTTATTGTTCTTATTATTTATTTGAACCCACAATATTTTGTAAAGTGTTAAAAAATGTCTAGTGCAGTCACTCTAAATTTTTTATCTAACTGTATGTATATTAAATGTATTATGTATATATATCTTATCTTAATTTCTCTAAGAAATTTGTAATATATGCATAAACTAACATTTTGGATACAAACAAAAACATTTCCTAGTATATTATCTTTCTTAAATTTTTAATACCCTTGGTTATATCACACTTATTTCATTGTATCCCTGCAGATGTAATATAATAAGGGGTCACTTTATTATTTAAACCATGTCTTCAATTTAGAGTAAAATTGAATCATTTGACAACATCTGAAAGCAGTGACTCCTTTTGAAAAGTAGTTTGTAGTCACTACTTTTTAAAACAAGTAGTTGTAGTTACAGTTAACTAAATTTTGGGTAAAGTAATTGTAGTTGTAGTTTGCTACAATAAACAAGTAATTTTCCCAGCCCCTGCTCTAAAGAAATTGAAAATATATCTAAAGTTATTAAATTTATTTTCATTATGTTGGGAAATATTTTAGTATCTTTGTTATACATTTTTATTTCTTGTTGTTTAATACATTGAGTTTATTGTTTTAATAATATAATATAGGCAAGGATACTGCTGTTGAAAATCTATTCTGGGGCTGGAAGGAGACAAAATGACTAGAGAAAAAGATCTAAGAAAAGGTAATCATCATGATTTGATAACCACTTGAATAATTTTTGCACAACTCTGATTTTTTTTTTTTTTTTTTTTTTTTTTAGATAAAAATAAAAACAAATTAGTATACTTAAATACACAAAATTTCAGTCATTAATTATAATTACTTTATGGTCAACATTTGTGGGCTAACCTTTGTTTGTTCAAATTAAATAAATAGTAAAAAGTTTTTTTCCCCCCTCTTTAACTAACTTTCCTCAAATTTAGATTATCATTTTGTTTTTCTTCCTCTCTGATAAGATGCAGAGCTCCCCTGTTAGATATGACAGTAAATTTCAAAACAAAATCCTCTTTACCCTGTGCCTATACTTACTGACAAAAAGAATGTTAGGTGAAGTTCTCTGCTAAAGGTAAGGCTCCAGTAAATTTGACAAGCAAGAAAGTCCAGAACTACAAATAAGACCACAATTATGAGATATATTTGAAATTTCAACATAAAAATAGGAAAATTCTCAAACAATTAGCAAAACACTAAGATTTTATTAATTTGAAAACATAAAAAGAATGATATAAACTGAAACAGTGATCATTGGCAGTGAAATTAACATTAATTAAGTTATGCATCTCTTTGAAGTAATAACATCAATCAGTCATTTGGGAATCTATTTGTACAGGTTTTCGATAAATTCGATGTGATTCGCATTGATCTCGATTGCAGTGTCATCCATTACTCGCCAGAGCTCATCCAAGTTATATTGCAGTCGCTTCTCATAAATGACATCAGACATCAATTTCAACACATTTTCAATGATATTTAGATCAGGACACTTAGAGGACCAGTTGAAAGTATCGAATTGAATGTTACAAAAAAATTGCAACTTTGATTTCGAGACGTGGCACAGGCAATTATCCTGTTCAAAGAGATACTTTTTGCTACCAAATCACTAATCAAGTATTCGTTTGATATCTTAGCTGATAAATTTCTGGTAAACACTGGAATTTACCTGACCTTCAACAGATTGAATGTGAAGGCAGCTATTCGATAAAATCATACCCCATACCATAATGTTACCATCCTTATTCTGCTGATTATTTTTTATCAGTTTTCCCTCTGGGTCCATCCAACTGGACCAATCATCTGGTCTGTCAAGACAAAACCATTTTTTATCTATGAAAACTGTTGCAAACCAGTCTTGAGAGTCTATTACCCATTGTTGTGCCAACTCGTGTCATTTCTCCTTGTTTTTTTGATTGGCCGACAGTGTCAAAATTTCAGCTATCTCATTGTCCTCTGCATTGTCCTTGTAGAAACCTGGTTGAGCTCATAGTTGTTCTGAACTTTTGCTGCCGTAATGCATTCTCCTTTATCGTTCAACTTCTAATTTCTCTTTTCACTCTCGTCACTTCTTTCTTCAAAAGCATCTTCTCACATCCACACTTCTTGAGAGCCTCACGAGTAAAGTCTGTCTGTCCTTTGACCCATTGCACTGTCATTTCTAGTATACCAAAAGTTTGAGAAGTTACCTAAAAATTTTGGAAGTTTGATAGAAATTCAGAATTTTTAGATACATAATAAGACAAAGGTAACTATTTAACACTTTATACAAAAACAAACAAACTCACAAACTCTGTTTGTGCATCCTCATGTTCTCTTAGCATTCAATTTTTCATCTTATCTGTGTGGTTCAATTGGAAAAACCCCTCCCACAACTCAATAATTAATTTGATTGGCTGGTAAACCTAATGTTATCTTATTCAGTCCTCTTGATTTACATAATTTCAAATTTTGTTTACAGTTTGCTGGAAAAATGGAAGTTAAAACATTTTCCATGCTCTAATATTATTTTTGGCGAGTTTTATGTCCTGAATTTCATCATCCTGCAAAGTTTCACCTGCAAGACTCTAATAGATTTTTTTATTTATATTTTTACCAATAGACACAGTGATCCAAATTAATATTTACATTCATTTGGATTTCTGTCCCCTTTTGTTTGTTTCACATATTTTCAGTCTTAAGCAATTTTATCTCTGAGACCATGATAGATCCTCAGTGGAATGATAAAAAAAAAAAATAATACAATAAAATAAAAACAAAATCTCTTTCCCACACAGTGTTTTGATATTTATCATTCTGCAAAATTTCATTTCTAAGGTCCTGATGGATCTTGGGATATATGTCAGTCCCTGAAAGCAGCATAATATTAAATTTTGAAAAAAAAAAAAAAAGCCTTAAAAATTAAGATTATTGAAATCATGGTAATTATAATTCTCTGCCATAGTCTAGTTAGCACTGTTTTACTCTATTGATATCAGAATGTCATATGCAAATAATCAGGCATGAGATTCTTTTATAGATTCGCGATTTTCTCTCTCTCCCTCTTTCTCTCTCTCTCTCTCTCTTTTTTTTTTTTTTTTTTTTTTTTTTTTTTTTTAAAGGATTTCTACCTGTCACAAAAGTTATGAAAAGTCACGATTTCTTGAATCGGTCAAAGCAAATTCAGATTTTTGTCAATGGGTCATGAATTTTTGCAACTGTATCAAACAGCACACTGAGGCTTACACTCTTTAATTCTTCTCTATCATAGCATAATGGCCAGTATTTATGTTAAATTTATTTTATTAAAATCCTTAACCTAAAACAAAAGAGAACTGCATATCTGAATTTTTATGGACACCTTATCAGTAAAATGAAAAAGGTAAATACCCAGCAAGTAGGTATTTATTTTTTGGGGTAAATACCCCAAAATTGGGTATTTTAACATTTCACTGTAAAAAAAATCTATAAACATGAAAAATAAATGCTACTTTTGGTGAGATTTGCTCCTCACTAACATAAAAGTACCTAATATTTTCATAAACATTCTGTAAATATACTAACATTTCTTGATAGATAACTGCACTTATATTTTTGATATATTTAAATTCACTACCATGTTGTTACAAACATCGCTATAGTTTGATGCAATGGCAATACAGCCTGGCACAAAATTAGCAGCAATTTTAGAAACAAAGTTTTTCTGCCAAATATTGACTTAGGCAGTGACTGAAGAATCCTTTAAATTTTTATAAAACATGGAAAATAGAACTCAAAGTATGCCTGACATAATCTCATTCATAAAAAAAAAAAAAAACTTTTATTTTTATAAATAACAATCCAAATTTCCTGCTTTATACAAAGAAGATATTCCTTGCATAAATAAAATATGCAGTAGAGGAAGAGACAATTAAAAAAATCCCGTTTCTAAACTTCTCTAAATGGGAACAAAATTTAAAAAAACAAAAAAACAAGTGGATAAATGTGATCGAAGATCACACAAGGGGTTTTGTTTAATATTCCTTTCAAAACACTTTATCCTTTCTTTAATAAATTCAAATAAATTTCATTTTCCAAAAAAGTCATGTTTTCTATAAAGTAAAAATTTACCAGTCTATTTTTCTTTTTTCTTCGAATATCTGAACCGGCCCAATTCCGGGCAAAGCCCACTATTATACTCTGTCATAAGACTATCTGTCATGTAGATTAAATGTGATATTTAAAAAAAATCAATTTCAAAACTAAACATGTATAGAAACCTCCAAAATGTTAAAATATGCCAATATTTCCATAATCAGGTTTTTATCATTACTCAATACATTCCTCAAACTCTCATATTTACTATTCTCTATTACTCATAATGATACTCTCTTTGTATTATTCTCAAACCTTTGAAAATCCATTAAACTTCCAATAGGACGTCAGATTAATGTTCTTTTTAATTCTCTAATGACGTCATATTAAGCTGCTTTCTGTATTTACACATACTCCTTGTGTTATTGAGAAAAGTTTGAAAATTTCCGTTTTATTACCAATATGACGTCATATTAATATTTTTTTCAATTGGATGAAGTTTTTTATTTCATTTTCATTTTTCACGTGGAAATCTTTCAATAGAAAATTAATTAGTGTAGAAAGAATTTTACTGTAGAAAGAATTTTTAATTGATGGCAACTGCTATAATGAAAAATGTTTAAATTTAATAGAAAAAGGCTATAAGATTTTTGTTTTTTATCTCTATATATTAAAATACGTTTTTTTTAAATTTTATATTCTTGAGCTTCATAGTCGATATTCAGCAATAAGTACATAAAATTTCCTGCTTGTAAGTTATATAGTTTCTGAGAACCGGCTCTGTGATTGACAGACAACGAAGCGGGAGTAATAGGGTTTCGTGAGATGAATGAAACCCGAAAAATGATTCAATAATGGGAATCTATACTATTAGATAGGAATGCTTTTACCCTAGTAGCCTTCTGATATTTTTGTTAACTTAAAAAATATATAATATATCATTACCAATTATAAAGAAAATGTTACTGATCAGCTAATTTTAGTAACCAAGTAACTGTCCAAAAATGTATATAGCGGATATTTAATAACTTTTTTAATGCTCAGTGTCGTTAACATTCAGACTGTTAAAGTATATATAATCTACTGTGACATAATGATTGAACAGTTTTATCTATTACTTTACTGGATATGTTAAGAACATTGATTCCAATATTGTACATGTTTAAGAGTTCTAAATTGATTTTTTAACATAATATAATTAAGAAGCGTAAAAAGGCACAACCGATAATGCAGAAACCGATATTTTTTTTTCTTTTCCTTCCATTTTTTTGTGGAGATTAGCCAACTTTTCCCATTTTTCCCCCAATGTCAATTCAAGAAATAAATTTCCATTTAGAAAAATAATTTCATCCTTTTTTTATTTGTATAGTTTTCTAAATAAGTTGTTTGATTCTATTGGTTTTTGGTTTTCGCTTAGAAAAATATTATATTTCTAACATGTATTTTTTTAAAGCATAAAAAGAGGGCAGTGTGAACATAACATATCATAATGCATTTCAAATTTTTTATAGACTTTTTGTAGTCATGGAATATTTACATGTTTCAAATATTCCATGCATTTTAACTTTTCTTCAAAATATTCAATAATGGTAAGAGATTTTATACATACATTCGACAAAAAAAATCTGCCCACCCGTTTTAGAATGTGGGTATATTGTGATCCTTAAATAAGCAATAAAGATTATTAAACATAATTTTTCAATGAAATTTTAGTTTTGTACAATTTTTTTTTTGTTCTAAAAAAATAATAATTGTTCATTTAATTAAAAAAACAAACATTAGGAAGCTGTTAAATGAAACCCACGGTTTTGAAAATTTGTTTCCTGAATTTATAAAATACTTTTTATTGGAAAATAAATTTTGCTACCTTTACAATGCAGCTTAAAATTTTATTTATTAGATACATTTGTTAATTTTTTTTTTTTTTTAAACTTTTATAGTCCTAATAGAAGTACATCAGAAATGTTATTTTGATATAAACAAACTATTTTATTATAAAATTTTAAAACTGATATTTTCATCAAATTTTGGGAATATTCTCATTTTCATTTCATTAGCTGAATAATGTGAATCTTCCCAACCTATATCGAACAGATTTTTATCTGTAAAAACATAACAATTTAAATGTCAGAAAATATTTTTACTTTTTCTATAAATGTGAAACATTTTGAATTTTAAAAGATTGCATTCAGATGATAACCTTTTCATGACAATTGTTTCAAAAATCGATTTTGGCAATATTTTCTTAAATAATTGTTTTATAGAAAAAAAGTGTCTATATGATTCTTTGGTATTTGAGCAATAATACCAGCAAATTTTACGGGTTTACGATTAAAAATAATTCAAAGAAATCTTGAAATATGGATTAAATTTCAAAAGTATAAATAAGAAATAAATAAAAGATGATAAAATAATTTAACTACTGATGCATTACATAATTCTCAATTCTATGGAACACAAAAAAGATTATGTAACCAAAAGAAAAAAAAAAAGATTTCTACACTAAATTCTACATATCAAATTTAAGAATATTATCTTGCACTTATAAAGCAAGAGATTAAATAATAAAAGTATCATTTACCGTAAAATACCGTTAATCCGCCCCCCTAAACGTGACGGAAAATCGTGAAATAATCAGGGGGGCGCTTACACGGTATTAAAATTGTAGTATTTGATATTTATGGGTGATGGTGGCGGGGGGAGGGGGAGATGCTAATGGCCGATCGTCGCAAAGTATGCATTATTTCAATAAACTGACAAAAGAAAAACATTTTGAAAAAGAGAATGATATACAAAATAGAAAAACAGTATAACTTCACGATTAATGTCAATTTCAGATTATAAAAAACTCTGGATTTCAGAAGCTTTAAAACTGGAATGCATTTAGAGAAATAATAACACTAATATCTGTCATTAACATGGTAACAGAAAAATAAAAGGAACATAATAATTTAAAATAATTAAAAAACACTGAGAAATTGCAGTTGAAAATGTTCTGAAATCCTTTCTATAACTTGTAACATTTTATGCGGTGTCGCCATCTGTTGTAAATTAGGTAAATTAAATAACTGTTTTTTTCATGATTTCGTATCTATAAATGCTAAATAAATAATACAAATCACAAAAATTGAGAACATACAGAACGAATTGGTAGTGTTGCTAGATTTTTAAAGCGAAAAACATTGCTACCACAAAGATAGCATAAAATACGCTACAAATTCGATTGTGGCGCCATCTAATGAAAGATAAATTTTTTGTGATTGGTTTTCATAATAAAGTTAAATACGACTATAAATTCTTTTATAAAATAAATAGATTCTTTTTTAATGAAAATATTTCACACACAGCATTAAATACACATTTTTTAACTTACTTCATGAGAAAATTTCACTATCGATATTTTTATCACCTTCATATCGCCATGGAGATAAATTTATAGCAAAACTCCTGTTTGGTTATATTGCTTTTTCAAATTGACAATAGTTGAAGTTGTGTATGTTACTTTTGTGTGTGTACAAGTTTGTGATATATCAAAGAATCGTCGTGCCTTTCTGATCTGTCAGAAAAAAAAAACCACTTGAGATAAAATTTTTGGTGTTGATCTTGACGTGTGCGGCGAAATTTCTTTTGGGGGAGGGTGCTTTCTTGGGATTTTTTGAATTTTCCAATTTGTTTACAGAGTGGGAGGGGGGTGCTTAATCGGGAAGGGCGGATTAACGGGATTTTACGGTAGTTATCACCTTTTTGTTTTATATTTATGTGTTTATTTAGATATAATAAGTATTTTAAAACCAATGGAAATGGATATGATTACATATAATTAGTGTTAAGGCTGTTCTCAAATCCAAACTGGCTACTTTCTGACACATTTTTTAATTCATTTTTATGCATTAAATTGGTAGGTGCTCTTATTCAGAAAATTTATAATCAAAATATGTTTTCTATTTTTTGATAAAGGCAGAAGATCTTTCAGAAAATACTGTCAAGTTCGCATTTCGAGCCGAATATTCCGACACCTCAGCACGGTAAAGGAGGAAAATGTTTCACATGACACAAATCGCTTCTAACTCGATAAGTAATTTATTTATCAAAAAAAATGGAAAACTCATTTCGATTCCAAATCTCATCAATAGTCAGGCATACCAATTTTATGCCTCTGCGTTTAAAAATGTGTCAGAAAGTTTTGCGTTATTTAGCAGGTCATTTGCAAACAACCTTAACAGCTGTAAATACACTAAATTCTGAATTCTGCATTTTTACAGCAAAATAATCATATTACATTCTTTACTATTATGCCAACACATGCAAAGAAGGTATAATAATACATTAAAGTTCTTTGACACATGTATACACTGAATTTTAAACAATGACAAACTGAAAAAAGATTCATCCGTTCACCCGTTCCTTGCAAAATTATTCTAATCACCAAAACCTGCTACTGAACAATCTTTAAAAACAGGAAGGAAAGTATGTAACGTGGTGAGGGAGAATATATCAAGTTAATTTGCATTGTGCTGGAAGTCTCAATTATCTGAATTCTTAATGGGTTTTCACGGTAGGAGATGAATTGGAAAATCTTCCTCCGTATGTTTGCAAATCACAGATGTTTGTCCGAAAATGGCACATTTTATGGCCTGGTTTATCGTGGTTTTTTACTGGATATCTCATTTATCTTCTATTTTCTTACACTAGTTTGAATGATTGTTTTTGGATCAGTTGGGAACAAATCAGATATTTTACAGTGTTGGGATTCCACTACAGTAAAATATTTGAAAATGAAATCTGTCTATAACAGTATCCTGCCTTAAATGAAAATATTACATGGTCCCAACTTAAAGAATATGAATAATTATACATGCTAACACTGAATTCCGGTAATGGATAATTTTTTCCTGTTCCTACCGATTGCAGTTTCACAGGTTTCATTGAATAAATATTTGATAAAGCTGATTCCATAGTTCAATTTTACAAATTTTTAAATTTAAAAAAAATCTGCTATTAGAAACTTAGTAAACTTCTCTTTGTAAATTTACTTTGCAGAGAAGGGATGATCAAAATCTCTGTTTATCCCCCTTGAAAAAAAAGCTAGCTTTGGCCGTGTATGGCTAACTTGATTTTTCAGATAACTGGTTAGCATCAAAGCAATACAAATTTGATGAGATGTGTATAATATATGTAGCTGTGTCATTGTTTTTTATTTCAAATTAATTGTTAGATTAACCAGATTATGAATTAAATTCCATCCCGAATAAAGAATTGTGCTTTAATAAAAGAAAGCAGAAATATTACACCTGAAAAATGCTCCCCACAAAAGGGGTTAAATGGGTACTTTGCAGAGAAGGGAAGATCAAAATCTCTGTTTATCACCCTTGAAAAAAAAGCTAGCTTTGGCCATGTATGGCTAACTTGATTTTTCAGATAACTGATTAGCATCAAAGCAACACAAATTTCATGAGATGTGTACAATATATATAACTGTGTCATTGTTTTTTATTTCAAATTAATTGTTAGATTAACCAGATTATGAATTAAATTCAATCACGAATAAAGAATTGTGCTTTAATAAAAGAAAGCAGAAATATTACAGCTAAAAAATGCTCCCCACAAAAGGGGTTAAATGGGAAGTCAGAAGTTTGAGCTCATTTCATCATATCTCAGCAGCAGTTTTAAGTAGAAGCATGAAATTCAATATAACAAATCTACTAAAAAATAGTTAAACATGTATTTCAGTGATTTTAAAGCTAGCGAGTGTGTGCGCAACATCAGCTATGACCCCGAGCATGAAAGATTAGATGAATAAGATGATGAATGCTATTGGTGGATTTTTTTATCAAATATTTTGAATGACATTTTTCCAAGGAAAATATTTTTTTTTTTTCATATTTTATAAATTGTTTTTGCACTCTTCATCTTTTAATGATCAGATTTAAATTTTTAAACAAAATATAATACATATCCTCCTCTTTTCAAAATACATTGTTTGGAAGTAAAGATTTGCAATTTAAATACTGATCACCATATTTATGGGCTTGGGTATGCCCAAGGCTTCCTTATAGCGATTGCCATATAATAAGTTTATAGGCTACAACCCAATGGCCCTGTTAAACTGATTTCATTTTAATGATTTATCATGCAAAATAACTTAACCACATTACAGTGATCACTGCGTTATTGATATATCGCTCAGAAATACATAGGGTCCTGTTATTTTGAACCCTGCATTAACAATTTATGAGTGTGAATGTGAAATCACTGTGCCTATTTGCAATGATCGCTATGTATCTAAGGCAATCCCATTTTTATTTATTTTATCTGAAAGCTCTCCACCCACCCTAGATAATCACAGGCCAGGCCTATCAGTACTTTGTCAGGGGTTCATAAAAAAATTATTAATGTTGAGAAATATTTATTTAAGTGCTTTTTTTATATTTTTCTTAGTTATTTTCATATAGTTTAAAATAAAGTATTTTATTTACATTCTCATGTTTGCAGCTGGTTGAGAGTGCCGCTTTTAGCTTGTTAACATTTATAAAGCATAATATAACATTCCAAAGAAAAATGAAAATAAAATGATTCCCATGAAAATCCGAATTTGCAGCAATTATTTTCACATATTAACTAGATGGAACCCATCAAAATTTGACGGCAAAAAACTTGATAGTACCATAAAAATAAAATTCATAGCTGCTCTAAAATGTTTGAAACTTTTGCAGAATAATTCAAATAAATAAAAAACCCACTTTGAATTAAAGCTAGGTTGAAGAACAGCAATTGGCTAAGTTTCACTGGCACTTGTACTCGCGGAATTTCTTTCATCTGACACATTTAGCGCTGTTGTGTAAGTAAATGGTAAGTGCCCCCTTGGGGGGGGGGAATGGCGGTATGGACCAAGGAGATGCATAACATGAATAAGCAGTCAAAGACCTTTCAAACGATATGTAACATGAGGGGTGTGTGCAAAATTTTAAAAAGTACCCCCTTGGGGGGGGGGGGGGTAAAGTAGGGGATGGACACGGAACATGCATAATATGATTAAGTGGTCACAGACCTTTCCAACGATATATAACATGAGGGTTGTATGTAAAATTTAGAAAAGTACCTCTTTGGGGGGGGGGGGGGGGGCAAAGCGGGGAGATGGACATCAGAGATATGCATATGATTAAGCAGTCACAGACCTTTCCAACGATATATGACATGAGGGTTGTCTGCAAAATTTAGAAAAGTACCCCCTTGGGGGAGGGGGGGGGCAAAGTGGGGAAATGGACATTGGAGATATGCATATGATTAAGCAGTCACAGACCTTTCCAACGATATATGACATGAGGGTTGTCTGCAAAATTTAGAAAAGTACCCCCTTGGGGGAGGGGGGGGCAAAGTGGGGAAATGGACATTGGAGATATGCATATGATTAAGCAGTCACAGACCTTTCCAACGATATATGACATGAGGTTGTCTGCAAAATTTAGAAAAGTGCCCCCTTGGGGGGGGCAAAGTGGGGAGATGGACATTGGAGATGCATAATATCATTAAGCGGTCACAGACCTTTCCAACAATATATGACATGAGGGGTGTCAACAAAATTTAGAAAATTGCCCCCCTTAAGGGGGGGAAGTGGCGGGATGGACCCCGGAGATGCATAACATGAATAAGCAGTCAAAGACCTTTCAAACACGATATGTAACATGAGGGGTGTGTGCAAAATTTTAAAAAGTACCCCCTTGGGGGGGGGTAAAGTAGGGGATGGACACGGAACATGCATAATATGATTAAGTGGTCACAGACCTTTCCAACGATATATAACATGAGGGTTGTGTGCAAAATTTAGAAAAGTACCTCTTTGGGGAGGGGGGGGGGCAAAGTGGGGAAATGGACATTGGAGATATGCATATGATTAAGCAGTCACAGACCTTTCCAACGATATATGACATGAGGGTTGTCTGCAAAATTTAGAAAAGTACCCCCTTGGGGGAGGGGGGGGGGCAAAGTGGGGAGATGGACATTGGAGATGCATAATATCATTAAGCGGTCACAGACCTTTCCAACAATATATGACATGAGGGGTGTCAACAAAATTTAGAAAATTGCCCCCCTTAAGGGGGGGGGGAGTGGCGGGATGGACCCCGGAGATGCATAACATGAATAAGCAGTCAAAGACCTTTCCAACAATACGTAACATGAAGGGATTGTGCAAAATTTACAAAAGTACCCCCTTGGGGGGGGCAAAGTGGGGGGATGGACACCGGAAATGCATAATATGATTAAGCGGTCACAGACCTTTTTAACGATATATAACATGAGTGGTATGTGCAAAATTTAGAAAAGTACCCCAATTGGCAGGGGGGGGGGGATGGACCACACAGATGCATAACATGAAAAGGCAGTCACAGGCCTTTCTAACGATATATCATATGAGTGGTGTCAACAAAGAAAAGTCTCCGCCCCGTGTAGGCAAAACATACTCCCCCTCCCCTGCCGCCATAATTATTGATGCGGACTCATTTTTTAAATTCATTCGCACCCCTCTTCTCCCGCAAAATGTTGTGAATTTTAAAAACTCCACTTACGAATTTTTTTATACCAAAAGCACTTATGTCCGTCGTCTGCATGCAGAGTTTTGTGCTTACAGATGCCAGACACAACAACACACACACAGACAGACGTTTACCGACATTAATAGTATAGATGATACTCAGTGCCTACACATTTCACCCTTTATAATTCAGCCAATGAGTTGACGGTTGTTCATTTCCAGAAACGAAACAATAATTCTTTAGGATGAATTTTGTTTGTTTGATACACCGTGGCAGAATGCGTGCAATGCAGCGACAGGCGTCACAAACTTTTTAGGGCACCTGCAGACTAAAAACATATAATCAATCTTCGCGGGAAAAAAATCCTAGATTTCGTCAAATGATCACGGGAAAAACACTAATTTCATCAAAGGATCATGTAAAACGTGAATTTTGTTAAGATGCCACAGAAAAACGCGATTTACACAAAAGATGAGCAAATTTTGTCAAAGAATCGCAAAACAGGAAATTTCACCCAAAGATAGCGCTTTCTTGCCAAACTTCATCTAAAAATTGCGGAATAAAATGTATTTTATCAAAAAATCGCTGGAAAACGCACATTTCGTTAAAGTATCGCGAGAAAATGCGAATTTCTTCAAAGATTGCTGAAAAAATGCGAATTTCATCGAAGGATTGCTGAAAATTCATGAATCTTATCAAAAGGCAGCAGAGAAAATGTGATTATTATCAAAGCATTGCGAAAAAAGAAAATTTCGTCTAAGGATCACAGAAAAACGCAAATTTCATAAAAGAATCGTGGAAAATAACGCAAATTTCGTGAAAAAAAAAATCGCAGGAAAAACACAAATTTCGTCAAATTATCGCTGAAAAAAAAAACACGAATTACGTCATAGGATAGCTGAAAAAATTATGAATCTCGACAAAAAAAAGATACAGAAAAAAATGCGAATTTCACTAAAGAATCACGAAAAAAAATGCGAATTTTGTTAAAGGATTGCGCAAAGAATGTGAATTTTTTGAAAGGTTCTGTGAAAAATGAAACTGTCTGTATTAAAAACAGCACACACACAAACATATTATAGGCAGGGCTTGAAATTCAATTTTTCCAAAGACGGGAGTCTCTCTACCAACATTTTTAAATAGAGGGGAGTTGTAATGTTTGGGAGGGAGAAAAAAAATCTTTAAACCCCACTATTCTTTTACGTGCTATTTAAAGAATTACATTAATGCAGACATGACAAAATACCATTGAAAAAATTAAGTCAACTGAGAATGATTATGTAAAATGTTTATTTTTATTATAAAAAAGGGAAGAAAGTTAAGTTTTATATATGCAGTGTATTTTTCAAGTTCCATTAAATGTGTTAGGGACCCTTAACAATTAGGTTGTTAAATAAATTTCTGACTTTAGATTTTACCTTGATTGAGATTCACCGATCAATCATGGAAAAGACGCAAAGTTCATCAATCTGTCGCGGAAAAAACGCTAAGTTTGTCGATCTGTCACCAAAAAACGCAAAGTTCGTTGATCAGTCGTGGGAAAAAAGCAAATTTCGTCGATCGATTGCAGAATAAACACAAAGTTCGTCGATCTGTCCCCAAAAAACGCAAGGTTCGTCGATCAGTCGCTTAAAAAACGCAATGTTCGTCTATCTGTCGCAGAAAAAATGCAAAGTTCGTTGATCAGTCGCAGAAAAAATGCAACATTCGTTGATCTGTCGCAGAAAAAACGCAAAGTTCGTCGATCAGTTGCGGAAAAAAGCAAATTTCGTCGATCGATTGCGGAATAAATGCAAAGTTCGTCGATCAGTCAGGGAAGAAAGAAAAATTTCGTCGATCGATTGCGGAATAAACGCAAAGTTAGTCGATATGTCCCCAAAAAACGCAAGGTTCGTTGATCAGTCGCTTAAAAAACGCAATGTTCGTCGATCTGTCGCAGAAAAAACTAAAAGTTCGTTGATCTGTCACGGAAAAAACTACAAAGTTCGTCGATCAGTCGCGGAAAATACACAAAGTCCGTCAATCGGTTGCGGGGAAAAAAAAATCACGAAATTTATCGTTCGGTTGCAGGTAAATTAAATAATGCAAATTTCTCCAAAAATGCTGAAATTTTTAGGGCGGGAGGCTCCCACTCATGATCTTTTTTGGGCGGGATTTCAAAATTTTCCACGCGAATCCCGCCCTGAAATTCAAGCCCTGATAGGTATAGTTTTAATCTGAAATAATATACTGAACTTGAACTAACTTTTGAAAAATCGGGTTAACCCAAATCCAACTTGCAGAAATCTACACTCAGTCTGAAATCGACTCGAACCATAAAGACAGTTAACCCAACTTGCAACAAAAATAATTATTTTCTGTGAATTTTCTGATTTTTTTTTTTCTCAGAAATGCTGTAATCATTTTGTCCCCCAATTTTGCCCTTTACAATTCAGCCAATGAGTGGAGGGGGCCAAAGGAGCGTTCCTTATCACAAACGAAAGATGAGATACGTTCGTTTGATGTCGTTGTTGAAAATTTATGGATTTCTATTATTAAAGTAATTTTTTCATTTTACCGTATTTATTTTCTTTTTGTGTTGTATGTATTTTGCTACTTTGAATTTTTTTAAACTAACCCTTTTTTTTTTTTTTTTGGAGAGTGAGAGAGAGAGATTTAGTAATTTGGTGACACGAAGTTCAGCAAATTCTTAAAATCCACAAATCGTTTCCAATGTAAACAATGAAATTTAAAATTAAGTTGCAAGTGCAAAATTTCAGTTTTTTAAAATTTTCATGTCATTCTGTACACATTTTAATATGTCATTCTGATCATTATACATATTTAGTTATGCATTATTAATTATTTACTTGACCTTTACTTTTAATATTTTAAATATTTCAAACTTACAGCTGAATGTAATTATTAAAACATTTGAAATACTGCATTCGAAAAATGAAATTTCAGCTTAGAAACTCGACAATTAAAAAATTTAAAGTAGAAAAGTACTTATGATATAAAAAGAAGAAAAAAAAATACACCAGAATTTATCTGTATTACGAAAGCGGGAGAAATGATTTTCTGTGCTATACGAAAAGATATCCAAATAACTCAATCATGAACATAGAAATAGGTATCGGTTTTTATGTTCAGGTGCACTCAATCCAAACTTGAAACTTTTAAAACGGTCATTGAATGAATGAAATTCATCTCCGCCTTTCACATCCAGAAAACTTGCTGTGTCGCCAATTATGTTTATATTTTATATATATATATAAAAAATAATAATTCAGGCACTTTTCCGTTATACGGAGACCATTGTCGCCAAACATACATACATACATACATTTTGGCATAGTATCCGTATAACAGAAAAGTACTAAAGTTCATGGTTTAAAATCACAATAAAATATCATGAAATTTATTGATTAGTTGTGGGAAAATATCGGGGAAATAATGTGTTTTTCGTGAATTTTTTGTTTTGTTAACAATGTGGTTAGAGAGACAGGGAGAAATCCAGAAAACTTGCTGTGTCGCCAATTATGTTTATATTTTAAATATATATATATAAATAATAATTCAGGCACTTTTCCGTTATACGTACACCATTGTCGCCAAACATACATACATACATTTTGGCATAGTGTCCGTATAACAGAAAAGTACTAAAGTTCATGGTTTAAAATCGCAATAAAATATCATGAAATTTATTGATTAGTTGTGGGAAAATATCGGGGAAATAATGTGTTTTTGTGAAATTTTTTGTTTTGTGTTGTTGTGTTTAATTGTAAGCATTCATTATAATTTTCAGTGCATTATTAAATTGAAATTTTTGTTTAAAATATGTAAACAAAACAGTGACCAGAAACCTGCACAATTTCTAATATAGATAGATAGATGCATGCATGTAGTACTTTTAATTATTTGGTAAAAATACGGTGATCGTCACTGAGAAAACCTGAATGTAACCTAAAAGTAATTGTCGAGTGTTTATGCTGAAATTTCCTTTTACGAATACAGTATTTCAAATGTTTTAATAATTACATTTAGCTGTAAGTTTGAAATATTAAAAGTAAAGGTCAAGTAAATAATTAATAATGCATAACTAAAAGTAATTGTCGAGTGTTTAAGCTGAAATTTCATTTTACGAATACAGTATTTCAAATGTTTTAATAGTTACATTCAACTGTAAGTTTGAAATATTAAAAGTAAAGGCCAAGTAAATCCATATACTTAAAGCTAACCTGCTTTTTAGTTTTTCGTGCAAAAATGCTATTTATACGCATGCGCGAGCATTCAGCTAATCAGCTAGAGGCTTTTACTATCTTCAGACGCGATGTTCCAGCCAATGAGGTGAAGGCTTTTTCCTCTCTCTAGAAGCGTATGTGTTCCATTTGGTTGTTCGGTTGTTGAAACTTTATAGATTTCTTTTATTAAGGTATTTTTTCATTTTACCGTATTTATTTTCTTTTTAAGTCGTATGTATTTTACTACTTTGAATTTTTTATAACTAACCCTTTTTTTGAGAGAGAGAGAGAGATTTCGTGGCACGAAATTCCGCGAATCGTTTCCGATGTAAACAAACTAATTTTAAACTTTTAATATGTAATTCTGTGTGATATGATTAAATTCAGGTTTTCTCAGCGACGATCACAGTATTTTTACCAAATAATTTTTGTATTAATCAAGCTTTTTTGGTTATTAAGCATAGCTAAACACGAAAGAAAACTTTGTTATTTTAAGATTTTGATGTGAATTATTTGCGTACATTTATAAGACGAGTTTCACTGAATAATTCAAGAAAAAAAAAATCTCATCATTATACATATTTAGTTATGCATTATTAATTATTTACTTGGCCTTTACTTTTAATATTTCAAACTTACAGTTGAATGTAACTATTAAAACATTTGAAATACTGTATTCGTAAAATGAAATTTCAGCTTAAACACTCGACAATTACTTTTACTTATGCATTATTAATTATTTACTTGGCCTTTACTTTTAATATTTCAAACTTACAGCTGAATGTAACTATTAAAACATTTGAAATACTGTATTCGTAAAATGAAATTAGTTTAAACACTCGATAATTACTTTTATTTATGCATTATTAATTATTTACTTGGCCTTTACTTTTAATATTTCAAACTTACAGTTGAATGTAACTATTAAAACATTTGAAATACTGTATTTGTAAAATGAAATTTCAGCTTAAACACTCGACAATTACTTTTAGTTATGCATTATTAATTATTTACTTGGCCTTTACTTTTAATATTTCAAACTTACAACTAAATGTAATTATTAAAACATTTGAAATACTGTATTCGTAAAATGAAATTTCAGCTTAAACACTCGACAATTACTTTTAGGTTAAATTCAGGTTTTCTCAGTGATGATCACAGTATTTTTACCAAATAATTAAAAGTACTACATGCATGCATCTATCTATCTATATTAGAAATTGTGCAGGTTTCTGGTCACTGTTTTGTTTACTTATTTTAAACAAAAATTTCAATTTAATAATGCACTGAAAATTATAATGAATGCTTACAATTAAACACAACAACACAAAACAAAAAATTTCGCAAAAACACATTATTTTCCCGATATTTTCCCACAACTAATCAATAAATTTCATGATATTTTATTGCGATTTTAAACCATGAACTTTAGTACTTTTCTGTTATACGGACACTATGCCAAAATGTATGTATATATGTAAATGTATGTATGTATGTTTGGTGACAATGGTGTACGTATAACTGAAAAGTGCCTGAATTATTATTTATATATATATATATATAAAATATAAACATAATTGGCGACACAGCAAGTTTTCTGGATTTCTCCCTGTCTCTCTAACCACATTGTTAACAAAACAAAAAATTCACGAAAAACACATTATTTCCCCGATATTTTCCCACAACTAATCAATAAATTTCATGATATTTTATTGTGATTTTAAACCATGAACTTTAGTACTTTTCTGTTATACGGATACTATGCCAAAATGTATGTATGTATGTATGTTTGGCGACAATGGTGTCCGTATAACGGAAAAGTGCCTGAATTATTATTTTTTTATATATATATAAAATATAAACATAATTGGCGACACAGCAAGTTTTCTGGATGTGAAAGGTGGAGATGAATTTCATTCATTCAATGACCGTTTTAAAAGTTTCAAGTTTGGATTGAGTGCACCTGAACATAAAAACCGATACCTATTTCTATGTTCATGATTGAGTTATTTGGATATCTTTTCGTTTAGCACAGAAAATCATTTCTCCCGCTTTCGTAATACAGATAAATTCTGGTGTATTTTTTTTCTTCTTTTTATATCATAAGTACTTTTCTACTTTAAATTTTTTAATTGTCGAGTTTCTAAGCTGAAATTTCATTTTTCGAATGCAGTATTTCAAATGTTTTAATAATTACATTCAGCTGTAAGTTTGAAATATTTAAAATATTAAAAGTAAAGGTCAAGTAAATAATTAATAATGCATAACTAAATATGTATAATGATCAGAATGACATATTAAAATGTGTACAGAATGACATGAAAATTTTAAAAAACTGAAATTTTGCACTTGCAACTTAATTTTAAATTTCATTGTTTACATTGGAAACGATTTGTGGATTTTAAGAATTTGCTGAACTTCGTGTCACCAAATTACTAAATCTCTCTCTCTCACTCTCCAAAGAAAAAAAAAAAGGGTTAGTTTAAAAAAATTCAAAGTAGCAAAATACATACAACACAAAAAGAAAATAAATACGGTAAAATGAAAAAATTACTTTAATAATAGAAATCCATAAATTTTCAACAACGACATCAAACGAACGTATCTCATCTTTCGTTTGTGATAAGGAACGCTCCTTTGGCCCCCTCCACTCATTGGCTGAATTGTAAAGGGCAAAATTGGGGGACAAAATGACTACAGCATTTCTGAGAAAAGAAAAAATCAGAAAATTCACAGAAAATAATTATTTTTGTTGCAAGTTGGGTTAACTGTCTTTATGGTTCGAGTCGATTTCAGACTGAGTGTAGATTTCTGCAAGTTGGATTTGGGTTAATCCGATTTTTCAAAAGTTAGTTCAAGTTCAGTATATTATTTCAGATTAAAACTATACCTATCAGGGCTTGAATTTCAGGGCGGGATTCGCGCGGAAAATTTAGAAATCCCGCCCAAAAAAGATCATGAGCGGGAGCCTCCCGCCCAAAAAATTTCAGCATTTTTGGAGAAATTTGCATTATTTAATTTACCTGCAACCGAACGATAAACTTCGTGATTTTTTTTTCCCTGGAACCGATTGACGGACTTTGTGTTTTTTCCGCGACTGATCAACGAACTTTGTGGTTTTTTCCGTGACAGATCAACGAACTTTGAGTTTTTTCTGCGACAGATCGACGAACATTGCGTTTTTTAAGTGACTGATCGACGAACCTTGCGTTTTTTGGGGACATCGACGAACTTTGCGTTTATTCCGCAATCGATCGACGAAATTTTTCTTTCTTCCCTGACTGATCGACGAACTTTGCATTTATTCCGCAATCGATCGACGAAATTTGCTTTTTTCCGCAACTGATCGACGAACTTTGCGTTTTTTCCGCGACAGATCAACGAACGTTGCAGTTTTTTCCGCGACAGATCAACGAACGTTGCATTTTTTCTACGACAGATAGACGAACATTGCGTTTTTTAAGCGACTGATCGACGAACCTTGCGTTTTTTGGGGACAGATTGACGAACTTTGTGTTTATTCTGCAATCGATCGACGAAATTTGTTTTTTTCCCACGACTGATCAACGAACTTAGCGTTTTTTCCGCGACAGATTGATGAACTTTGCGTCTTTTCCACGATCGATCGGTGAATCTCAATCAAGTAAAATCTAAAGTCAGAAATTTATTTAACAACCTAATTGTTAAGGGTCCCTAACACATTTAATGGAACTTGAAAAATACACTGCATATATAAAACTTAACTTTCTTCCCTTTTTTATAATAAAAATAAACATTTACATAATCATTCTCAGTTGACTTAATTTTTTCAATGGTATTTTGTCATGTCTGCATTAATGTAATTCTTTAAATAGCACGTAAAAGAATAGTGGGGTTTAAAGATTTTTTTTCTCCCTCCCAAACATTACAACTCCCCTCCATTTAAAAATGTTGGTAGGGAGACTCCTGTCTTTGGAAAAATTGAATTTCAAGCCCTGCCTATAATATGTTTGTGTGTATTGAGGTTTGTATAGATGTTTGTGTGTGTGCTGTTTTTAATACAGACAGTTTCATTTTTCACACGAACCTTTCAAAAAATTCACATTCTTTGCGCAATCCTTTAACAAAATTCGCATTTTTTTTCGTGATTCTTTAATGAAATTCGCATTTTTTTCTGTATCTTTTTTTTGTCGAGATTCATGTTTTTCAGCTATCCTATGACGTAATTCGTGTTTTTTTTTCAGCGATAATTTGACGAAATTTGTGTTTTTTCTGCAATTTTTTTTTTTCACGAAATTTGCGTTTATTTTCCACGATTCTTTTATGAAATTTGCGTTTTTCTGTGATCCTTAGACGAAATTTTCTTTTTTCGCAATGCTTTGATAATAATCACATTTTCTCTGCTGCCTTTTGATAAGATTCATGAATTTTCAGCAATCCTTTGATGAAATTCGCGTTTTTTCAGCAATCTTTGAAGAAATTCGCATTTTTCTCGCGATACTTTAACGAAATGTGCGTTTTCCAGCGATTTTTTGATAAAATACATTTTATTCCGCAATTTTTAGACGAAGTTTGGCAAGAAAGCGCTATCTTTGGGTGAAATTTCCTGTTTTGCGATTCTTTGACAAAATTTGCTCATCTTTTGTGTAAATCGCGTTTTTCTGTGGCATCTTAACAAAATTCACGTTTTACATGATCCTTTGATGAAATTAGTGTTTTTCCCGTGATCATTTGACGAAATCTAGGATTTTTTTCCCGCGAAGATTGATTATATGTTTTTAGTCTGCAGGTGCCCTAAAAAGTTTGTGACGCCTGTCGCTGCATTGCACGCATTCTGCCACGGTGTATCAAACAAACAAAATTCATCCTAAAGAATTATTGGGGTGCGAACGAATTTAAAAAATGAGTCCGCATCAATAATTATGGCGGCGGGGGGGGGGAGTATGTTTTGCCTACACGGGGTGACTGCCTTTTCATGTTATGCATCTGTGTGGTCCATGCCCCCCCCCCGCCAATTGGGGCACTTTTCTAAATTTTGCACATACCACTCATGTTATATATCGTTAAAAAGGTCTGTGACCGCTTAATCATATTATGCATCTCCGGTGTCCATCCCCCCACTTTGACCCCCCCATCCCCCAAGGGGGTACTTTTCTAAATTTTGCAGACAACCCTCATGTCATCTATCGTTGGAAAGGTCTGTGACTGCTTAATCATATGCATATCTCTGATGTCCATCTCCCTGCTTTGCCCCCCCCCCCTCCCAAAGAGGTACTTTTCTAAATTTTGCACACAACCCTCATGTTATATATCGTTGGAAAGGTCTGTGACCACTTAATCATATTATGCATGTTCCGTGTCCATCCCCTACTTTACCCCCCCCCCAAGGGGGTACTTTTTAAAATTTTGCACACACCCCTCATGTTACATATCGTTTGAAATGTCTTTGACTGCTTATTCATGTTATGCATCTCCTTGGTCCATCCCGCCATTTCCCCCTCCCCAAGGGGGCACTTACCATTTACTTGCACAACAGCGCTAAATGTGTCAAATGAAAGAAATTCCGCGAGTACATGTGCCAGTGAAACTTAGCCAATTGCTGTTCTTCAACCTAGCTTTAATTCAAAGTGGGTTTTTTATTTATTTGAATTATTCTGCAAAAGTTTCAAACATTTTAAAGCAGCTATGAATTTTATTTTTATGGTACTATCAAGTTTTTTGCCGTCAAATTTTGACGGGTTCCATCTATAATTAATAATGCATAACTAAAAGTAATTGTCGAGTGTTTAAACTTTACTTTCATTTTACGAATACAGTATTTCAAATGTTTTAATAGTTACATTCAGCTGTAAGTTTGAAATATTAAAAGTAAAGGCCAAGTAAATAATTAATAATGCATAAGTAAAAGTAATTGTCGAGTGTTTAAGCTGAAATTTCATTTTACGAATACAGTATTTCCAATGTTTTAATAGTTACATTCAACTGTAAGTTTGAAATATTAAAAGTAAAGGCCAAGTAAATAATTAATAATGCATAACTAAAAGTAATTGTCGAGTGTTTAAGCTGAAATTTCATTTTACGAATACAGTATTTCAAATGTTTTAATAGTTACATTCAGCTGTAAGTTTGAAATATTAAAAGTAAAGGCCAAGTAAATAATTAATAATGCATAACTAAACATGTATAATGATGAGATTTTTTTTTTCTTGAATTATTCAGTGAAACTCTTCTTATAAATGTACGCAAATAATTCACATCAAAATCTTAAAATAACAAAGTTTTCTTTCGTGTTTAGCTATGCTTAATAACCAAAAAAGCTTGATTAATACAAAAATTATTTGGTAAAAATACTGTGATCGTCGCTGAGAAAACCTGAATTCAATCATATCACACAGAATTACATATTAAAAGTTTAAAATTAGTTTGTTTACATCGGAAACGATTCGCGGAATTTCGTGCCACGAAATCTCTCTCTCTCTCAAAAAAAGGGTTAGTTATAAAAAATTCAAAGTAGTAAAATACATACGACTTAAAAAGAAAATAAATACGGTAAAATGAAAAAATACCTTAATAAAAGAAATCTATAAAGTTTCAACAACCGAACAACCAAATGGAACACATACGCTTCTAGAGAGAGGAAAAAGCCTTCACCTCATTGGCTGGAACATCGCGTCTGAAGATAGTAAAAGCCTCTAGCTGATTAGCTGAATGCTCGCGCATGCGTATAAATAGCATTTTTGCACGAAAAACTAAAAAGCAGGTTAGCTTTAAGTATATGGATTAGGCTTAATATTTCAAAAAGATTTAGAAGTAAACATTCTACAACACTCATAGCAGTACAGGATTCAACAAAACATTTCATTTTCGGCACTCTGGTAGAGAATAGGCTAAATTTGTGCCATTTCGAAACTGGCGAATGATTTTGTGATCATTCTTTGCACATTTAAATTCTGTCTTTGATATTGAGGATAAAAGGTGAAAGCTAAATGCACATTTAACACAGATCTCGTTCAAAGGCTTAAAAACGTTCGACATTTCGTGACACTTTTAAGATGGTCGCAACACATAAACAACAATGTACTTGGCAGAAACATTTTTAGTTTACTACTTTATATCAGTTGATCTTCAAATATTCAATTGATCTTACATAATTGAGGCATTGACTTGGAAAAGGTAGTTGGCCTGGGCCTTAAATCGATTTAAGATTAACATCGAAAATCAGATTTATCTATTAACTTAAATCGATTTAAGCTAAATCGCGATTTAGCTAAATCGATTTAAAGCTAACATCAGAAATCTGATTAAACTAAATCAATTTAAAACTAACCTCGACAATCTGATTTAACTAAATCGATTTAAGACAAAAAAAAAAATAGATTTAAAGGTTACATCGGGTATCGTATTATCTATTGGCTTTAAATCGATTTAAAACAAAATACCGATTTAGTGCTAACATCGGAAAAACGATTAATCTACATTGATATATCTACTAGGCCTGGGCCTTAAATTGATTTAAGTCATCAATCTATTTAAAACTAACATAGGAAATCCAATTTATCTATTGGCTTAAATCAATTTAAGCTAACATCGGAAATCCGATTTAACTAAATCAATTTAAAGCTAATATACGAAATACAATTTAACTGAATCGATTTAAGACAAAAAAATAGATTTAAAGCTTACATTGGAAAGATGATTTATCTACATCGATGTATGTACCGCATGTGTGGCAACCCAAATTGATTTAGCAGTATCAGATTTAAGGAAACACTGCAAGCCACAATGCTATCCAGTCATTCTATCCGATTTAAGAAAAAAGCGATTTAAGAAAAAGAAAAGAAAAAGCTGATTTAAGTAAAGATTGATATGTTTTTTTTTAACACTCATAAGTAACATACTCTCTAAGGGACACTGGCCACGCAAATAAAATTTAATGTGAAAAGTTTTTTTTAACTTTTACATTTGATGAATTTTCTCAAAAGTAAAAAAACAGGGAAAAAAAAAAAACGAGAAATTGAAAGATGATTTTGAAAATGCTTGTCTTTTTTTAAAGCAGTAAAAAATAAAATTGCATAAAAAAAGTTGTTATCCTGATACTTAAAAATTGTTAAGTGTAAACTTTTTTATATAGAAGCTGTGTGCCAGAAGTTGATAAAGTTTTTTTTTTCTTCATTTCTTCTTCAGACAACGATGGCTTCCAATGTGTTCTATATGGGAGCATGGATATGCTGCTCTAGCAGCTTCAAGAGAATTTAAAGGAGATGCACATAAAATAAGCAAATTGAAGAGCAGACTGAAACTGTCAACTTGCTAGTGAGTTTTTCAAACTTCTTGGATTTATTATCATTAGATTGTTTGATGCTTACTAAATGTTTATTTAGTTTCATGTTCAAGATTTAATTATATTAAAAAATAATTTTATGCTTAATATTTCACTTAAGATGCCAAATATTGTGCCAGATTTATGTTTTGTTCATAAGAATTCCATATAAACTAAATTGTTCTTAAGCAAGTGCTTTGACAGCAGAGGTTCCTTTATCTATACTAATAAAAGTTTAGAGATATATCCCGCTTAACGCTGGAACGGATGCTTTGATTTTGATAACATTTATTTTGTTGGTTAAGTCTCGTTCTGTTGGTGGTCCTTTCTATATTTCATAGTAATCTAAATAGAATCTGTTTGTCTGCCCCTCCCTCTCTCTTGTGCGTTTGTGCACATATAGTATCTAACTTTAACAAAAATAACAACAACAACAACAAAAAATATCCACTATTTTTAAACAGGTTGTGAAAGTATACAGTCCTACTTTAGGTTTTGAAATAAATCGTGTGCTTTGTAATTTACTAAAACATGTAAAAACATGATAAAGTGTTGCCTATCGCATGTCAAAATGAGCAATGATCACCACAAGAAGATTTAAAGTTAATGTGGATAAAAATAAGGTGTTGCTACAAGACATTCTGTTGTAACAAACCACTTTCTCTATAATACGCCAACTAGTGTGAATTAAGTAAAACAATTATGAACACAAACAAAAAAAGATACATCAGGCATATATTATCGGAAATTTTTGAACACTGACAGAATATTATTAAGCTATTTAATTTTTTCATACAATGAAATCGATCATGGTCTATCCTGTAACCAATTTCTTTTGTGTTTCTCTGCAAATGAAGATAAATGCTATTTCTTAAGCTATAGATATCGAATTTTAATGCCCCTAAATGATTCTTTTTAATATCATTGTATTTGACGCAACATAAAATCATTAAAATGTGTCGCAAATGCTTTTTGTTCCCATAGATCATAATGTTACAGAATTATTTTGTGCATCCCTGTAAAATAGACTATAAGTGCTGCTTATTCTATACTCCAAAAAAAAAAATTTTTTTTTAATTCCACCTTAGTGATACATATCAATTTCACTATGTTTAAAGTATTTTAACATCATTAAAATGCATTGAAAATGATTTTTCCCAATGGACCATTATGTAACTGAATTCGTTTGTACTTCTCTATACACAAACTATAAATGCTGCATACATCAGTTTCAATACCAAACATTCTACAGTAAATATCAATAACCTGTAATCTCCAACAAAGCCTTTTTCATCTTTTTTTTTATGCGTAAAGTATCTGGATTTTTTGCATTACCGAAATTGGTTAATTTAAAACAGTACCCGAAATGAGAAATCTTAATTTAATGGAATTAATTGAATTTTTAATTGAATGGAAAATTGATAACTATTCAAGGACTGACAGTTGATAGGCAATTCGAACAAAAGCTAAATAAGTTAGTAATTTTTTTAAAGTATAATGTACAGAGAATTGTTTTAAAATTATAACCTAATCCAGTTATTTTTTAATGAAATTATATATTAAATAGATAGACACAATGGGTGATTACGCTATTAGAGAAACTTCAATAATTATAAAATACCTATAGAAATAATTGACGAATTTTCAGAGTTATAAAGATCATGTTTGATTGCATATTTTTAAACAGAGGTTTCATCGTGAGGGCAGTAGGGGGGTTAACAACAAATTGAAAAAATAACAATATTTGCAGTCACCCTGTAAAATAAAGTGCTGGAAATGATATGTAGCTATAGCAGATGTCAACGTGGGTCTTTTAGAACATTTGTGTTCAGTTGTGTAAGCCTAGCACTTATATTTATGAATATAGAAAAGTTTCTTTAAAAAAATTTCTGCATGTTTTTTGCTTATAGCATGAAACTGTTTTTAACCAAATTGAACGCCACTTTCAGAAAACATTACAAACTTCAGCAGACAAAATATATTGCAATTAGAATATGAGTGTGTTAAGTATTTTGATTATATATTCTTCAGTACAAATGTCTATATTTCATCGATTATTTAATATAGTCATTGTTTATATGTCGTAAATTGTTTTTACTAAATTTTGTCAAGTTTTCTAAAATTGGTGTCAAATTTGGTTGAAAACCCTGCATACTATAAGCAAAAAACTAGCAGAAATTATTAAAGAAACTTTCATATCTTCATGAATATATATGCTATTCTCATAGAAATGAACGCAAATGACATTGATAATTCACATTGTCATCTGATATACTTAGATACAGATCATTTCTGACGCATTGGTGGCTGAGAGGTTCTGCTCTCAAAGCTGGTAGATGGGAGGTGCTGGGTTAGCAAGCACGACCCCTGTCGTGCTTGCTAACCTAACCGTTCAGAGTTTTCCGTGCTTGTCTTCTAATCTTGCTGTAAATACGGGTTAGGATCCCTTAGAAAGACCCCCACGGAGGCACTACTCCCTAGAGCCTATATCCCACGAGTAGATAATTGGCAGTCATAAAATAAACAAACTAACCAGATCATTTCCAGTAATTTATTTCATAGTATGATTGCAAATTATATTTATTTTTAGTTTGTTGTTGGTTCTCTAATTACCTTCATGATGAAATGTCTGAAAAATATGTGATAAAACCTATTAAAAAAATAATAGACAAAATTTATTTTATGAGGAGATAAAATAAATACATCTCCAGTAATAGAGTTGACTTTTATGAATTCAGAATAATAATCCTTTTTGACGTTGCATGTGAGACTTCGATCTAACTCTGAAATGTTAGGATGTTACACTAGATTTAGGTAAATGTGTCTATTACATAAAGAAACGTTTCCAAAAATAATTTTTGAAGTGCACATCGTCTCCAATGATGAATCTTAAGATAGTATATTTTTGAAACTTTAGAATTTTTTTGCATTTACTGTTTTGAATTTATGTATCTGTAATGAAATCGGAAAAATCTTATAGTGAACACAAATGTTATGTTGATCTTTTTTTTCAAACAGAAAAAGTTGGAAAACTACCAAACGCGATTTACTGCCTTGGCAGAAGCATCAATTGAGATTGCTACTTTTCAGGCATGTTTAAGAGAGGATCTGCCAGTGTCGGAATCTAAAATGCCTGGTGAAGTCAGGTCTTCCTTTATCCATACATTTATTTTAAGCCAGTCCGTCTGAATAGTACTGGAGGAAGCAACATCTTTTAGTTAACTATTTTATATAAGGTGAACTTCTCATATGCAATTGATTCTTACTTTATCAATCAGAAAACAGTCATCAGCTTTCTTGAAAATGGTAGATGTGACAACGCAGGTTCCATTATCACAAAGGCAAAGCCAAAGAAATGATGTTTACGACTAATGGATGTTACTGCAGCAGTGGAAAACATCAGTAATCCTGTCATCGTATGTTTCACATTGAATTTCTCATGCTGCAGCTACTGAGGTTGCAACCACTGCTATTGCGAAAGCTGGAGACTGTTTTCACGATTAATTGAGGCATTGACATGGAAAAAGTAGTAAGTCAAGAAAAATCGATTTTGAGATTTTTAATAGAAGAAGTAGTACAAAGTTGTGCTAATGGCATTGAAAGAGCAGTAAGTCAGTATTGAAAGTAACTTATAGATACATGGATCTCATATGCTTAATTTTTGTGAATAAAACTTTTTAATTTAGCAGTGTAAAACCGTTTTTTGCTTCCCCTGTAAAATTAGGTTTTCTGGACTTACTACCTTTTCCAAGTCAGTGCCTCAATTATGTAACATCAGTTGAATATTTGACGATCAACTGATATAAAGTAGTAAGCTAAAAATGTTTCAGCCAATTACATTGTTGTTTAAGTGTTGCGATCATCTTAGAATTGTCACGAAATAGCGAACGTTTTTAAGCCTTTGAATAAGATCTGTGTTAAATGTGCATTTACAGGGTTCCCAGCGACATAGAAAGTCATGGAAAATCTGGAATGTCAGGGAATTTCAAAGTATTCAGGGAAAGTCATGGAAATATGAAAATATATAGGAAAAGTCAGGAATTTACAAATATTTCCTAAAAAGTCATGGAAAGGTCTGGGGGAGAAAAAAAAATTAATTTGAAATCATTTCTTTTTCAGAAAAGTGTTACTATATTTCTCGCTACATGGCGCCTCTGAAAAATCTCTAGACTCTTGTTGGTTTCAAGATCTGAGAAATTCCTCCAAATGCAATGCAGAAAAACCATAATATGGACAAAAGTTTTCTACATTTTTCAGACTTTTTAATGAGATTTCACATTCTAGACTTTGTTGTATGGCATTCATTTGAAAACTGGCAAAGTTTTTTTTGCATTTTAGTATTTTATAGAATTTTATTTTGCTGTTTTCTAGAAAGGTGCTTCAACTTTCTCCTGAGAAAAGAGTATGAACCCCTGTTATTACGATAAAAATTTCTGATTTTTTATTCAGCTTGATATTTTGTGTTATTTAAAGCAGATTTTGCGTATGCCCATTTGGTCGTGGAATTTTTTTGAATTTGATCAGGGAAAGTCATGAAAAGTCAGGGAAATTACCAGACATGTTTTGCTGGGAACCCTGATTTAGCTTTCACCTTTTATCCTCAATATCAAAGACAGAATTTAAATGTGCAAAGAATGATCACAAAATCATTCGCCGGTTTCGAAATGGCACAACTTTAGTCCATTCTCTACCAGAGCGCCGAAAATGAAATGTTTTGTTGAATCCTGTGCTGCTATGAGTGTTGTAGAATGTTTACTTCGAAATCTTTTTGAAATATTAAGCCTAATTAATATGTGAAAATAATTGCTGCAAAATCGGATTTTCATTGAAATACTTTGACTTTGGAATGTTATATTATGCTTTATAAATGTCAACAAGCTAAAAGCGGCACTCTCAACCAACTGCAAAGATGAGAATGTAAATAAAATACTTTATTTTAAACTATATGAAAATAACTAAGAAAAATATAAAAAAAAGCACTTAAATAAATATTTCGCAACATTAATAATTTTTTTTTTTTATGAACCCCTGACAAAGTATTGATAGGCCTGGCCTGTGATTATCTAGGGTGGGTGGAGAGCTTTCAGATAAAATAAATAAAAATAGGGATTGCCTTAGATACATAGCGATTATTGCAAATAGGCACAGTTGTTTCACACAGGGTTGAAAAAAAATCATGATTTTTTTAAATTATAGATTTCTTCGAAAGTAATAATGACTTTAGTCATTGAAATTCTCATCTTATGAAATCCACTTTACCACGATCAAGAACTTTAGCATATTGGCATTCAATTTTTATTAATCCAAAGTTTAATTTACTGAAATTAATCACTACTCTTGATAAATTAATCTTTTACTTGTTGTAGTGTGCTTTCATTTTTTTTTATTAATTTTTTTTTAAATTATTAACCTTTGTTTTGAAAAGAGTATCTTTTGCATTCTATATGTCTGTTTTTCTCTCTTTCAGCTGATCTTTCTGTGTCTGAATTATGATCATCGCTATGCTCATCGACAAAACAAAATGATCAGATAATTCTTCAATAAGCCATGCCCATCAAGAAGCACAATGTAAGGAAATATATCTGAAGACACCAAAGGAGAAGGTAAGTCATGATAGCTATTTTTTTTTTTTTTCTTTCTTGCTGATGTCATATGCCAAAACTAAAACTGCTCTTTTTATAATTAATAATTCACAGTAACTATTTATATTGCATGAAAAGAACATTATACCTATAAGTTGTGTGACATTAGCTAAGCAAAGCTTTTTATGACATTTTTAATAATTTACACTGAGGCAATGATGTCCCTGTAAGCTACCATCAGAGCTGGGCCAGCCTGTTACTGTCTGTATTGTTGAGACTGAACAACTGGTTTTTGTACAGCAATAATGAAGATTAGTAACTGTATATGTTTTCTTCACAATATTCTACTCATAAAATTATAAGGATTGCCTCTTCTTTTTAAAGGACAGATTATATTGCAAACATGCCATTTTATAAAAGGGGGGAAAAGTATTTTCCTGATAAGTTTTATTCTTATTTTTCACTAAAATGTTAAAGTATTCTAATAATATTCAAAATACCACAAAATAAAATCATACGTATATAGTCACATTAAAAAATACTAAATATTAACATAAATAAATCTTTTAGGGTAGAGAGGTAAAATATTTATGAGAAATATGGAGATTTGGCATATAAATGATACATTTTAATCAATTCGTAGAGCAAGAGAATCCATTAAAATCTTCTTTTTTTTTTCCCTCCCCCAAAAAAAGGTTACTAGAAAAAATATTTTAAACATGAATAAAGATTAGATGCCTTATTGGTGGCAAATAATCCATTTTTTAGTATTTAAAAATATTTTAGTTTTTTATTTTAGAAAATAGTTCAGGCAATTTATAAATCATTTAGTTGATTTAAATTTTTAGACATACATGCAAACCATATCTGGGATGCTTTCTTTCTTTTCTTTATTTTTTAGCTCACAGGCTATCAAAGCCTGAGAGCTTATGTGCCCGCCCGTTCTGTATGTATGTATGTATGTATGTATGCATGTATGTCTGTATGTACGTACGTAACGCGATAACTCTTGACAGAAATAACCGTTTTGCTTCCAATTTTGTTTATAGGTTTCTTGTGATAAGGCGCTTCCCTGATTAGTTTTGGGGATTGATTGTTTAACTATAAAGGGGGGAACGGGGGGGCTAACCCCCCTTAATTAAGATAAATGGTTTTTTCATGCAGAATTGTCCAATTTTCTTCAAATTTTGTATATAGGTTCATTGTGATAAGGTTCTTTCCTGATTAGTTTTGGGGGTTCATAGGTTAAGTATAAAGGGGCTAACGGGGGGGGGGGGGGAAATCCTCCCCCTTAATTTAGATAAATGAATTTTTCATGCAGAGTTATCCGATTTTCTTCCAATTTTGTTTATAGGTTCCTTGTGATAAGGCGCTTCCCTGATTAGTTTTGGGGATTAATTGGTTAACTATAAAAGGGGGGGGGAACGGGGGGCTAACCCCCCTTAATTTGGATAAATGGATTTTTCATGCAGAATTATCCAATTTTCTTCAAATTTTGTATATAGGTTCATTGTGATAAGGTTATTTCCTGATTAGTTTTGGGGGTTCATAGGTTAAATATAAAGGGGGTAACGGGGGGGGGGTTAATCCTCCCCCCTTATTTTAGATAAATTATTTTTTTCATGCAGAGTTATCCGATTTTCTTCAAATTTTGTATATAGGTTCATTGTGATAAGGTTCTTTCCTGCTTGGTTTTGGGGGTTCATAGGTTAAGTATAAAGGGGGTAACGGGGGGGTTAATCCTCCCCCCTTATTTTAGATAAATGATTTTTTTCATGCAGAGTTATCCGATTTTCTTCAAACTTTCTATATGGGCTCATTGTGGTAAGGGGCTTCCCTGATTAGTTTTGGGGGTTCATTGGTGAAGTGTAAAGGAGGGAAACGGGGGTACCCCCCCCCCTTAATTTTGATAAATGGGTTTTTCATGCAGAATTATCCAATTTACTCCAAATTTTGTTTATAGGCTCATTGTGGTAAGGCACTTCCCTGATTAGTTTTGGGGGTTCACTGGTAAAGTATAAAGGGGGGAACGGGGGAACTAACCCCCCTTGATATAGATAAATGGGTTTTTTAAGCAGAATTATCCGATTTTCTTCAAATTTTATATATATGTTCATTGTGATAAGGCGCTTCTCTGATTAGTTTTGGGGGTTCTTTGGTTAAGTATAAAGGGGGGACGGGGGGCTAACCCCCCCCCCCTTAATTTAGATAAATGGATTTTTCATGCAGAATTATCTGATTTTTTCAAATTTTGTATATAGGTTCATTGTGGTAAGGCGCTTCTCTGATTAGTTTTATGGGTTCATTGGTTAATTATAAGAAGGAGAAATGGGGGATGGTTCCCCCCTCTTAATATATTATCGATTTCTTCATTTTTCGAGGGCTTATTTCAAATTCTTTGAAATAAGAATATAATTTACAGTTAGTGTGAATAGCCTGTGAGCTCAATGCCGTCAGTTTAACTGGGCAGTTTTCTTTTATTTTTAATGTTATTCTTCCATAAATTCTATGTAATTAAATAAAGGCAATTAGGATATTCTTCACCCCTTTAACACTGTAGACAAGATAAAATAATAAGTTATTTTCAAATCAATATTTTTTTTGCTTTTTTATGAATTTATCTACTTTTGAAAATGGAAATCATTACAATTTTATCATTACATAAATATTATTTTAACTGCATTAGAGGATGACGTCATCCCTTTTGGGAAAAACATGGGACAAAGAAAAATAAATTGAATACATGTTAAATACAATGTAATTGAAGATAACAGAGTATACTTTTTAGACGGCACGTGAAATACCACTGCTTCGATCAATCAATGATGTCTTCTTCTTCTAAACATTTCCATTTCTATTTTTATTTTTAATCATAAATAAATATTAAATAAGCATGTGCAGATATATCACACTTTATCCTTTTTTTTTTTTTAATCCTTGCTGGGCATGATATAATCCGATATTTTATTTTTGTGGCAACACTGATTTGAGAAACTTATCATTTGCTTTATGAAAGCAATGCCAATTCCATTTTTAATTAACTATAACTTTTAACAAACATATTTTAACGAAATGTGAATATACTATGTCAGATACCAGTTCAAACCAGTCCAATGATACCCCATTTGTTGTTGTGCATTTTGTAAATGCATAGAAAAATGGATGCTGACAACAGAAATAATATAAATGATTAGCAGATGACCTTTTTTTTTTGGATTGACTTTTTTTTTTTTTTTTTTTAATTGTCTGAACAACCAATTGCTAATTGTGATAACTTTGACAGTAGCTACTTAACATTATTGAAGTATATCGATGTTCAGTGTTGAGTTTAAATTAAAAAATATTCCATGCTTGAAACTATTTAAAAATCACTAAACTGAGCTGCAATTTTCAAATAAATTTAATTCAAAAGTACGTTATTTTCCTTTTTCAATGATGTTGAAATTTAAATTGTGCTACATTTAGAAGTTATGTCACAGCAATAAAATGTGTCTAGCAATAACAACTGGGTATTTTCGGGTGAGCAAGAGTGGGCTATGATTTTCGTCGACAGAAAAGTCCGTAGTGAAAGATTCCTGATTAATTATTCTAATCTCAATATATACCCAGAAAAAAGTTTTGTTGAATCAACAAAAATTTGGTTGACCTAACAAAACTTTTTGTTTAAATATAGGTCAATGGAAATTTTGTTTGAATCAACAAATTTTTTTTTTTTTTTTTGCAATTCCAAAAAAAAATTTTGTGTTGTCAGCAAAAAATGATTTGTTAATTCAAGTAAAATGGTTCAATTTCACTTGAATTTTGCTAAAACAACCAAAATGTACTCAACAAAACATGTTTTGTAGTTTTAATCAATTCCTTTTCCTGGGGTTAGGAGGAATGGAATGCCGATAAATTGCACCATTTAGACATAAATGTGGACAGAGTGGACAACATTCATTTTCTTTCTTTAGTAAACTATTAAACACAAGTATAATTTCAAACATACTATTTCACAACTGGTGTCTCCAACAGCGAAGTATATGCACATATGGCAGAAGAGCAGGAATACTGAATATTGGGATATTTCATATTTTGGAATGAATTGATTTTAAAATCATTTAATAGGTATAATAATAACTGTATATTGTTATAAAATAATATAAGACTAAAAAAAAATATGATATGCGATTATTTTGATGCAAAGAAAAAGTTACAAAAAAAAAATTGGTTTGATAAGAAATGATAATAGTATCAAAAGACAAAACCCATCTCCCTTTAGTGATATCAAACGATATCAAGTGCCAGACCACCCCCTCAATCCACCTTAAAGTGATGATGTTATACATGCACAGCCCCTTATTAGATCTTTAAGATTTTTAAATGCCATGTTTCTTCTTTTAGAATTGCTTTGTTTACAGATTTAACATTTTTTGACATTATGATAGAGATAATTAAATGAATTGCTCTGGTCAGCATAGAATAAGAAATATATTTTTTAAGTAGCATTTTAGACAATAACACAAAACATTTTCTTGGATGTTATCTTAATTTTTTAATATCCACGGTTATTACTTATGCTTGAATTAGTGTTCAGCATGTTTAATTTTCAAAAATTTATGTATTTTACACCAAAATGCCTCAGTTATCTGTGAGTGAACCAAGATCACTGTGAGTTAATCTTGATAGCTTTGAGCAAATTTGATGTCAAACATTTTAAAAATTCAAGCATTGGACATTTTAAGATTAATTTCATTATTCTAAAATAATTTCGCCATTTCTGCTGCCAGTTTTGAGTATACCATGTCCAGGAAATTAAGCTAATAAGAGAAAATTTACTGTTCTTACGACTACTTTGAAACTGTTGTCTTCATGGTATATTTCTATTGCATATATTTAAAAAGAATTACCTCTGAAGGCTGCGAATACAAGTAGAATCATTAAAAATTTCTTATGTTTCGGGCCCCTTAAGTTTATTTCACTTTTTCGACTTATATTGAAAAACTATAAACAGAAAAACAAGAAAACTGGTAATTTTCATGTAGGTAAACATGCTGAAGCAGATAGTTCTTAAATCGAAGAATGATTTTAATTTAGCTTTTCTATATTTAAACTAGTCAACAGGGCTGTGCGAAGAGGAGGGCGAGGGGGGGGGGGGGCTTCGCCCCGGGTGCAGAAATTGAGGGGGCGCCAAATTTATACTACCAACCATGGTTTAATTTATTTATTTATTCATTTTTTGGTCACTGATCATTTTCTGGGGAATTTCTTTTTCTCTTTTCATCATTCTTTTATTCTTTTTTTTCATCTCTTTTCATCATTCATCTCCAAATATCATGATTTCTCCAACAAATAAGTGCAATTTTCTCTTACGCTATTTAGTTGTTTGCAATTTCTGAATTAAAATTAAACCTTTTAAAGTTCCAACATAAATGCGAAATGTTTATTCAATAGAATTTATTTCTGTTTCTGTACTTTATCAGTTTTATGTTACCTGTTACAAAAAGAAGGGGAGGGGGCACCAAATTGAAACTTTGCCCCGGGCGCAGTTTTCTCTTCGCACGGTCCTGCTAGTCAAGGTATTTCTGTTACATAAATTACACTAAACAGTTATGTTTCTTCCAAGGTAGTTCAGTTACATAAATTTTATAACATCAAAATATACATACCAACTTAATCATCTTTTGCAGACATATACTTGTGCAGTGTCCAATCATTTTTGTGACTATTTTTTTCATTTTTTTCAATGCAAACACAGGACATGTCTGAACAACTTTTTTTTTTTTCAAATTCCCTCATTTATCTAAAAATAACAAAAACATTTATCTGAAACTCTCATTAGGAAACAGATAAATACATGATTCAATTGATTCAAGACAAATTTTATCAAATTACTTCAATCAGACATATTAATTATAATTATATATTATTTTGATTTTCTAACAAAATTCAAATATTTAAATAGAGAATTTACTCATGTCTTTCAAATTAAAAAAAAAAACTTGTTTTTATTCACAGTTTCAAAATTTAAAAAAAAAGCCTAAACAATAATAATATCTTTATAACAATTTTTAATTGAAAATATATTTACACATGAATATTGAAAATGAAAAAAAACTTTAAAATAATTAAATTATTATATACAAAAACATTTTGCTGATAAGAATTATGGCATATTTAAAATAAAACTAGCATTTTCATGCACTAAAGTAATTTTCAATGATACATCGAACATTGGGGTTACTAGATTTATCAGATGAAAAACCAGAAGATGGCTGAGTTTGAGTGTGAATTTTTCCCATTGATCTTCAGCATGTCATTAGTGTTATCCATTTTTGAAGTTTTACCTTTTTCTTGCCACTGCAAGTCTGTAAGTAATATTTGCTCTTGCTATTTCTAGAATTCTGTCAAAATAAATATTGTGTTATGGTGATAATTATTTTACTTGGCATTCAATTTTTATTAATTCAAAGTTAAAGTTACTGAAATTAATCACTATTCTTGATAAATTAATCTTTTACTTGTTGTAGTGTGCTTTCATTTATTATTATTATTATTTTTTTTAATTGTTAACCTTTGTTTTGATATGTGTGACTTTTGCATTCTATATGTCTGTTTTTCTCTCTTTCAGCTGATCTTTCTGTGTCTGAATTATGATAATTGATAATATCAGACAAAACCAAATGATCAGATAATTCTTCCTGCAGACATGCCCATCAAAAAGCACAATGTAAGGAATTATATCTGAAGACACCAAACGAGAAGGTAAGTCATGATAACTATTTTTTTTTTTTTTTCTTTTTCATGCTGATGTCATATGCCAAAACTCGAGGCTAACGGAAAAGACAGGCTACCGTGGTGCATTCCACTTATTTTTTTTTTTACAGACCGCTAGAGTGACGTGATGCTCTTTTCGTCCCCCTGCATTGGTGGATTTGATCATCACGTGATTCCCGCGGTCTGTATAAAAACCTATGCATAAAGCACCGCGGTAGTCTTTCTTTTTCGTTAAAATCGCCAAAACTATAAATTGCTCTTTTTATATCTAATAATTCACAGTAACTATTTCTTTTGCATAAAAAGAACATTATACCTATAAGTTGTGTGACATTAGCTGAGCAAGCTTTTCATGATATTTTTAATAATTTACAATGAGACAATGATGTCCATGTAAGCTGCCATCAGAGCTGGGCTAGTCTGTTACTGTCTCTATTGTTGAGACTGAACAACTGGTTTTGGTACACCAATAATGAAGACAACTAACCGTGTAAGTTTCCTTCACAATATTCTACTCATAAAATTAAAAGGATTGCCTTTTCATTTTAAAGGACAGATTATATTGCAAACATGCCATTTTATAAAAGGGGGGAAAAGTATTTTTCCCGTAAGTTTTATTCTTATTTTTCACTAAAATGTTAAAGTGTTCTAATAATATTCAAAATACCACAAAATAAAATCATATGTATATAGTCACATTAAAAAATACTAAATATTAACATAAATAAATCTTTTAGGGTAGTGAGGTAAAATTTTTATGAAAAATATGGAGATTCGGCATATAAATGATATATTTTAAACAATTCGTAGAGCAAGAGAATCCATTAAAATTTTCTTTTATTTTCCCTCCCTAAAAAAAAGGTTACTAGAAAAAATATTTTAAACATGAATTAAGATTAGATTGCTTATTGGTGGCAACTAATCCATTTTTAAGTATTTAAAAATATTTTAGTTTTTTACTTTAAAAAATAGTTTAGGAAATTTATAAATCATTTAGTCTTTAAATTTTTAGAGATACATGCAAACTATATCTGGGATGCTTTCTTTCTTTTCTTTGTTTTTTGTTATTTTTCAATAAATTCTATGTAATTAAATAAAGGCAATTGGGATATTCATTACTCCTTCAACACTGTAGACAAGATAAAATAATAAGTTATTTTCAAATCAATATTTTTTTCGCTTTTTTAAGAATTTTTCTACTTTCGAAAATGGAAATCATTACAATTTTATCATTACATAAATATTATTTTAACTGCATTAGAGTATGACGTCATCCCTTTTGGGAAAAACATGGGACAAAGAAAAATAAATTGAATACATGTTAAATACAATGTAATCTAATATAACAAAGCATACTTTTTAGACTACACGTGAAATACTACGGCTTAGATCAATCAATGAATTCTTTTTCTTCTAAACATTTCCATTTTAAATTTTAATCATAACTATTAAATAAACGTGTGCGGATATATCACACTTTATACTTTTTTTTTTTTTTAAATCCTTGCTGGACATGCCAATTCCATTAATTAACTATAATTTTCAAGAAACAAACACATTTTAACAAAATGTGAATATACTATGTCAAGTACCAGTTCAAACAAGTCCAATGATACCCCATTTGTTGTTGTGCATTTTGTAAATGCATAGAAAAAAGGATGTTGGAAACAGAAATAATATAAATGATCAGCAGATGACTTTTTTTTTTTTTGATTGACTTTTTTTTTAATTGTCTGAACAACCAATTGCCAATTGTGATAACTTTGACAGTAGCTACTTAACATTATTGAAGTATATTGATGTTCAGTGTTGAGTTTAAATTAAAAAATATTCCATTCTTGGAAACTATTTAAATCACTAAATTGAGCTGCAATTTTCAAATAAATTTAATTCAAAAGTACATTATTTTACTTTTTTGATGATGTTGAATTTTAAATTGTGCTACATGTAGAAGTTATGTAACAATGATAAAATGTGTCTAGCAATAACTACTGGGTATTTTCTGGTGAGCAAGAGTGGGCTATGATTTTCGTCGACAGAAAAGTCTGTAGTGAAATATTCCTAATAAATTATTCTAATCTCAATATATGAGGACTGAAAATGTGATAAATTGCATCATTTAGACATAAATGTAGAAAAACATGTCTGTTTTCTGAATTAAAACATGTATTTTTGGTTGAATGCCTTTTTAAAACGATGACATTTATACAGTTGAAGGCATTGTCTTCTTGAAAAATTGCCCTCTAATTTCAGATTTGGTGGATTGAAAAATATTTTAAAATGATGTAATTTTGACACAGTTATAGGAATATGTAGCAGTTTTGTGTCTTTTAGTAATGAATTCTTTCTTTTGAAAATGATATCAGATAAATATTAGGGAGCTGGAGCCTCTTTGATGGTCTTAAACACAATCTATTACATTAAAAACATATTTTCTTTATAATGAAAACAAGGCATGGATAAAGATAAAGTATGACATAAGACAATATTCTTGTAACATCACAGAAAATACAAGTATAATATTTTATCCGCTTATAAAAATAAAGTACATGTGTTTAAATATTTTTTCTGAAACTTAATGTTTAAATTATAAAATACATCCAAGAAGCCATGTGTCTAAATATTTTTCATTATTTCTCTTGTATCTGAAAAATGAAAGTAAAAGGATTACCACCATGGTGAAGAAATTACCTGATAGACATTTAAAATAAAAATATAAAAATAGAAGTAGTATAAAAAATAAATAGTGAGGGCTCATGTACAAATGAATAGCTGTCAGTTAAAACAATAATTATTAAAATTGGTTCAGTAGAAAACTCAAGTTGCAGGTGATTAAAAAAACAGGCTTGTGTTTTAAATATAAAGATTATGAATTTATATGGCTAATACATATCCCACTTTTGTCTGTTGGATGTAACATAATCCCAAAAAAAAATATTCTTTTTGTCTGAATGAATGTTTTATTAATAAGTAAATTGCATCATTAAAAACCTAATTAATAAATAAATGAATTAAAATTAATCTAATAAAGGTTACAGATACAGAGTTACAAAAAAGTCATCCTTGAGTATTTAAATGTATATTTTCTTAAAAACAAAGAAAATACTAATTTAAGATAAAGTAAAGTCTAGCAGAAATTAAATGGGAAGAAATTATGAACTTATCTGAGAAGATAAGAAAACAACATGATTTTTTAATAAATAATTATCATTTGTAAAATTTTTATAGACCTTAGGTACTGATTTATATGCTTTAAAAATGCATTTTGGATTTAGTTCTGATACTCGATCTTCATTTTCAACTATTTTTAATTTTTGTGTGATTTACATAAATAATATTATATTGAGGTAGTAAGTAAAAACTTTCTAAAACATATTCAAAAACTTCAAAATGAAATTTTTAAGATATCTCCCTATATGTGTTGCAATTAGTTTTCACAGTTTCTATTGATCTTTTTTGCAAATTATTACTACATTACTCGCTAACACATTTCAGAAGTAATACAATCATTTCTGTTCCTGGAAACTAGATGCTAATGAGGGGAACCATAAGGGACTGTTTTCTCTTTCACAATGCTTATAAAGGGAAAACATATGTGATAGTACTTAAGTTATTTAGGTGATACTGGAGAAATGTTTTACATTACACATGCTTGCAAAATGGGAAACATGGAATGCAAAATGGGAAAGAGTTCAGTCCTGACATTCTTAGAGTTCACTCCAGGTATTCTCAGAGTTCAGCCAAGAAGCTTAAGTGCTCCTAGGATATTAAAGATATGAATCTCAGAAAAAAATCACCCTGGTAAAATTCACCCCCAGAAATAAACACCATCAGTAAAAATCACGTCTAAAAATCCCATAGAGACAATAGATAAGTACAGGATAAAACCCTGAGGAAATTCCTTAATAAAATGACATATTTTGATGTTAGTAGACTAATTTACCCCATATTTATCTATTCTATAACCCCTACAAATCTGCCCCTTAAATAAAAAAAGCAGGATAATGAAAAAAATTCCCTAAAGAATATTCCTCTTTTCTTTGTCTTTATTTTATTCTCTTTACAAGCTCTCTATGCAATTTTTTTCCTACTCCTACCCCTACCCCATCCACCACACCCAAAGGCCATTCTTGATTTAAGTTTTATAAATATATAAAATCTTTGCTTATATATAAACTATCAATGAAGCAAGTTGAAAGAATCTATAAACTGTATTCCCTTAATACTCATCCCTCCCCCCCTCCACCTCGTAGAAAGCACCAGCTTCTCCCTTGTAGAAATAAAGCACGTTAAACTTCCCTTATGTTAAAATTGTGCTTTCTTGCACCAAATCTTAGACTTGTTAACCTATTAACTTTGCATCCCCCCCCCCCCTACGATGTTAAAAACTAGCAGTAGAAAAACTTAACTTTTATTAATAAGCAGCTGTTGTTATATATAATTATTCATAAATGTGTGGGCACTTTTCACCTTAGTTAATGTGAGCCCTTTTTTATGGGTATTTTTTTTCTGGGGTGATTTCTTCCGTGGTGATTTTTTCCACCCTCCTATAGATATATGGCTGAGTTCATTTAAAGTTCTTGGGGTGGGGTACTTTTAATTTATGAAGATTATATTTTTAATTGCAAAGCTATTAAAGGCAACATAAAATATTGGAGGTGCTTGAATAAAAAATGCAGCACGCTACTATGGTTACAGACAACAGACATTTGGTCAAAATTAACCATACTCATATGTCATATATATATATATATATGAGTATGGTACCTATTCCATACGGTACCTATTTTTTATGGAAGATGGAAAAATGGGCTAAAAACCACAAATAGAAAAAAGGCCCGGACACAAAGCAGAAAGTGCCCCATAGAGGTCTGCACGGGATCAAAATTCCAAGCATGGACCCAGGCCGATCCGTAGAAAAAAAATTTTGGTCTGGCTCAGCCCGTAGAAAATTTTAATTGGCCTGGTATGGTATAAAGGCTAAATGTTCAGCCTGATCATGACCCGTACAAAATATTTATTGACCCAGCCTGTTATAAAAATTAAAGTCTTGGCCCGAGCCTGGAGATGCGAAGTTCAGGCACATCCATTCCAAAATACTGCTCCTCCCTAGATAGATTTCTGCATGTGCACATGTAAACTATGTTTATTTTTTTAATGAATCTCCATTTGTACATAAATGCCTGAGTTATCATTAATCCATATTCCGTGGCCTGGAGACTTATAAATCTGAAAAATGCTGTACAGAAAATTGTTCCAAGACTGAATCAACACACATAGTAGAGAAGAAAAATCCGTTATACAGAGGTTCCCTCAGCAGGCACACCGTCTGTTGTAAATGCATTATATCCGTTTCACACATACTATTACATTCATTTTGCATGGATCAACACATTTTTCCATCATAGACAGGTTCTTTTTCAAGGGTTTATAGGTTTTCCTAGAAATATGTTATTTTTTAAATTTATGTTATGTTTTAAATTTATTCTTTAAAAAGAATTTTAAATTTTAATTGTAGAATAATGGCAATTTGAAATATATATATTTTTTGCTAAAGTTGTTTGGCTGGGCAAAATTTTACTGATTTTTACTGATTTTCATACTATTTGCATTGGCACTGGGCCTGAAAATATCTTCCTGTGCAGACTCCCTAGGAAGAATGTCCAGGACTGGCTCGGAAAAAAGAATTCTGGCCTGGCCTGTGCTGAGTCTGCAGAAAAAAGTAAAGCCCAGGCTCGGCCCAGCCGAATCTCATGAATTAAAATTGGTCAAAGACCGTGGAGTTTGGATATTTAACCAAATACTTTGATAGTTAACCGAATAAGATTCTGAATAAAAATTATATATATATATATATATATAATTTTTTTTTTTCTCAAATCCAAACTTTATACTTTCTGACACATTCATTCTTTCAGTCATTTTTATGCTCCTCATCAATATACTAAAAAATTGAATAGTATTTCTCTGTTTTCACTAAAGGCTAAGAAAGTTTTAGAAAATGGTGCCAAAGTTGGAGATCACGAAAACTGTTATAACCACATCTATTTGGAATCAATTGATTATAGATGAAATATATTTATAGTAAAATAAAAAATAATGTTAAATTCTAAAGCACTTGGATATTAGTTTCGCTAAATGACTTTGTTAATATGCCAAGAAGATTCGCAGTGTTCAGCAGTATTATTATTTCTTTCAAGAACAGCTTTAAACATATTAAATTAAAAATATTGCCAAATAATAATACAGTAGAGCGCCGCTAATCTGCACACCTGTAATCTGCAAAGGCCTCTAATCCGCAATCAATTTATGAATGTAAACAAAGAAATTTAATTCTTGAAAAATGCTTCAATGGTGACAAAATTTTGAATTTTGAAAATTTTTTTCACCAATTTTAACATTTTTCTTATCTTTATATATAGCTATTATATATCATATAACATTCTTCTTTATAGTTTAAAATGAAAGCACATTTAATTAGTATATTATTTTATATATTCATTTCTTCATACAGTACTTGTAAAATACAATTTGAGCTTTTGTGATTTTTTTTTATTTTAATGATAAAAAATCCTTACTAAGACAATATATTTTATAATTTATTTATTTTTTCATTAAATCGTGATTATAAAATTGAAAAACACATAAAAAAAATACATATATATTGCATTTGAACTCTTACTTAAAGATAAAATTCAACACTATAAACCAAATGTCTTAAAACAGACAACAATTGATGCCATATTTAAGAAATTTAAAAAATAATAAATTATTTTTTACATAGTTATTACTTTATCTATATATTAAAATGTGTAATTTATTTATATTTTAGTATTAGCAATCTAAATTTGCCCAAAATATTAATTTAAAAAAATGTAAACAAAGATTAAATAGACATGGCATGTAATCCGCAAAAAGCCTCCAATCCGCACAACACTTGGAACCAAGTTTTGCGGATTAGTGGCTTTCTACTGTACAGCATATAAAAAAAACCCCTCATAATACTATTTTTCAATTTTAAATTGTACAAAAATCGTATTGGTTGTTTGTTTAAGTTTAAAATAAATGTTAATAATGATGTCATATAAATAAAACTATTTTTCTTGTTGCAGTTTTGCATTCTTTATTTAAAGAAGTGTTGTAACTTTAAAGGATAAAATGCATAATATATGTACTACATTTCATATTTTAAATTACCAGTGAATTTTTTACACACAAATACTTTTCAACAAAATTTATTTCACTAAAGCTATTTCAGAAGGCATCTCGCTGATTATGTGGTTTAGTAAGCATTATCAGGGCCCCATTAACATTGAGTGTAAGAAAGAATTAAAGTATGACTGGCTAGTAGAAAATAATTATTGAAAGTAACATACCATCCTGACTTGCAGAAATAAATTTGATGTATCTGAGTTTAAAAGGATGAAATACAAATTCATAAATTTTTGTATAAAAGTAAGATTTTTAAAATAAAAAATAAATTTATAAAGTACATGTAACAGTGATAATAATGAGTTTCTATATTAGATAAAAAATATATAAATTACACTTTATTTTATTTCATTTCCAATTTAATATTTAAAAAATTATAATCAATATTTGGCCTAAAAGTTGCCCGTATATTTCATATCCAAATCACTGTTCATTACACAATCAGTTCTGAGCAAGGAACATTTCTATTTTGCAAAACTTTTTTTAATACAAGTGCGAACAAATATGCCAACATCTGGAAAACAGATGCTAATGAAGGAAGAGTCCTAGAATGGACCGTCCATTAAAGGTAAAAGCCAAGAGAAATTTCTTGCTTTTCAAAAGGGGATCAATGAGCTAATGACCTGTAACACCGGAAGTTATTGAGAAAATAATTACACATCAAAATGGCGTAGCTTCTGCTTTTAAAATTCTCAAAGGGAGGCGTGTCACAACTTTTGACACTAATGGGTTTTTTTTTTTTTGGGGGGGGGGGGGATCAGGAATTCACCAAATATCTGTGTGTGCTATCTACAGCCAGTTTAATGAAACTATCACTTATACTCTCTTCCTATTAATAGACTGATATGTCTAGATGCTTTCCTGAACCTAACATTAATTTTCAAAATTATAATACAGTAGACTCTCTCAAATCTGCAACCCTAAAATCCGTGTATCGTTACAGATGTAAACAATGAAACTTATAGTTAAGTTGAAGGAACTAAATTCAAGATGGTGCTGAAATTGATGGTGATTGCAATGATTTTTTTACTTTTTTTTTTTTTTTGTTAATCATGTTCTTTTGGCTATTACAGTTGGTTAATTACTAAATAAAATTTGTTTACTTATGTTTTCTAATGAAATTAGGGTATCTAAAGCAAAAATTCACCATATTGTATCCTACACAACATTCACAAGTGTAAACTGTAACTGAATTGTTTATTTTTCTTGTGTTCATTTCCCTGTTTTTTAATATTTATTTTTAGTTTTTCATTACTAGGTATGCATTTTAATACGTGATTATGATTAATATGGCCAAACTTGAACTTTTGCATAAAGAAATATGAATTTCCTTCCAAAAATTTCAAAATGGCACTAATATGAGTGCCAATCGCAGTCTTTTTTCCAAGACAATTTTTAATTAATCAAGTGTTTTTGTTTACTAAATCTGTATAAATCTGAAATAAAATTTCAGTATTTTAAGATTCTGATGCAAATTATTTTCATATCTAAGGTAAAAAATGGTATAACAGTAGCCACTTTGCATCGGTATTTAATTTCAGTTTTAATCTTAAATAATTTTAATTTTTACTTTTTCATGATTTTGTATGTAATTTTGAGTAATATGGCTTAATGAAACAAGAAGGATTAATATTTCTTCATTATTATGAGTATTTAGTACTGCATCATTAATTATTATTTACTTGACCTTTATTTTTAATATTTTTAATTGTTATTATTTTACATAATTATTTTAATAATTTCCTTCAATTATTTCAATATTTTACTATATTATTTTAATATTTTACTTATTCCAGGGATTGCTTTCACCCTGTAATTCCTACAATTCCTAAAAATGTCTTATAGCCCTAAAATTCTACTAAAATTTTTCTTGTTTCCCTAAAATTTGCTTTTGATAACTATTTCCATTTACAAATGACTGATAAACAAAGTTAGTTTTGCTTTGTATCGTGATCGCCAAAGCAGATTCTTGTTAGGCATTTTCATTGGTTGTTCAAAAGCAAGTAGTAAACAACAACAAAGAAATAAAGTATCTTAACTTTTTAAGTTTAATTAAAACTGCACTTGTTTTACCTCATGGTAATGCTGATCCTGAGAGGAGATTTTCTATGAACAGTTGTATGCTAAAAGGTGGTTTCAATGAACATACAATAAAAAGTTTGAGATTTGTAAAAGATGCTGTTGAAATTATGGAGGTGTGAGTAAAGTACCTAATACAACTTTCTTGTTAAATGATATTAATAATTCACATAAAGCTTATCAGCAGTATACATGGAAAAACAAAAAGAAGAAAAAAGCTCAAAGATTGAAATGGAGAAATCCTAGATTTTAAAGAAGAAAATTAAATTTGAAACTAAATAAAATCTAAATTTATTTTCTATGATACAATACAGCATTTTATTTATTTATTTTTAAACAATTGAATATTTTTTGTGTTTCATTTTTTAACTATGCCTTTGAGATGTTAAAAATTTAGCAAAGAATATATTTATCCTCTAAGTAATTGAAATCGCAAAAGCCCAACTTTCGATGAAGAAAATTAACTGTGAAACAAAATAAAATTTCGAAATCTATTTTCTATGGTACATAACAGCATATTATGGATATTTCATTGTCTTTTTTTTTTTTTTTAAACAATTGAATATTCTTTGTATTTCATTTAACTATGCCTTTGAGATGTTAAAGATTTAGCAAGGAATATGTTTAGCCTCAGCCAAATTTAAATAATTTTGTTTTTCATTGAAATATATAAAATTCAAGTATTTGAAAAGTTTTTTGTGAAAATACTGAACAAGATTGCAAGAAATCCTATAAGATTTATTAAAGAAACATCTTATAAAGCTGCTAGATATAGAAAAATTAAGGTAACTAACAGTGTTCGAAATTAGCAGTTGTTAGTCTTCAAATGCAACTACATTATAGCATTTGACGACTACAAAATTATTCCCAGGCATCAAATTTGATGCCAAACTTTTTTAAACACTTATTTTTTGTTTAACTTAGCCAATCACCCGCTTTTGAAAATTTGGTCTTAAACCAAAACACTCGAGTAGCCATGTTGGTACTACCATGGCCTGGATTACTGTCGTAGCGGCTGGTTCATTCAGGAAAAACACCTGCAATGATCTGCATAGATTCAAAGCAATACTAATTAGTTTTACACCAAAAATAAATACTAATGTGAGACAGTTTGATAGCAATTTTTAGCAGAGTGTACAAATCCAAATGAATATATTAATTTATGCAAACTTCTAAACTTTATATTGAACCTGCCATTTAGCACTGCTGAATGTGAAAAGAGATTTAGTCAGTTTAATTTAATAAAAAGATACACATAACTGTTTATCCACTGATATTGTTAATGATTTATTAATAGTAAAACTGTATTGACCCAATTTAGCAGATTTTTGTCCCGATAAAGCTATAAATCCCTGTGAAATAATGTAGCTGAAGGACAGTCAGACATCCTGATTTTGTTATCTAACTTTATTAAAATTAGCGGGTATTGTTTGACTTTCATCTTTGCAATCTATATGCAGTCAAGCATTGTTATCATTAAATCACTTTATGTGAATTTTAGCTTAACATGAATTAATAATACAGTCCCAACAAATAAGATGGTACTGTTATTTTAACGGTTAACACATACACACACATACACACACACACACACACACAAAAAAAAAAAAAAAAAAAAAAAAAAAGTGGTCCTTTAGATTTTATGTTAACAATATTCATCTGTAATTATATTTGTATAGTTTTTTTTTTTACTGAATTTAAGTGTAATTATCAACAATGGATACAATTTTGTTAGATTTAATTTTGTTTAACATGGTTAAGTGCATTTTTCTATTAATTTGAAAATGTAGTATTAATTAAAAAGGCTTTATCAGTTTTACAGTTGCTTCAATTATTATAATATTGTAGATTATGAACTTTAGTAATTTAAATAAAAACAAAATATTCATGATTTTCTATAAAGTAGCATATAATGATACAGTTATGTGAATTTTAGAAATTGCAACTAGAAATTTTTATTTGACGCCTAAGATATTTACAGTAGGTGTGCGTCACTTCACACCTACCTTCCATTTTCCAATTTCTATCACTGGTAACTAACCCATTTCTTTACTTTATTGTTGTTGTTGTTATTATTATTTGCTCATTATTTCAGACATTTTTAGAACCTTTTAATGTTTACTTTAAGATTTTGAACATGACAAAAAATTTTAATCAAGAATTTTCTAAGAATTTATTTACTGTGTTTCTTAAATTAAATTACTTGTGTTATAATACAAGTGCATTGAAAAATCACCAGGGATGGTGGACATAAAATAGCCCTAAAAATTCATTGTCTAATCCCTAAAATTCTTTAAATATTTGCTGCACCCCCTGTTATTGTAATGATTCATTATAATTTCCAATGCTTTACTGTCAAATTACTGTTTAAAAAATGTAAACAAAACAGTGACCAGAAATCCACAAAATTCTAAAATCCACACAACCCCTGGTTCCAAGCTGTGCAAATTTGAGGGAGCCTACTGTAGTTTCAAAATTATAATTTCAATATTAAAAATGGGTAATATAATGGATGATTTGGTCCAGGCATATTTGGATCCTGCTTATAAAGTAAATTTAACAACGTGAAATAATCCATATTATGGAAAAAATTTATAATCTGCACAACTTCCTGGTCCCAAGGAATGCAATATACAGATCTTCTACTGTATATTGATATGTTTCAGACATATTTTGCCATGTTTACAAGGCAAGTTTAATGATGTGTGAAATGTGATCTTATATAACACTAAATCCTAATTATCTCAAAGTGTGCATTATACAGATCTTCTATCGTATATCATTAAAATGGAATCTTTATGCCCTTTTTTTCAGTCTGCTATTTTTTATTACAAATAAATTGCTATTTGTTAACACAATAATGTTTGAGCTTGATTTTCTTTCTTTTTTTAAAAAAAATCCTAATACCCAGTCCTCGCCAGCTGTTTTCTTATGTTTGTTAAACTTGTGTTCTATTTTCCAATTTTCAACTAATGCATAGGCAAGTCATCTCCTTTCAATTAAAGTAATCCTATCTTAGAATGTATTAGATAATTGTTTAATATGGTTTGTTAAAACTGTTTCCTGATCAGATGTGAAGATTGATTTTCTCCCAAATGCAGGTTTATCAGTAGAATTTGACTTTAAGCAGACATGTAGGTTAATTCTTGGAATATTTAAATGTGCAGCTATGCTTTTAGGTAGATTTCGTAAGAAATACTACCTATTACATTCTCCCCTAAGTTGGCATTTTTGAAAAATTTTTACAGATCTACGCCGATCATCACTCCCAGAACCCAAAACCACCCCCGGTTCAAAACTTTAACTATCTATGTCACTTTTTGTAACTCAAACAATTCTACACAAATCTCTTCCAAACTGATACATAAAATTAAGGGGCATAAAATCTCAGTCAAGTTCGTTAATGGGCAAAATTGAACTAAGGGGTGGGGTAAGGGGCTTTTGTAAAAACAGAAAAAAACCCATAACTTCTTAATTATGATACGTATTGAATCCGTTTAAGTTATTATTACTTCTAGGAAAAGGGCAAAAATTTATGTATTAAAAATAGCCCCAAGCGGGGGGAGGGGGGGGGGGTTATAAGAAAAAAAGTCATAACTTCGTCAATTCATAAGATATCAAATCTGCTTAAATTTATTATAAATCCTCTTAATATTATCTAAAACTTTTATATTGACAAGTTTTTTATAGAACCAACCCTTATAGCAAAAAAAAAAAAATTAAAAAGAAAAATATCCCTGCCGGCTCCACCTGCAAACAAGTTAGATTTGGAAGTGGGCAGTCCCAACTGCGGCATTATGGCAAAAAGTCATTTCTTCCGCAATTCCCAACAAACAGCCGCCCCACGATCTGCGTCTTTGAAATCTACCAGTGCCTGTAGGCCGAGCCGTCAGGGATTTTTACTGATCTGCCACTTTGAGATAACTCAGAAGCTTGTTTTAGAAGGTTTTTTTTATCTATTTACCCTTTTCTGTATTTCTTTTTTGCTAAGTCTTGCCATCTAAAAGACAAAAAGAATCAATATTTAGGTGATTAAAAACCCCATTTCAAAATATACAAACATAGAAATAATGACACCATGTCAGTATTTCCCCGTAAAGGGATGTCCATATTATCCCGGATAAACAACACAATGTACAAAATAGATGCGAAGCTAACTACTCACTAACGACCAACAAAAATTAGATTACACTAAAATGTTCGCTGAATTCCAAACTTTCTAAAGACTTAATTAGTTAAAATAATCAAATTACTGTTGAAAGACTTACCTGAATTTGCATAGAAGTCAAAATTTACTTTGAAACTCATCGAAAACGCTTTATTTTACAACATATGAAAAGTAGTCTGCTTAACAACAACAAACTCACTCTGTACTAGACTAGTTGCATTGCCTCAACTTCAGCTACATAATGGTGTCAATGAACAGGGCTGACCACAACATGCCGTCAAAATTCAAAGTGTCAGTAATGTTTGGGGTGTCGATTTTTTCCCAATCTCCCCTATGCATTTAAATTAGGGGTTCTCAAACTTTCAGACAGACATACCACTAAATAGAAATTCACACTTCCACGTACCAGCAGGTGACAAACTCAAAGATAATACAGAAAAATCTGTGTAAACGGAATATGTCAAAAATTAAACATTTTCAAAGTTTTTTGTGCTTTCATCTGAGCAAATTTTACTGAATTTAATTGCATGATTACATTATTAGATTGGTACTTAGATCGCCTGCTTTATATTAACATTCAAATAATAAAAAGGATACATTTTAATAATATGCACATTACCAAAATACACTGTTAAAAATTTGCAGCAAACTGTCCAGTCATTTGACTATTTTTAAAGAAAATTGTTCTATAACCGTAGTTTAACTCTATTCTGACTATAATATGGGGAATAATATGGTCAGAATGGAGTTCAAATACGGCTATGTAACCATTTTCTATAAAAACGGTCAAATGACGGGACAGTTTGCTGCAAATTTTTAACAGTGTAGAGTGTTTTGGTAGAGAAAAAGATACAATATTTAATGACATATTTGTGTAAATTTATACATATACAGAAGGATGACTCTATTAATTTCCCTGTATTGCTAATAGGAAGGGTGTGCCTGCTTTATTGAACACAACTTCCTCATGTCTGGTTCAATGTTAGTTAGTTTTAGACGTAAGTCAAATTCTATGTTTAATCTATTCCTATATTTGTTTTTTAAATAAAGAAGTGAAGAGAAAGCAGATTCACAAAGATAAGTAGTGCTAAAAACTAGTAGGAATTTTAGAGCTTTATCAGATATTAGTGGATATTCTTCTTTCCTCGCCAATCAAAATTCCATTAAATTCGTATTTTTGAATGTGGATTCCAATAATCCATCACAGGAGAGCTGAATGAGTTAATTTCTCTCCTCTTTCGTAAGAGTCAATGGCAAGGTATCTCCGATGAGAAATGGATTCCTTATCCAAAGCTGTGATGTTAAATTTTCAGAAAGTATTCTTCAAAATCTGTTATCAGACTTTCACAGTGATCATTTATGTCTCTTGCCAATTCAGGAGGTATTTTGACAATTTCATTTTCAGCCATGAAGCTTTCTAACATAGGAAACAATGATAGGATTCCTATTTTCAAATCATTGATGGCGATGGAAAGCTTTTTTCTCAATGCTTTTGTTTTGTCGTACACTGTAAAAGGTGTTGTATGGAATCCTTGAAAACTTTTGTTTAGTTCATTTAACAGACAAAATATATCTGCCAAATAAGCTAGTCGGCAAAGCCGCAATTCGTCTACGAAATGATCCTTTAAATCTGACGAAGTATCACTGAGAAACATTTAAGAAGTTCAAACAGGCGAGTTAAAACATTACCTCGCGAGAGCCATTGCACTTCAGTGTGCAACAACAGTTTGTCGTGTGCACTCCCCATTTTTGTGCATAAAATAGAAAATAATCTTGAATTCATTGCTCTTGATTTAATAAAATTAACCACTTTAACACTTTCGTTTAGTACTGTCTTCAAACTGGCATTCATGTTTTTCGAGGCTAGAGCTTCCCGATGAATGCTGCAATGAAAAAATTTCGATTTAGGGGCAACTTCTTTAACTTTTGCAAAGACACCACCATGCTTACCTGTCATTGCACGTGCACCATACGAACAGACACCGATGCACTTTTTCCAATCTATGTCATGCGACTTCATAAATAAATCTAATTTTTCAAAAATATCTTTAGCAGTAGTTCGACCGCTTAAGGTTTCAGAAAATAAGAAATCCTCTTTCACTGAGTTCTCATCTAAATATCTTATGAACATGAGAAGCTGGGCCATATTTGTAATATCTGTGCTCTCATCCAACTGAATGGAGTAATATTGACTAAATCTAAGTTTTTCTATTAACTGCTCTTTAACATCTGATGACATTTCTTCAATCCTTCGTGATACAGTGCTATTAGACAAAGGAATTGAGCAAATTTGTTTAGCTGCTTTTTCTCCCAAAACTGTATTAATCATGTCTTCAGCAGTTGGCAACAATAAAGTTTCTACAATAATGTGCAGTTTACCTGCTTTGGCTATTTTTAAGCTTACTTTATAAGATGCATGTAACAATTTATCATTCAGTTCTGAGATTGAAGCTATTTTCTGCTTGCTTGCAGATAACTCTTTCAATTTCCTTTGAAAAAACTTCATGGGCTTATTCTTTAAATCGTCATGTTTTGATTCAAAATGTCTTATAAGAAGAGATGGTTTCATTGAGTGATTAGATAGTGTCTCATGACAAACGACCCACAGTGGAATAGGTGCACTTTATTCTCCGGTATATGTGAAACCATATTTTAATTAAGAAGGATTGTATTTTCGAACATATGTGTTTTACTTTCTCAGTATCCTACTTTTCTCCGGTATAGCACTGTCAAGTTCCTGCGTTAAAGGTCCTGCGTTATTCAAATCTGGCAAGGAAGAACTGGTAATTAATGGCAAAGTGTTTTTTTGGACCGGAAAGGAAGAGTCGTTATTCATCTTCACGTGGTCGTTTTAAAGATCCAGTTTTCAACCACTCATCCATCTTCGAGTGCAGATATTTTTTTGATCTGAACAAATGAAATTGAAAAGCCGAAGTTAGTTAAAGTTTAGTTAACTCATTCATCATAGATTTAATACCACTTTATTAATAATCTGTACCTTCAAGTGCAAAAGTAATTTTATGCAGTAGGCGAAAAACATGCAAGTTTCTTTATATGTTTGTTTATGTACCGAATCAATAAACAGGCTTTATCTGAAGTCAGCACTAAATAAGATAAGAGTTTTGTTTGATTTTAGAACACCATTTAAATAACTCTATTAAAAACTGATTTCCATGAAACAGAAAGAAACTTACACATTTTGTACAGAAGAAGGAAAAGACTTCAATTAAAAATATGAAATAGATTATGAATTATGGTTCGGAATAAAATTGCTATTTCTACTCCTATTAAAAGCTCTTTCAGTACGAACAGAAAAAATAGACTATAAATTACACAATTTTGTTTTAATTCAACCCATTCGAACAAGCATTTCCAATATTTCCACACTTTCAGATAATTTAATTCTAAAGGTAGTATGTTTAAAAAGAGTGTCTTCGCCTATTAATTTTTTCTTATTTATTCGTTGAAAAATTGGGTCTTTATTTACAAATTTATTTTACTTTTTCCATATAAATGTAATATATATACAGGGTGTCCATAATTAAATGACCTTACTTTAAAGTTGTCTACAGATGAAACTATTGGTCAGAAAGTTGTGAAATTTTGTGAAGGATAAAATGAAGGAATGGGAATTGGTTTAAGCGAAAAAAAAATAGTTTAAAATTTCGCCACCAGATGGTGTTTTTAATGAATTACACATTTAGTGTACATTTACGATAGTTCACATATTGTATTGCAACAAAACACGTTCCATATGACGGCCATCATTTTCAGCTACCATCTGGAATCGTAAAATAGCATGTTCTACAGTTGGCCGCAGTGAGTTCTAAGAAATGCTAAAACATGTTGTGAAAAATTTTTTGTTGAACATCTTTTGCTGTAATAAAATTTGTAAACTATCTCAAATGTATGCTATATGTGTAATTTATTAAAAACGCCATCTGGTGGTGAAATTTTGAACTAATATTTTTTTTTGCTTAAACAAATTCCCATTCCTTCATTATGTCCTTCACAAAAATTCACAACTTTTTGGCCAATAGTTTCGTCTGTAGACAACTTTAAAATAGGGTCGTTTAATTATGGACACCCTGTATATTTTTCATTTCTGGGAAACTTGATGTATCATAAAACAGCGTGTGCATACTTCAGAGCTTCTGCTATAAGATAAGTTTCTAGTAACAACAACAACAAAAAAAAGTGCTGACAGTTCTTAAACTGTATTAAAAAAAATTTCGGAAATTTACAGAGTAATAAATTTAAATATGTATCAGAATTACAATCAGAAATTTAGATATGTATTTACTTTTTACAGATTTTGTAAATGAAAGTAGATGAATTTGAAAACACTTTTAAAAAGAATAACATTAAGCAAGTAAATTTTGTCCCGTATGCAGAAAACTTTCTGAATAAGCTGATTAAAAAAAATATTTATTCACATAATCTAATAACTGGCCTTTATAATGGTCATGCAGACTTAGTTAAGCGGCTATAACAGGTGCGGCTGATGCAATGTACCCAAGCAGGGCCTGAATACTGCACAGGCCAACAAGGCCATGACCTTATGGACCCACTACTGATGGGAGCCCCAAAATGAATAAAATTATTTAGAAAAATAATTCTTAAAATTGCAGTTTTCTGCAATTACTCTTTGAAAAATAAAAAATATTTTTGTTAACTTTGAAACCATAATGATAACCTCCTGATAGTAATGATAACCTCAGGGCCATAGCTAGGGGGGTGCCAGGGGGGGCTCAGCACCCCCTGAAAATTTTTGAGCCCCCCCCCCCCCCTGGGAAAGTTGCCAAGGCCACCAAATGAAATTCTGTTTTAAAAATCCAAATGAAACTGTTCAAAAATTCAACTTAGTTTTGGGGGCTTTTTTCAGTTTTGCACAAATACTAAATTGTAGTATTTGTGTAAAGACTGCAAATAACTACTTCAATAGGCGCGCATCCTATCTGCACATACTCAGAATTAGCAACCTTTTGCCGATGCAAACATTGACTTTTGCATTAGTTATATACTGAAATTTTCATTTTGCAGCGTTTTTCATTATTAGCATAAAACAAAGTTATTCTAATGAGTTATAGCCAATTTAAATACAAGTGGTTTTAGCTTTTGACTAGACACAAAAATAATTTTAAAATGCAAAATACACCCTTGATTTTTCTAATGTTTTTTATCATATAAAAACATAACTTTAGAATCCTTAAGAGCATGGAATATTCAGAAAAGAAGTAAAGTTTGCAACTGTTTTGAAACAGGTGAACTGTCAGCTTTTTATTTACTTATTGTCATCATCACTTATATTTCACTAGTATAATTATTAGAGATCGACCGAAATTTCGGTTTCGGCGCAAAATCGGAGTTTTACCAAATATTCGTTTTCGGCGAAACTGCTGCCAAAATTTTGGCCTGACCGAAATTATCTATATTTCAAAATCTCGTTCTTCTTTCGGAAATTTTCAACTTTACTCATTGATATGAGTAGTATCGGCTAAAATAAGACACTGTTTATTGCTGTGAACTCCACTGTTTATCATTATCCATCATGACCAGGGCTTTACAAATTTGAAAAAATCTGGTATCCAGGTATAAATTCTAGTCGCCAGTAAAAAAATTTAACACCCCCCCCCTCTCCCCATTATTGATTTTTAAAAAGTACAAACGTTTGCTTAGGAATTAAGTCAGAAAAAATAATAACAAACATAGTTTAGAATTATTAGTTACATAGTTTATAATAGTGCATAATAACTAAGTTTTCTAAGGAAACTTATCAAAGTTATATATTTGTGAAAAAAATAATAATAAAGGAAATATTGTAAACTCTGAATTAACCAACATGTTCGGGAAATGCTGATTGCCGTATGCTTCAAATGTTCAAATAGTGGAGTGCTACAAAATCTATATCGGATGAGAGGGCATCTATAAAATAGTGAAGCCGGAAAACAATTTTATGTCTATTTAGCCTATCAAAATAAAAAAGTCAAATAATTCTGATTTAATTATTTCAAAATTTGCAATAGTTTTGCCAAATTAAAAATAAGTTAATTTTTTCTGTTGTTGTTTGTTTGTGTGTGTGTGTGTGAATATAATTTCAAATTTATTTCTTAATATTTTGTAACTTTGCAGCATCTATAATGAGATATCTTACAAGAAATTTAATTAAACGTTGTGATGTTTGCAAACTCGAGGGCTATTAACGCGTAATATTACGAGTTATTAAGTAAACGTTTGTTTTCGTAGCTAAAAAGGAAAGAAAAAAATATGTTTTCCCGCGCTGGATTAAATCGAAATCAACAGCCGGCTGAGGTTTATTTTCATCCAACAATCTACAATAAGAATTAAAAAAAAAAAAAAAAAAAAACTTTTTGAAGTGCAATCAATGATTTTTTATTTCCATTTACTGCAGATAATAATCCAAACAATGTAATTATAAAATACTATTGAGAAACAACTCTGAACCAGACACTTGTCGCCAAGACAGAGTGACGACGGCAATGTACAACGCGTGTGGTGCAAACAGACGCGAGGCGCCAAGCAATTTAAGCCGGGAAAAAATATTTAAAATAATAATACATATTTTTATTAAAATGAATTATTTTTGAAATTTTAATTAAGTTTTATAGATTTACTTCGAATGAATTACTTAATCACTTATATGTTATTATTCTTTTAAAATGAATGTAATAGATTAAAAGTTTTAATTCTGAACACAAAAATCTGATTTGAAACATACAAAAAAGTAAGCATTTTTTATCATTGCATCCAATTTTTAGAAGCCACATAAGACTGTTTGTTATTGAACCCCCCCCCCCCCTCTCCTCACATTCTAATCACATGACTAGCCGACTAGAGCGAAAAAGAATGGCATTTTATGTGCATGAAATGGAAAATGCCTTTTTAACTTCGCTTTAGAGAAAATGTCGTTTGTGCTCATTTTTTAGTTCAATTTTTGTAAAAAATAAATAAATAAATGAAACAAAAAAAAGTCAGATTAAAAAAGTTAGTCGCCAGATAAAAAAAGTTGGTCGCCAGTGGCGACCTGGCGACCACATTTGTCAAGCTCTGGTCATGACTGATTTATGATGCGAGCGTAAATTATAAAGCAAGCAATGCATATATGACTAAACTTAAAAGACGCTTATCACGTGCAAACTTATCAGTGATAAAACGATTAAACGATATCAGTGATTAAACGCTGCAAACTTATCAGTGATAGAAATTTTTACTTTGTAACTCCAGATTGCTTCGAATGCTTTATGAGGAAGGTGTTGTTAAAACTCTAGGATTTCGTAAAAGATTTACGAAATTTATTACAAAAGATATATCGAGGTATGTATACTGTATACTTAAAATATCTTTTTATTAGATGAAATTCGTATAGTTGGAAACAATTTCTGTCTTATTAATAAATTAATTGCATTTTATTTTATATGAAAATAAATAGATTTGGATAGCGGCACAGAGTCAACTTGGCACCAGAGTTAAAATTTTCCAACAGCGGAGCCATTTCAATGCTTTCCTAGGGAGGCAGGGAGTGGCAAACCTTTTTTTGGGGGGGGGAGGGGGCGGTGAGTGAGCAAAGATTGACCTTATTGTGCACAACCTAAAAGAAAATTGACAACTGTTACATTTTTATCCTTACATATATATTTAAAATTAGCTAAAGTACAAAATAATGTTTACATGTCTCACTTTGAGAATACTGAAATGGAAAATAAAGTTTATTAATTAATAATTTCTAGGCTTAAAATGTTGTCTTAATGCCAATTTTCCTTTTTTAGTCAAATTAAACAAATTATTTTAGCTTTTGTGCCCTTTACTTAAACTAACCTATAATGAATCATACATTCTTATCACATTCTTTGAGGAGGAAACTGACCCCCCCCCCCCTAACCTTCCCAAATGACACTCTTGTTTGTAAAAAATTGCACATATGGGAGCATAAAAGGTGCATATATATTAGGTTACGTATAGAGTTTATACTCTATATTCTCGGAAAAATCATGGATAAAACCTCGACATGATTTATAATATATTATATATACTTCTAGCTACAGCCCTGGTTGAAATAGGGAACATGCTATAGTAAACGAAAATAACATACAAAAATTTCAGAACAATCGAAGCGGAATGGTATGTTTGTTTGTTAGAAATGTGGTTCAATACACGTATAATTAATAAATTAATTAGTAACGTAATTATTATTTTTAATTAATAATTATATGCAGTTATGCATGTATTAATCAGTTTTTAAATATTTTTTTACACTTTCGGTTTCGGTCTTAAAAACCTGTTTCGATCGATCTCTAATGATTATACGCTGAAAATTTTCATTCTGCAGCCAGTGATGTAGTTGTGAAAAAACCAAAGGGCATACGCTTTAGGCAGAGGGTATACTCTAAAAAGCATATGCTATAGTGTATTTGAGAAGAGGGTATATGGTATACCTTAAAATAATCCAGAAGGTATACACCGTATCCACCGTATATCCTCCATTACATCCCTGTCTGCAGCCTTCACTTTTCTTAGCATCATATAAGGTTATTAGAAACAATTTAATAAGAAACATAGGGCCTGCAATATCAATGTGCACTAATTTACCTTTCTATATAATACTTTGATCATATATATCTATGTTTGTGCGTGCATGTGTCACAGTGAGAGAAATAATATGAGCCCCCCCCCCCTACATTTTCTTGAGCACCCCTTAATTTTTACTTTTAGCTACAGCCCTGGATAACCTCCATAACCTGAAACCTAATGATAACCTCCTCCCCTATGTTCCCCCCACCCCCACCCCAAAAAAAAAACAAGTATATATTTTGGTGTGAGGGAGCCCTGAAAAGATGCTAGGCTGCATAACATGTAAAAACAAACTAAACATACAATTTCTCAAGTTGCATAACAGAAGCTTTCTTTTTAATACAAAAAGAATAAAAGACGTAGTGAGTAATAAAACTAGCGAAGTTCACGCTTTATGGAATTTGCTGTTCACTCCCTTCCCTTTATTTTCATAAAACGATTGAACAAGGGACTCCTTTTAAGAAGCACTGAAACATCAATTGTTGGAAAATCAAATTGGCTGTTTTGTGAATTGTTTTGTGCAAATATCTGTATTCTAACTATTTGCTATATAAATTATTTTGCTTGAGTGTTTTTTATGAGAAATAATAATTTAAACATCCTTCCCCATCCACAGGTGAAGTTCATAGTTACACGTTTTACATAATGTTATCATTTTTCACGTAGAAAAAAAAATTGCTTTTTAAAATTAAATAAATTTCAAACGCATAAATTAAATAAGAGTATCAGAATAATCTTACTTTAATCTGAATGTCAAATACAGAAATTATTTCTCAAGACACTGTTTGAAAACAGAACAAACGAAAACAAAATGAAAGATTTCGGAAAATCATGCGAAGAAATAATTTATTTTTTATAATAATTAATAGTATACTTATCAATCTAAAGTTCATCATTTTTTAGTGACAAATACAGATGTATTTAAATAGAGAACATAAATACTACATAGTTTTGTTAAACATGAAAAAAAAAAAAAATACACATTTGAAATCGCTTTGTTCGCCATTTTTTTGTTATATGAATGTATGTTTATGTCAACAGTAAAATACACTTAAAAATGTAATCTACATAAGAAATTAACATACCTTCTGAAAAAATTGCTTAATTAATACGAGATCGGAGCTCGTTGTAATAGAAGTAAAAATATATATTAGTAACCGAAGTAAACTACTTTTTTCCCGGCGATAAAAATTCAACTCAACATCTACTCATAAACCGTTAATTCCATTTATCAGAAAATTCTAATGGAAATAACATTAAAATAAGAGAAAGCAAAACGCAGTCAAAACGGTAATATCAGAGAGCAGACACTTCGGAGCCGGTGAACTGACAAATCAAGAGAGAGGAGGGGGGGAGGAGGTTTGAACCATTTTTTCATTTCATTACCCTTTAAGACCCGAAACATTTTCATCATCAAATATTACATTCTACTGGTTATTAACTCTATACTGACCCTAATGACACTTAAAAAAATAATTTAAAAAAATTTCCTCCCCCCCTAGAGCGTGGAGAGTACCCGCACGATCGTGCGGGTTGGGCTTTTTCTATGGAAGCCACACCTGCACGATCGTGCGGGTTGGGCTTTTCCTGTGAAATTATTTCCTATAATATTTTAAGATTTATACATTTTCTGGCTCTAAGTGGATAGAAGAGACAAACTCAAACAAATAAAATTGTTACAAATAAGGTAATTATTGATGTATTATTTTTTAATCAGCTACTGGTGGATACTTATTTTCTGTTTGCCAATACATTCGTAATCGTGAAAATGTTACACATCCCAGAATTAAATTGGAAGCCAAAAATGATTTTAATTCCAATCCATTAGTTTTCAGGGATTTTCCAGTTTTAATGACAGAGTATTGATTAGTAAAGATAGCAGCGTCTTCAAAAAAGGATTTGGGAAGTATTGGCTGAAATACTGTAATGGAGTCCGTACTGGCTCTAAGGCCTAAAAAAGAAGGAAAAAATATATTATTGTAGATGTATTTATCGACTTCAAAAAATTCATATTTTAATTAATTAAAAAATGTTTGCCATATTTTTAAAGCTTATTTTTTATGATATCGATTTTATTGTTTCTATAAGTTTATAACTTTTTTAATTAAAATTTAAGAATTGAAAAATATACCTGCAATTGCGTGATATCTAAAAGTCCAGGATGAGATACAGTTAATGAACTTTTTAACAGTCCACTTGTATTGTTTTTCTTCTTTTGTCATTCTCTTTGTATTTGCCGAAACTGGCTTGGAGGTATAACTTTGGGGGATGAGTTCAAGGGACTTTGAGGAGGAAGAATGATCCAAAATTGTCATTTTTTTCTTCATCGAGCTCATCTGAACTTGACTGTCCTTCTAATAAATTTGCTTCAAATGTTTTGTCTGCAACGTCGTCATTATCCAAGAGATCACTAAATTCAGAGTGTAATTTATTCATCAATTGAAATATTTCTTATTGAGTGAGAATTCCTTTCCGTTTAGACATCTGAAAAAGTATTTTATTTTGCTTTGTTAAAAGTTAACAAAGTATTTCATAAAAAATTAGAAAAAGTATTAGAAAATGTTATTAATTAAAAAAAAAGTAAAAATTAATTGGGAAAAAAAAAGAAAAGGGATTCATCCATGACAACACCCAAGAAAATAATATGGCATTAATTATATAACAGCATACTTCATTTTATTTTGGCTATCATCAAAATTGTTGATACAGAAAACAAAATGAACATTGAAAAACACTTACCTTTACAGTAGCACTGACTAACGTAACGCCCAAGTTGCACGATCGTGCGCGTGACGAAATCATGAGTCCTAAGGGCAACATAAATAGAGTATAATTAATGTTTTCTATTATATTACACTTATTTAGACATTAAAGCAAAAATATTTATCTAAGCAATTAGAAATATACTGATAATTACCTTTTTACGACAGATAAAATGATGAGCTATATCCGTTGTACTTGTAAACAAAGCTAGACATGCCTGCTGAAAGTAAAACATGGACTACAACCGCCATCTGTTGATAAAAAATGATACTTCACTCTTTCTGCTAACCAGAACGATCATTCGATTCGGGTTTTTATTACATACGACTGTTTCAGAAGCAAAAATGTAAATGAATATCTAACCCGCACGATCGTGCGGGCTGGGTCTTAAAGGGATATGCTGTATTTTTTTTTTTTTTCACGTACCAGTATCGGGCTTTCGCGTACCAGTAAACAGAGCTTCACGTACCAGTACTGGTACGCGTACCATAGTTTGAGAACCCCGGATTTAAATGATAAGGAAACTGCACCCTCTTTGAATATCTTAAGAATTGTTTCTGTATCTTTCAATATTGGGCTGCAGTGGCGTAGCTACATATTCAGCGCCCTGGAGCAAACAAAGTTGGTGTGCCCTATTCCAAGTGCGGCGCTAGAGGGGGGACTGGGGGGGCATATATGACCCCCCCCCCCCCATCGGGGTCAAAATTCAATTGTCGTCGGGGAAAATATTTTGACTTTTGGATTTCAACCCGAGTCGGGTCGGGTCGGCACTCTTATGATAAAAAATCATATATTAGTAAATTAATATACTCAAAATAACATATTTTCTAATTTAGATTCCTTTATTTCGGCTATAATATCTTATATCAAAAATCTATTTTAAGTCTAATCAAAAGGCAACCGATTATCTTAGCTTTAATATCTTTTTTTCGGGTTCGGGTCGGAATGCGAAGGACGAAACTTTTTTTTATCGGCATCGAGTTGGGTGTAGAGTCCTGCATCGTGTGGGGCAAACTGAACCCGACCCGGCTCTTGGTTTGGATCGTATCGGACTGACGCTAGTCTTTTTATTGCGGGTCGGACTTGTATATTTTAACCGTGGGTCGGTTCGAGTCGAGTTAACTTTAACTCTTTCGGGTTGGGTTTTGACACTTCCAAGCATGGTTCGTGCTGACCCGATTTCTCAAAAGAATCTCCAAAATATAGCTTAAAATGAAAAACTATATATTTTTTAATATTTATTGTTTCGATTACTATTTTTATGTTTCGAGTCGGGTTTCGGGTTAAAGTATTTCAGGTTGAGGTCGACCAAAAATTTTTTGTCGATTTTGGGTCAAAAGAAATTTTTTCGTGGGATTCGAGTTGGGTTTCAGCGGAGACCCGAGCCGGAGGTTCGTTCGGTTCGAGGTTTATCATATTCGATGTCAAGGGCGGCGCTAGAGGGGGATCCAGGGTCCAAATTCACTTGTCTTTGGGGAAAATATTTTGACCTCAGAGTAGAATCCTGCATAGAGTCAGGGAACTGCCCTTGACCCAACCCGACCCGAGTTGGGGCAGGTTAGTTTATTAAAAATGACCTGGGGTTCAGGGGCGTAGGAAAGGGGGGGGGCTCAAGCCCCCCCCCCCCCCATTGCAAATCAAGTTTTTTCTTTTCGTCGGATTATAGTGTTTCCTTTAAAGTGAACTTTAAATTATATTAATTATATATTTAAAATATTTAAAAACGACGAAAAAATCATTTAGAGCTTTTTTAGGTAGATTTCATAAGAAATACTACCTATTACATTCTCACCTAAGTTGGAAATTTTGAAAAATTTTTGCAGATCTACGCCGATCGTGACTCCCAGAACCCAAAACCACCCCCAGTTCAAAACTTTATATATATATATATATACCAGAGTTTTCCCCAGACAGTTTCAGAAGGGTGCTGCACCCTGCCTGCCCTTTGGTTTACAAAATAGCACCCTTCTTGCCCCTCATGAAAAGAATTAGCACCCTTCTTGCCTCCTCCAGTAAAATAATTAGCACCCTTCTTGCCCTCAGTAAAAAAAGTGCTCTTTCTCCTTTTTGCATTAAAATTTTGCTTTCATAGTAAAAACATACTCAATGTTGTCTTAAAAAGAGTGTTTTGACTTTGAAATATCAAAAGTGGCTTTAAAATTCAAAAGAATACATCTAACAATTAAAAAAGAAGTGCCCTTAAGAATCTGAAAAGTGCCCTCAAAAATTCAAAAAGTGCCCTTTTCTCACCAGCAGCACCCTGCCCCTTTTTAATCCTGGGGGAAACTCTGTATATCTATCTATCTATCTATCTATCTATCTATGTCACTTTTTTCTGACCACGATAACTGGAAAAATTCTGCATAAATCGCTTCCAAACTGATACATAATATCAAAGGTCATAAAATCTCGGTCAAGTTCGTTAATGGGCAAAATTAATTAGTAGCTTGCATGATATTCTGCCAAAAAACAGAAAAATCTTCAGTAGAAAATATCATGCAATGTGCTGAATTTTACTCTTCTGATATAAACATTCTTCCGAACATCTTACAAGCAGAAATCGAAATGTGGGTCGAAAAATGGCTGTCATCAGACAAAGAAGAAAGACCAAATACTGCAATAGAGTCCTTATCAAGTTGTAATACGGCTGTTTACCCCAACATCAACAAATTGTTGGGTTGGGTTGATTATTGACGGCCAATTATCTACACTAGGGATATAGGCCCGGGGGGAGTGCCCTTCGTGGGGGTCTTTCTAAGGGAACCTAACCCGTATTTACGCATGGATAAATCCACGGCTCGAAGAAAACCACGAAAACTCCGAACGATTAGGCCGACAGGCGCGATTGGGATCGAACCCAGCACCTCCCGTCTACCAGCTTAGAGAGCACAACCTCTCAGCCACTGGCAACAAATTGTTGAAAGTTCTATCTACGCTTCCAGTATCAACAGCCACTCCGGAAAGAACATTTTCTACACTGAGAAGATTAAAAACCTACCTTAGGAACACGATGTCAAATTCTCGGCTTTCTGGACTTGCACTAATGAATATCCATCGAGAAATTCTAGTAGATGCCGAATCTATTTTGAATGCAATGGCAGCGAAGCGCAGTTACCTTGTGTTATGATGCCAAAATTTGTAAGTGCATTTTTTTCTTTTTTTAAGTACTAATTAAATATTTCTTTCATAGTCTGCTGTCATATTTCACAAAATTGTAAAACTTAATTTATTCTTTAATGTTTACATTGAAATAATGCGCATACCCTTTTTTAATTATGCATAAAATTAATTATTAATTAATTTACTTAATTACTTATTAATGTGATGCTTTATTATTAATTCATTTTCTCAGTTTCCCAGTTGTTTTGAGCATACTGAGTTAGAAACTATTTGAGCCCCCCCCCCCCCCATAATTTTTAAATTGCTACGCTACTGCTGGGGTTAGTTTATAAAAAAACCCGACTCGTGGGTCAGGTAGGTGCTGACTTATTTCTTTTGTAAGCCGCGTTGACTACAATTGTTTCGGTTTCAGGTTGAGTTTTGATTCTTTCGCATCTGGCTTGGGTTAACATGATTTTTCAAAAAACTGTCCAGAATATTGTTTCAGATTAGAATCCTGTATCGGGTCGGGTAAACCGATTTTACCTGAACCCGACCAGACCCGCGATTCGGGTTGGAGCTAATATATTTTTGTTTTTGCTGTTGGATTCGGGTCGGGTTGACTGTAATTGTTTCGGGTTGAGTTCTGATACTTTCGTGTCGTGTTCGGGTTAACCTGATTCTACAATAAAACTCTACGTTGTTGTTTCAGCTGAAAAACTAGATATTTAAATAAGAATGGGTCTTTTTACATGTTTATTTGTCTATATAAAAGGTAGAATTGATATTAGAAAAATTATTGTAGATTATTTTTTTTTTAATTGTATTAAACTATAGATTATTATTATTTTTTTTTTTTTTGGGTCGGATTAGGATTGAAGTATTTCGAATTTCGGGTAGACAAAAAATTGTCGTTAAAATTTAATTGCTGTAGCGGAAAATGTTTTGATTTCGGAGTAGAGTCGAGTCGAGTCGGGTACCCCAATTTTCTCGCACACCAGTCGGGTGGTGGTTAGTTTTTAAAAAATGTCTCGAGCTTAGTGTTTTTAAAATAAACAATCCGTGGGTTAGGTTGGCGCTGATTTTTTTCTGTGCATGTCGGGTTGATAGCAATTGTTTCGGTTTTGAGTTGAATTTTGATTCTTTCGCGTCGTGTTTGAGTTACCTGATTTTTTCAAAAAAGTGTCCAGAACATTGTTTCAGATTAGAGTCATGCATTGCGTCGTGTAACCCGATTTTACCCAAACTCGACCAACCCGCTGTTCGTATCGGGTCGGGTTGAAGTTAATTTTATTCGTTGCGGGTCGAGTCAACTTTAAGCGTTTTGTGTTCGGGTCTGTTTTGGGTTGGGTTTTGACTCTTTCAGATCGGGTTAGGGTTGACACGATTTTTCAAAAGAAGGGTGTGAATATTTTGCAAATGAAAAAAAAATATATATATTTGAATGAATGCAAATGTGTTAATTTTTATACAAGAAAAAAAATAATATTTTAGAGATATAATTGTAGACTACATTTCAGCAATCGTATTTCAGTATTTGTATTACAGTAATTGTATCAAATGATCTGCTGAACAACGAAAAACTTTCTGACAAAATTTCGGGCTCATTTTTAAACGCAAAGGCCATAAAATTGACAGGCCTGACTATTGAAACGATTTGGAATCGAAATGAGTTTTCCCATTTTTGATAAATAAATTACTTATCGAGTTATATAAGCGATTCGTGTCACGTGACAACACGTCTTTCTCCTTTCTGGCGCTGAAGCATCAGGAATTCGGTTCAAAACGTGGACTTTGACAGTGTTTTCTGAAAGGACTTCTGTCTTTACCTGAAAATGGAAAACGTGTTTCGATTACAAAGTTTTTGAATAACAACGCCTGCCCATTTCATGCGTTTCTGAATAAAAATGAATTAAAATATGTGTGTGAAAGTAGTCCCTTTGTATTTGAGAACAGCTTTAAGACATTTATTAATTTCTTTCGCTTTGGGTTCAGTTCAGGTTTGAATATTTCAGGTTGGGGTTGAATTATTTCGAGTTTCGGGTTGACACGCAGAGTTATTTTGTATACAGATAGCCCTAAGATACGGTACCCGAAAGCGATATTTTAAAAGTCGACCGGAAATTATTTTAATTTAATGTTGTAAATTTTTTTTCTTTTTTTTTTTCTCCTCCACTGGCGTATGATCTGATTGTCTGAAAATAAAACAGTTTTCATTGTTAGAAAGAGAAGACTATTATTATAGTAACAAAGTTTGTTTTAAATCACAAAAATACTTTTCTGATTTTGAGATAATTTTTAAAAACTCGTTCTTTTTGTAAATCTTGAATTCATATTTGTCAATTATGTGTTAAAAAAAAAAAAAAACTTGTCGCTTTTTTTCGAAAATTTTAAACAATTTAAAGTAAAAGAAATGGCAAAAAATAATAATTAGATCAATTTTTTAACAACATCCTTAAAAAAAAAAAAAAAAAAAAAAAAAAAAAAAAAAAAAAAACAGTTTGGTTTTGTTTCTGATATGAGGAATTTGAGATCACATGATCAGTATTCTTGGTTATGGTGACTCATAGACGTAGTACGTAAATTTAGCAAACTCGGCAGTTAAATGAATCATTTCGAAACGTCATGCGCTCTCTTGGACATACGAGTATAATTTGTCGGACAAAAAACTTAATTTGATTTCCAAGAAAAAATATATTTTGGATTTTTTTTAGTATACCTTTTAAATGTTTTCTAAACAAAAGACTGGTAAGTATACTAGGTATAAAGTCCAGTGCAGCATCTGCAATGAAAATTTTGACAATGAATATACGGATTTACAGCATCATGATCTTTCCAAGCAAAATCGCTTAGCCCGATATTTAAGCCGAGAGAACAAAGGGAGCAAAGGGAAGGATCCGTTCCGTGGTCTGCAATTCTAACATCGAAAAAAAAGATAGTGACAGAAACAGATAACAGATAATTATCGTGTATAATACGACTCGAGCAGGACTGTAATCCATATATATATATATACATACACACACACATATATATTTATATTACCAATATGACCCCCCCCCCCCCGTCGGGCAAATCTTGGCGCCACTCTTGCCCTCTTCTCACTCGAAAAAGTTCAGCACAATTTTGTTTTGAGATTTTAAAATTATGTATTCTTATTTTGATTTAAAACCATATCTTTATTTGAAAGTCAAAGTATTTTAACAACCAGATATTTAACGCACTAAGCAGAAATAATAACAAATAAATAATTTATATTAGTAAAAGAAAGAAATTGTATGTCTGTCTGTGCGTGGAGGAGGGGGGGGGGGGATGGCTACGAAAATCTATTGCGCGCAGAAGTCTTGAAATTTGGATGAAGATAGTTCAAAGCAGGTCCTGAGGCTCAGATTTTTATTTTTTTTTTATAATTCGCCGATATATTATATAAAAAGTCATCAAAAAGCATCTTGCAAATTGGCCTCCAGCTCTTGCTCAGTTCTGAGTTTTCCGAAGTTAGCAAGATCGAAAAGTGCGATATCCACTTTTTTTCACACTTTTCTAAACGCACGTTGGGCGAACCGTTGGAAATACTGACAAACGGAAGACGTATGCTTAAATGTCGTACTTTTACGTTTAAAACACAGCAGTCTGTTCGAAAACATATTAATATTAACCCTTTCAAAGAAGTTCAATTTCGCCTTTTACTTTCTCCGAAACCCCGTTTAAAAAGCGCAAAAGCAGAGAAGAACCAAAGTACGAGAGTTGCTTTTCATTTCGAATTTTTTTCGAAGCGCGCATCGGCAAAACCGTTGGAAATATGGAAAAACGAAATACATATTCTTAAATTTCGTACTTTTACGTTTAAAACGCCGCAATTTGTCCGAAAAAATATTAATATTAACCCTTTCAAAAGTTTATTTCACTATTTTTTTCTCCCTTTTGTCGAACTTTGCATCTCGGGTTCAATTTCAGAGGTACGGTTTAACGAAAAATATCAATTTAAGGGGGGAGGTCTACTTCTTTGGGTCAAAATTTTCGATTTTGTTTCCATTTTTGGCACCCTTTAAATGTGTAGATTGTTGTCCTAAAGCGGTCTCGCAATATTCCAATTCCTTGCAATCTTTTTAACACTTTCCAACCTAGTTGAAAAGTGTTTATGACTTCGGTTTGTCTGGCCGTCTGCCGTCTGCCGTCTGGCCGTCTGCCGTCTGCCGTCTGCCGTCTGCCGTCTGTCCGTGCTCTAACTCCCGTAAATATGCTCGGATTGCCCTGCAAATTTTATATGTTATAATCGTTATCTATAGCATGTTCCCTATTTCAACGGAAGTGTGTAGCACTTATAGTTTTTTTACAGGGACACTCAAAAGAATTCCGTTACATTGCGGTCTATGGGGAAAAATCATTTGCGGTTTATTTAAATAATGTTTCAATACTTTAAACGCATTGAAATTTATATATATCACTAAGGTGCATTAGAAGAAGCTTAATATGGAATAGGGTGTGCATAGCACTTATACTTACTTTACAGGGACAGTCAAAAGAATTCCGTTACATTACGTCTATGGAGAAAAATCGTCTGCGGTTTATTTAAATAATGTTTCACTATTTTAAACGCATTGAAATTTATATAAGGTTCATTACAAGAGACTTACTACAGAATATTGTGTGTATAGCAGTCATCGTTCATTTACAGGGACACACAAAAGAATTCTCTACTGTATGTTAACAATAATTCCTGGAAGTGCGTTTTAAGTTACTGAATGCGATTTTAATTTTAAATCGCTTTTTGTATATTACGTGGTGTGTATAAATTCTGTAGATCCTATACAGGGAAGTACAAAAGTTCGGGAACACATTTCCGTATTATTTAACTCCAGACGGAGAATTTTAAACTGTGCTACGTGTTTCCTAACTGAACTAAAATTTAGCATCCTATGTAGTATATATACAAATCTATAGATCCTATACAGGGCTGAATAAAGTATTCGGATTACTTAGATGTTATCTTTTAGCTTATAAATGAGTATGATTCGTAAAATTATTTTGGAAGCGTTGGAAAGTGTTACATAATCTATGCTTGACGCATGATTTTTCGTTCTTGTTTTTTTTTTTTTTTTTTTTTTGCTCGTTGAACGTAACGTTATTTCGTAAAACTTTAAACATGTTTTTCTCGATAACATGTTCTTCAAATTGTGCGACCATTTTTCTCGAGAAACATTCATCAGATTTCATTCATCTTTTATTTAAACGAAATCTAATCGTTTTTGCTGGAGCTTACCACGGAAAATTATAATTTTCATTGATTAATTATTATTTAAAAAGCTTAAAAAAGGTTTAAAAATCAGCTTTACGTGTTCACCTCGTCACGGCCTGAGTAGAATGAATTCCAGTTCCTGGCCGGCCCTAGTCTAATGAAAAAAAAATTTTCTGAGCCCGGCCCGTGCAGACCTCTATCTATAGAATACTTACTTAGCATGATGACTGTCTAACCAAACCCTTTGTGCTCTTAACTCATTGAGGAGGAGCGGCACGTACATACCTTACAGGGTGCAAAAAATCATCCATTTGAACGCTATTTGCGATCAGTAATCTTTGTCTTATATAATGGCAGAATTTCAGAGATTAAATAAAGCAAAAACTGCTATTCGTAAATAGTGGTGTCCAATAATTAAAACGGTGCGCTCGTCCAGTGTCGAATTCAGGGGGACATTCCACCCCCCCCCCCCCACGGAATATTTCAGATTTTATGCTTTTAACCCTTAATTGCATAGTGATGTAAATTTCCATCACTGTTTATTTAACTTTTAATAAATAAATCAACTTCTTCTCCACCACTATATTTATATAGAAATATTAATCCAGTAAATTTCCGTGAGCTATGTTGCTGAACAAAATTAAAAATCTATCTTAAAATTTCTGGTGTCTAATATTTAATATATGTATAAAAAACACAATTGTAAAAGAAAATCTCATTCAAAGAAGGGTTAATGGTTTAAAAGTGCAACTTCCGCCCCAGAACTCTACAGTCCCCCCCCCCGGAGCCGCAGAAATCCCTCCCGGAGAAAAGTGTCAGAATTCAACACTGCGCTCGTCGCTAAGGGGTTAATAGTTGTGATTATTTAATTATGCGAGTTTGATCATTATGCTTTTAGCTGTTAATGGAACAGATGTGTTTGACTAAAATTCTTACAAAGCTGACTGTCATTTTGGAAGTAAACTTCAATTGAGATGATTCTTCATGTTTATCCATTTTCAAGCGTATATATTTATAAGTTTTGAAGTTCCTGATGCAACGCAGTTCTATGTAGTTAGTCTATTACAAAAAAATGTAACTGATTTGTAGAATTAAAAAATATTAAAATGGAGTGATCTGAGTATAAATTAAGAGAAATCAAAGTTACACTGCAGATGAAAGTTTGTTTATTTAAAAAAGACCAAATAGGAATACATCGCTTTTACAGATAACTTTTTCCAGAAAAGTGAATCTAAATTACGTCACATGTAAGAATCCTAAAACATCATCTACTGTAAGTCAGCTCTGAAACAAGTCAAACGGAACAACGCATTTTAACCCTACAGTGCATAGTGTAGCCAATTGGCAACACTTTCTATTTAACTTTTAATAAATAAATCAAGTTCTTTGCAACCACTATATTACTCCCAGTCCTCCAGGTTTTCATACCTTTGGGTTCAGGAAAACACAATGGTAAACCTATGAACCAACCGCTAAAATCGGGTTTTAAGGTGTTTTCCACCAAGATATGACTTGGCAGACCGATTGCGTTTTAATATGCGAATCGAGTTTTAACTAATTCTGGAATTTCAGCCGTGAACTCGATGAGGTGATTGTCTGTGCTGCCGCCTCCTGGTCTATAACTAAGTTACATCGATGTTGCTTTTGAAAAACAGTTGCGATTCTGCTCGGTCAGTTTGTAAAAAAAGAAAAAAGTCCCATTATCCGATCTGCCCCCTCACGCGAAAACACACACTCGCTAATGTTAATCCTATGGGACAGTATTTTACAATATCTCGTTTGCATTTTAATATTTTTAAACGATTTTGCATTGGATAGCTGAGATCGATCTCTAGAGCACCTCCCTTTTACTTTTTCGATTTTGTTTGCGATTTTTTTTTTTTTTAATGAGGATACTTTCTCTTTTGGAACAGGTTTCGAAAGTGAAAGTATCCTCATAAAAAAAAAAAAAAAAAAAAAAAAACGCAAACAAAATTGAAAAAGTAAAGAGTAGATATCGATCTCAGCTATCCAGTGAAGAAAAATAAAAAGTTTAAAAATATTGAAGTGCAAACGAGATATTGTAAAATAACTGTCCCATAGGATTAACATTAGCGAGCGGGTGTTTTCGCGTGAGTCAACGGGAGCTTTAAGAAGTGGTGGGATTTAGCCAATTCCGTAGAGCCGCTACTTAATATTTTTGAGTTCGGCGAATCGGTTGTTAAAAGGGCACTTGTAATGTTTAAATCACAAATTTACATTCCTTAAAATATCCATTTACTCAATATCATATTCTAAGCATAACACCTTGATATTTTCTCATTTATTTATCTTCGTGTTACGTCTTAAATTCCTACATGCGCTGGTGTTCCGTAGAGTATCTTTAATGACATACGCACAAAAGGAATGTTCAGATTCAAAATTTTTATGCCATGTCTCATATTATGACCTCATTTATTATTATTATTATTATTTTTTTTTTTTTGCAAAATTCGTTCAGCTAATCAATGTTTTTTTTTTAAAGTTGCATATTTTAAAACTGGGCTAAATTTTATTAATTTATACAAAATGCCAGCTTCCCCAAATGTGCACATTATTGCAATAAAAGTAGTTTTACAGGCATTTTTGACTAAATTATAGAAGACGATTTCGGCGAATTGGTGACAAAACTTAACGCCAAACATGTATTTAATAAAATCAAAAAGTTGCGACGTATTGCTTTTGCGACCTATAATACTTGATTTATCAACAGTATTTCAAATATACATTAAATAAGTTAAATTTCACGCCAAAGCAAGGGTATAAATAAGAGTATTTGGCAGTCAGTGAATTAATATTCTCCCGATATCAAAAACTTAATCAATATATCGTGTTCTTTCTACATGTTTAGGGTTGATAATACCTAACTACTTGAAACTTTAGATAGAGTGTGAGCTTGAATTCCTGCAAAATTTGTGTTCTTATTGGATTATGTTGTCTTGATGCATTTTCTGAAACAAATTTTTATCAGCAAATCAAAGTTTTTTTTTAATATTGCCTAAATAAGTCCCATTCTTATTTACTTATTGAAGAGGGAAACAACATGTTATGTTAAAACAGCGGTCTCACCAGTGGCAGGTGAAAAAAATGTTGTTAGTTTAAACAAAAAACAAAACAAAAAAAACAGACATTTTTTTGCATCTAAAATAATATATATTCTCAGAAATTCTTAAATTAAGAAATTCTAGATTTTTAGTTTTGAAAATTTATATTATAGCAGGCATTGACAATTATGTGAATAAACGTTATTTATTAGTTACTTGGAGAGATGCTTTTTTTTAAGGTAGATTTCGTAAGAAATACTACCTATTACATTCTCACCTAAGTTGGAATTTTTGAAAAATTTTTGCAGATCTACGCCGGTCATGACTCCCAGAACCCAAAACCACCCCCAGTTCAAAACTTTATATATCTATCTATCTATGTCACTTTTTTATGGACACGATAACTGCAATAATTCTGCACAGATCTCTTCGAAACTGATACATAAAATCAAGGGGCATAAAATCTGGGTCAAGTTCGTTAATGGGCAAAATCAAACCAAGGGGGAGGATGGGGGGCTTTTTGTGAAAACAGAAAACCCCCATAATTTCTTAATTATGATACGTATCGAATCCGTTTAAAGTTATTATTACTTCTAAGAGAAGGATCGAAAATGTATGTATGACAGATTTTTGATATTATTAAAAATGGCCCCAAGGAGGGGAAGAGGGTGTTTTAGAAGAAAAAATTCATAACGTCGTCAATTCAAAAGATATCAAATCCGCTTAAATTTATTATAAATCCTCTTTAATATTATCTAAAACTTTTATACTGGCAAGTTTTTTATAGGACCAACCCTTATAGGCAAAAAAAAAAAAAAAAAAAATCCCTGCCGGCTCCGCCTGCAAACAAGTTATTTTTCGAAGTAGGCGGTTCCAACTCCCGCATCTTTTCGAAACTGATACATAAAATCAAGGGGCATAAAATTTTGGTCAAGTTCGTTAATGGACAAAATCGAACTAAGGGTGGGGGGAGGGGGGGGGCTTTTTGTGAAAACAGAAAAAACCCCATAATTTCTTAATTATGATACGTATCAAATCCGTTTGAAGTTATTATTACTTCTAGGAGAAGGGCCGAAAATTTATGTATGACAGATTTTTGATATCATTAAAAATGGCCCCAAGGGGGGGGGGGGGGAAAGGGGGTTTTAGAAGAAAAAAATTAATAACTTCGTCAATTCCCATGATTTCAAATCCGCTTAAGCTTAAATTTATTATAAATCCTCTTAATATTATCTAAAACTTTTATATTGACACGTTTTTTATAGAACCAACTCTTATAGCAAAAAAAAAAAAAAAAAAAAAAAAAAAAATCCCTGCTGGCTCCACCTGCAGACAAGTTAGGTTTCGAAGTAGGCGGTTCCAACTGCCGCATCATGGCAAAAAGGTCATTTCTTCCGCAATTCCCAACAAACAGGCGCCCCACGGTCTCCGTCTTCGAAATCTACCTGTGCCTGTAGGCCGAGCCGTCAGGGATTTTTTTTTTTTTTTTTACTCTCTATAAAAAATGAATGCTAAGTGAAAACGCAGTGAAAATTGTGATTCAGTTTTCAACAGTCACGGCAATTAAAACTCCGTACTGGTCTGACCTTAAACAAAAAACAAAAAAAATGGCTCTCCATCTTTCACTGATGACACTGGAGCCCCAAAACCATCAACGTATTTCTAAAAAGCAATAACGATTATCATGCTGAAAAAGTGATATTTAGATAAGCCATTAATTATTTGTAATAATCAAATTCACCATAATAATTTTATTACAATTACGCAACTTTTGAAGATTTTTCTTATGATTTAAATAAGCGTTTACGATTTTCTTATAATAAAAAGAGCATTTATAATTTTTGTTTGTTTGTTTGTTTGTTTGTTAAATAAGGGCATTTTTTATATTAATAAAAGTTCTCTGACCATTATTGTACAAATGTATGTATGTATGTTAAAAAAAATTTTTATAAGTGGTCCGCGGGTATTAAAATTATGAATGTAAGTCGTCCGAGAGGTTCGAAAAGCTGGCGGCCGCTGTGCTAAAGGGCAGTTTTTCCCAATTACCGAAAGATAAACATTTTGTAACAATGTTCTTTCAATTTGGAAAGTGTTTCCTAATCTATGTGTGACGCATCATTTTTCTTTATTGTTTAAGCTTAAAAAAGTCATTATGGTAGTAGAGCTTCCAAATCCCCCCCCCCCCCCCCCCCGCCCTTAAAGTGTATTTTTATTCAGTTTGATCTGTTTTCAGTGACTTGAAAAACATTGCACAAGTTTCATTCCTGAAATAAATAAAATAAACTTTTTTTTTCTCGTTTTCAAAACTGCAAAATTCTGATGCGATTTTTACGATTTATATATATATATATATTACGATAATATATTTTCATTTGCTTACTAGCTGATCCATCCGGCGTTGTCCGGAAATAAGTAACTTTCTTTTGCTTATCTATATTTTAATTATTTCATGTTAAGTTGAATGAACCAATTCCTGTTCAAGAATATGCCAAACATTTTTTAGAGTACTTTGGTCGAAATATGAAAATGCCCTATGTCGACCACTTTCAACCACCATATCTCCCACAGCTACCGACATGCAACTACCATAGTGCACGGTGGGAGACCAGAGGTGTAGACAAACCTCTTTACGAACGAAACCTGCACTCGTCATCCCTGCTACGGCATTGTATAGCAGGTGTGCTACGCACGTGCTGCAATATCATTTATTTATTTTAATTTTCACCTCTAGGGGGCGCGAAATCATCTTACTTAGTTCATGTTAAGTTGAACGCTGGGTAGTTGTGGCTGCAAAGGGAAATATAGGGACACACACGTCTATTTATATACAGGGTATCCACGTATAACCTGACCGACCTTTATTTTCGCAATCGTTGGTCCTAGATGCATACTTCCAATTAAAAAAATGGTTTAAATAAGGTAAAGAATTATTTTAAAATTGATTTGGGTCAAGAAAAACATTTATATAAAAAAATACGACATTTAAATTTTTATACGGCCCCTCGGTCCTATAAGTGATATTTAGTGAAAATTTACTGTGACACTAACAAGTAAGACAAAAAAAAGTCCCATTCATCTAACATTAAAATTACCAAGTAATAGCTTTTTAAAGTTGGAGTAAATTTTTTGCTGCGAAATAGGGGTCATTCACAAATGTAGTAGAAATCGTCAGATATATCAAAAAAATAGTTGAGAGCAAAATTAACATTGCAATCTAATGTGAAATCTATAAAATCACTCTGACATATTAATTTAAAATATACAATTTCTACTGAATATATAAGAGGATAAAAATAACAGAATTTTTGTTAAATAAAAGCATGAAAAACAACAGCCTCAATTCTTTACAAAATGATACAGATTTTAAAATGCTGTTAGATTACACTGTGTTTCAAATTTTGGGTTGTGACATGATTTTTATCTTTTGAAAATTGATTCTTATGTACTTTTTAGCGCTGAATCCGAAAATAACCTTCATTTTAAACCATCGCGTCAGGATTTTTCTCAAATCGCAAGTTTCAAAGTTAAAAAGCTCAAAGTTAAAATTTATCCCCCTCCCCTCCCAACCTCATCGGACCGTTGAGCTGTTTAGCTGTAAGATACCCAGTATAAGCCAAAAAATTGAATAAATTATTGAATTAAATAAAATTAAACTGAATAAAAAAGTCTTACATCTATTTCATAGTATCAGATTTTTCGCTATTTTTTAACCTTGAAATTTACGATTTCCAAAAACTCCTGACATGATGGTTAAAAGTAAAGGAAATTTTTTTATTCAGTGTTAAAAAATACATAAAACGTAATTATAAAAGTAAAAAAACACAACCATCGCAGGTTTGTGTTATCTAATCTAAAACTCTTTCTTAAACTTGTTGACGGTAGTTTATCCGAATTTTTATGTGTTATCCTCTAATATAAGTATGTATAAGATGGTAAGAGTCGAAAATCATAATAATATTACATTGTCATCGGATTTAAGTCAGTATGTAAAATTTAACTTCGATCGGACATTTGAAAGTGAGTTAAAGTTCGAGTACAAATTTTAAACTCGAAAGACGATCGTTGTAAGTTAAATAAAACCTTATGAAAGTAACATAATTTTTGTTAAAAGAAATCATAGCCTCAAATCCTTACAAAATAAAACATATGTTAAAATACAATTATTTTAACTAATCTGAAACTTAACTAATAAAAGTTAACTCAATCGTAATACTTGTACGATGTGACTACTTTCACGCAGAAGATACACGCGAAATAAATTAATCTAATACTTTAAGCACTTTGTGTACGATCCCCCGAACTACGCCCAACTCTTCTTTGTTCAGATGCAAAAAATTGGTATAAGTCATGCAATTCCAAGTTTCATAAATCTGTCAATTTTAGTGTTAATGGGACTTTTTTTTCTTACATATTAGTGTAATAGGAAATTGTTACTAAATGTCACTTATAAATTGTAAATTTTTTGTCCATTTTTTTCCTCCGAGTCCGCGTGACCCTAAAATAACGCAGGCATTGCAAAATTTTCGCCTTTTTTTTTTTCTCTTTCCTGTGTACACGGGACCTGAAAATGCCGAAATAGTACATTTACCTCTTTTCTCTAAAAGCGGTTTGCGTGAACAAAAGTAATGCTGAAATTCTATTAAAATTGCAGATCCAAGATATTGCTAAAATTGTAAAATTTTCGTTTTTTTTCCCTCCCTCACAGATTTTTCGAGTCTGCGGAACCGATACAACGCCAAAATGGAAAATTTTAGAATGCACCGGACGCGAAATCACGAAAGGAATTGCGAAATTTTCTCCTTTTCTTCTTCCTCTTTCCTGGATCCGCGGAACCCGGAATAATGCCGGATAGTTTTTTTTTTTTTTTTCCCTAGCTTACTTTCTCTCAGATTTCTTCATTCCCTCGCGACCTAAAGTAATATCGAAATATAAAATTTTATATCTTTTTCGCAAACTTCTGTTAGCCCAAAATAAAGCAAAATTGTAAAATTTTCCTACTTATTTTCCCTGTGTAGGCGGGACAAAAATAAAGTAGACATGATAAAATTTCCGCCCCCCTTTTTTTTTCTCTTTTTCTTTTTTAATGTCCTCAAGACTTGAAATAACGCCGAACTAGTAACATTCACCCCACCCCCCACATTTTTTGTGTCGGCAAGACCCAAAGTAACACCTAAACACGGATCGGCGAACCGCGTGCCAATTTTTTTCAAAAAAAAATTCAAGTGACCATGGCGTGCCAACGACCCCCTCCCCCAATTAATTCATTAAATTGTTCAAAATGATTATCGTAAGTTTTCTAGCAGGGTAAAAATCTAATAACTTTTGTATCTTTAAATTGTTTATAAATCCCATTTTTTCATGTTCAGTCACTATCAGCAGACAGCGTACTTTTGAAGTTATAGTTTTTATTTGATTTTACAACTGTTTTAAAAACCGATTTATTATTTTTTTCTTAACTTATCTAAAAAAATGGCATATTTTATTAGTGTTATTAATATTTTTGTTATTTTAATTGACTAAAAATTAACAAATTACAGCAACAATTAAAATAAAGCCTCATATGCAGAGATCAACATACATTAAATAGTGCAGAAATTTCCGAAACAATAAAGCAAAAAATAATTTGTTTGCTACATTTCTCTCTCTTTGTCTTTCAATGTGAATCACTGGCGCCGATGACGAAATCCGGTAAGGTGGGGAGGGGATGAAGGTCAGAGGTCAGCTGTTTCTGAGCCGGTAATTCAATTATGACAAGTACACAAGTACTTATTATAACAAACAGCTATTATCAGTCAACCTTGTGCATAATTTTGAAGAAAAATAATGATGTTCCATTATTTTGGGGAGTTTGACTGAATTTTGATTTAGAACTTAAATCAACGGCGTGCTAAAAATATTCTCTTGCGTGCCATAGGTTCGCCGACCCTGACCTAAATTGTAAAAATTTTGCTCTTTTCTTCCCAAACTCACCGGTCACAATATAACACCAAAATTATAACATTTTCGTTTTTTTTTTTCCTTTTTTCTGAAGACGTGAAACCCCGAAATACCGCGAAAGTAGTGAAACTTTGCTTTCTGCAGGTACTAATATTACGACAAATTTACAGTTTAGTTTTCTTTCTCCTTTGTTTTTCTATGTCTTAATCTGGTCTGACAGATCACGGTACTTAGAACTTATACTTACCGTGTGAAAGATGATCAATTAATATACTTTCTAGGGTAATGCTTAAAAATTTGATTTATATTTGGGAAAACTGTTCAGCATTTTTATAGAAATTATTACTTTTTAAATATAAATGCCCCCCCCCCTCCCCCCATAAGTCCCTTTTTAAGTAAAATTATTCCACTTTTAGTAGGCAATGTATTGGGAGCCCTTGGGTAGCGAACCGGTTTTTAAATTATTTGAATCCCATCAGTGGCTTTAAGCGATGTCTTTAACATTAACTGCAAGTAGCAAATAGTTGGGAAAATGAAATTTCTTTCATTAACCCGAGATACGTCTTAAGCGGAGATGCATTTCCCGGAATCCACTGTATATAATAATGCAAATTTTCTAAGTTATACGGATAAAAAAAAAAAAAAAAAAAAAAAAAAAAAAAAACAAGATTTTCTTTATTAAATCATATGTATACTCAATGCAAAAACTTTTTAAAATATAAAAATATGTAATGAAAATTTAATTAATTTTAAATAGTACTACATGTAAAAAGAACTTTTGACAAAGCAAATGACATTTACAATTCTAAAGCGTAATTTTGAATTAATTATAAATAGCATTGCAGATTCTATCCTCCCATAAAAATGCATAAACAACAGTGAAATTTTAAATACATTTTATGTAATCTCAATTTTTTTGTAAATATGTGTGTGTGTCAGGCCGCAGTTGAGTATGTGGCTGATATTGACAGCTATGCGCCCATGATAGTTAAAGGGGGAAAAAGGGATGCCTGCTGTTAAAATTTTCTTCTTCATAGTCCTAATGAAGTACTTTCTGAGTCACACTTTTTTTTTTTTGTAAACAAGAACTCGTGACTCTTAAATGATCTCATATATGTGTTTATATCTTTCTCTTCCCCATTTTTGCTCGATTATTTACATCTTGAAATTGGGTAATTTGATTCAGCTCTCCCGTCTGATATAAGTGGACTAGGTTTCCGCATGTTGGTGCTATAGAGTAGGAGCGAAGTGTTTGAGTGAACGAAATTCAGACATTCTTGCAGTCAGTTTCTTTCTTTTAAGAGCTTATGCCAAAAGTAACGCAGTGTTCCTACGTAGGACTATGCCTCACAGAGGGGGGTGGGATTCCGTATTTGTTACTAATCCTTTCCCTTGACAATTTCTCTTTGGGTTTTTTTTTTTTTTTTTTTTTTTTTTGGGCGGGGGGGGGGGGGGGGGGGGGGAATAACGCGGTAAAATAAAAATAGTACACAATTCAAAATGAAAAAGTCTTATATGGAATTTTCAAAAAGCTCCCATACAAAAGTTGAAAATAGAACCTATACTGGAATAATTATATTAAAAAAATTTCAAAGATTTTTTTTTTTTTGTCCAGGAAGAACAAAACTTTGTATGGCATAAAGGCAAAGATGTAGAGTTAATATGTTAAAAATATATTTGTGACAGAAAACTTACATGTTTGAAACACTAAAATAATGCGAAGTGTTTATTTTTAAAGCTCTTATAGGCTCCTTTCATGTGAATAGAATCCCATTTTTAAATAATAAGAGATGCATGTTAAAGAGTGGAGAGAAGGGGGGGGGGGTCCGTGAAGTTACAGATGCTTCGGTAGGACGCAGCCAATAAAAGGTTGAGAACCCCTGTAGTAGCGCAAAGACGCTCATCAGATAATATTAAACCAATGCAGCCTTCTTTTCTAAAATCTCGTTTGCATTTCATTATTGAGCACAATTCTTGATTTTTCCTGCCCCACCAGTGGCTGAGAGGTTCTGCTCTCGAAGCTGGTAGACGGGAGGTGCTGGGTTCGATTCCATTCGCGCCCGTCGGCCTAATCGTTCGGAGTTTTCGTGGTTTTCTTCGAACCGTGGATTTATCCATGCGTAAATACGGGTTAGGTTCCCTTAGAAAGACCCCCACGAAGGGCACTCCCCCCGGGCCTATATCCCAAGTGTAGATAATTGGCCGTCAATAATCAACCCAACCCAACCTTGATTTTTCCTACTAGTAATTTTTTGTATGTTTAATCACAGAATATCTACATTTAAATAGGACAAGATGGCTATTTTAGAATATTGGCTCTAAAAAATTAAAATTATGTTCAAGACGGCACTGGTCGCGAAGGGGTTAAGAGCCTACTCTCAGTGATGAATTCAGGGGGTGGACCGGGGAACCCCACCTGGAAGATTTCAGTTTTTTTTGTTTATTAATATCCAAAAAAGTGTAATCTCCAACGACCCTTCGACCCATTCGGAGCCGCAGAAATCCCTTCTGGAGAAAGTGTCTGAATTCCGATGTCCTAAACCAATTTTTTTTTTTTTTTTTTTTTTTTTTTTTTTTTTTTTTTAAATAACTTTCTAGTTTGTATTTCAGTATTTTTTAATTTAATTATTTTTGGCATATGATATCGAAGGTCGATGTGTAACATGATATATTTTTACTTTTTCGATTTTTGTTGCAATTTATTTCTGAGAAAAAAAATAACGACATTTCGGACAAAAAAAAAGTTTGCTTGGTTGTTTGCAAAATTTAGTGTCCTCAGAAATAAGCTGCAACCAAAATAAAAATATAAAAAGTACAAAGATATCAAGTTAGACATTGGACTCATATATACTATACAAAAATAAATGTCATAAAAATCTTGGAATGCAAACGAGAAATTTACAAAAAAAAAAAAAAAACTTTTCCATAGGTAGACGTAGCTTGTGAATGTCGTCGTGTAACTTTTGCAGGCTCTTAATTATCAAGAAAATCATGTTTCAGTTTTGCTTACTATTTTTTTTTTAAATCTCAAATCACCCTTTTTTCTTTTTCTTTCTTTTCTTTTTGTCTTCGCGAGTTTTACAACTTTTCTGGTTATTATCGTATTTTACAAATTGTTAAACTACTTAAGGATATATCTAAAACTGACTGGTCTCTCTAACTCAGTTAACCTAAAAATATTTGAAGTAACTGAACGAGGTACAATAAATAAAATATAATGTGCATCGGAGGAAATGGGAAAATAGTATATTTCTTATGGCTTTAGGCTGAGAGCCCGTAAGCCTCATACAGTACATATATGTTATGTCACGAAAAATACATTACAATTTAAAATCAGACTTTTTCAATGACTTTTTCAGACTTGTAGTTTTTATGCAGTTATGTTGGGAAAAAATATGATTATTTAAAATTGCCAAAAAAATTTCTGAAATGTTTCTAAATATTATGTATTGTGTTACAATGAAATCTTTCTGTGTCTAAAAATATTCCATTAGTTCTTAACCAGTTCAGGATCGACGCCTTATATATGCACTCAAATATGATGCGCACTGAAAACGTCTGCAAAAGACCACGCCACGTGTTCATATGTGAATTTTCAAAATTAGAATGTTTTATTAGTATTTTTAAACAATACTAGATGACATTAGATGGCTGTTATTTTCGAATTTGGCAATCGTCCGGGCATTGACCTTCATATCCTGCAAGATTTTTTTCAGTTCTATGAGATAAGGCGTGAGAGAGGGGGTGTCGTTCTTTTGTTTATGTAAACACAGCCACGTGGAGTGAGCTCGTAAGATGTGTAAGTGATTTAAATTACTGGGAATGTGTTTTATTTATGGTGGGTACTTCAGATAAAATGCGTCATTTGGTATTGGTGGGTAAAATTCTGTTTCTTTTTAACACTTTCCAACCTAGTTGAAAAGTGTTTATGACTTCGGTTTGTCTGGCCGTCTGTCCGTGCTCTAACTCCCGTAAATATGCTCGGATTGCCCTGCAATTTTTATATGTTATAATCGTTATCTATAGTATGTTCCCTATTTCAACGGAAGTGTGTATCACTTATAGTTTTTTTACAGGGACACTCAAAAGAATTCCGTTACATTGCGGTCTATGGGGAAAAATCATTTGCGGTTTACTTAAATAATGTTTCACTATTTTAAACGCATTGAAATTTATATATATCACTAAGGTGCATTAGAAGAAGCTTAATATGGAATAGGGTGTGCATAGCACTTATACTTACTTCACAGGGACAGTCAAAAGAATTCCGTTACATTACGTATATGGATAAAAATCGTCAGCAGTTTATTTAAATAATGTTTCACTATTTTAAACGCATTGAAATTTATATAAGGTTCATTACAAGAGACTTACTACAGAATAGTGTGTGTATAGCAGTCATCGTTCATTTACAGGGACACACAAAAGAATTCTCTACTGTATGTTAACAATAATTCCTGCAAGTGCGTTTTAAGTTACTGAATGCGATTTTAATTTTAAATCGCTTTTTGTATATTACGTGGTGTGTATAAATTCTGTAGATCCTATACAGGGAAGCACAAAAGTTCGGGAACACATTTCCGTATTATTTAACTCCAGACGGAGAATTTTAAACTGTGCTACGTGTTTCCTAACTGAACTAAAATTTAGCATCCTATGTAGTATATATACAAATCTATAGATCCTATACAGGGCTGAATAAAAGTATTCGGATTACTTAGATGTTATCTTTTAGCTTATTAAAGAGTATGATTCGTAAAATTATTTTGGAAGCGTTGGAAAGTGTTACATAATCTATGCTTGACGCATGATTTTTCGTTCTTGTTTCAGATTGGAGGCGTTGTAACGTAATATTTTTATCAGATTCTTAGAAGTAAATTTGGCGAAAAGAGCTAGATTTCTTATTGGGTTAATTATAAATGAACCCGATAGTGATTTAAATTCGGATGAAAGTATAAATAGTTATACTTTTCAGATTCGAGTGATTCAGAGTGGAAGTTACACATTAGTTAACTTTTCATAAGGCGAGTTTCAAACTTTAAAACTTCAAAAAAATCGAAAACAATTTTATCACACTTTTCAAAAATTTGAACTTTTCTGAACCATATGCTTCCAACCGCATGAAAATATTTCTATTAGAACGTGCGTAATTACAGAAAGAAATGTGGATGTCGTGGGATTTAAGAACTCACAACAGTTGTTTACATTAGATTTTCTCAAAACTGCATTTTTACAACTTGCGCACTTTATTCTAAAAAAACTTTTCCAAACTTTTTCATATGTATAACATACACCTGTTTTTTTTTTTTTTCATGTTATTTATTTATTTATTATTTTGAAAAATCATTTATATGTAAAATAAAGTAGCAATTTTTGATTTTCATTTTTTATTGAACCCTGGGATAAAATATTTTATAAATTAAATATATATATATTTTGGTGTATTGTGATTATAAAAATGTAAACAGTTTAATTGTAAAATAATATTTTATTCTGTAAGTTTGTGCACAGTAGCTCAATATCGTCATTGAAGGAAACCAAAAATATTTTATGCTATAAATAAATTTCCTTTTTCCGATAATTATGGAAATGTATACACATATTTATGCATAATAAAAGAATCACATATACAAATTTTATGCAAGCTGAGCTATAAATAAAGGTGTAGCACATCTTTTCAGTTACTTGAAGGTTACAACTCCCCTAAAAGGCTATATATTTTTTTCTTTATAATCTGATGGAAATTACATTTGTTTATGACAAAATATTTATATATGTACTTATATATATATATATATATATATATATATATATATATATATTTCCTTTTATCATTATTTTAACGAAATGCTTACTTGCATTTTTCATATAACTTATATATCCTTAAATATTATAATTATCTATAGAGAATGTCCTTAAAATGCTTATAAATATTAAATAATAATAATAATAAACTATGTCAGTATTATTAGTAGTAGTATTCATTATGTTAAACAATGTTACAACGATTGTATAGTATTATACGTGAAATATGAAAAAATATGATTTTTTTTTAATGCGTTAGGTTTAACTTGGAGAATTGGCTAGACCCGTAGAGTTAATCTTTCTTTGCGACACGCAGGCTTGTGAGAAGAGCTTTCTTTCCACGCGCGGCAGTCCCGAACGGGTTTTAACCCTTTCCGGCACAGTGGTCCCACTCCGGGCCCTAATTTTAATTCCAAACTTGCATTTGACACCAAGAATATCTAATAAAATTTTGTTTCTACAATGAAAGCTTAAAATAGGGAGTTTTTATTTTCTGAAAAAGTCGTTTGTAAATTCCGGTGTCAGTCAGTAATTTCTCATTTTAGGAACAGACTTTGTCTGTGCCGGAAAGGGTTAATGAGTTAATAAAATATATTATAAAATGAATAAATGCTATTAAATTTAATGCCAAATATAACAGTCTCTCAAGAAATTTTGTGAAGATAAAAATGCAGACCATAAAACACTTTTATGTCACACTGAGGTAAAAGGAATAACAAAACTCTGTATGGCATAAAGGCAAATACGTAGAGTGAATATGTTAAAAACATATTTGTGACAGAAAATTTATCTGTTTGAAACGCTAAATTAATGCGCAATGTTATTGTTAAAGTTCTTATAAGCCCCCCCCCCCCCCTCCATGTGAATAGAATTCATTTTTTAAATAAGAGATATGTGTTAAAGAGTGGAGGATGGGGGGGGGGGGGGGGGCGTGAAGTTACAGATGCTTCGGTGGAAAGCGGCCAATAAAAGGTTGAGAACCATTGCAGTACCGCAAAGACATTCACAAGATAATATTAAACATTAAGCTAATGCAGCTTTCTTTTCAAATTTCTCGTTTGCATTTCATTGAGTACAATTATTCATTTTTCCTACCAGTATTTTTTCTTATCGTAATTTCCGCCTTATTTAATTACAGAATATCTACATTTAAATAGGACTAGATGGCTATTTCAAAATATTAGCTCTAAAAGATTGAAAATTGTGTTCAAGACGACGCTGGTCGCTAGGGGTTCCTACTGTCACTGGTGAATTCAAGGGGTGGACCGGGAACCCCCCCCCCTTCCCCGGAAGATTTATTTTTAGTCTGCATTTCAGTATTTTTATTTTATTTTATTTATTTTTGGCATATGATATCGAAGGTCGATGTGTAACGTGATATCTTTTTACTTTTTCTATTGTTGCACTTTATTTCCGAGAACAAAAAAATACAAAATTTCGAAAAAATAAAAATTGCTTGGTTGTTTTCAAAATTTAGAGTTCTCAGAAATAAGTAGCAACCAAAATGACAAAAAAGTACAAAGATATGATTTTAGATTATTAAAAAATAAATCTTATAAAAATCTTGAAATGCAAACAAGAAATTTACAAAAAAAAAATAACCTTTTCCATAGGTTTAACCTACCTTGTGAATATCAGCACATTACTATTGAAGGCTCTTAATTATCAAGAAAATCATGTTCTCCGTCCATTCTCCTTGCTATTTCTTTAAAAATAAGAAATAAAGCTAATATCGGCAGCCAAAAAAAAAGCTCTCTTTTCGCTTAAATAGTCACATACTGTTAAGTAACTTAATGGTGGTACCTTAACTAACTTATTAAATTACTGGTGGAATATTTTATCTATTCCCTATTGTAAAACCTAATGTATTGTCAAACAGTTTCGTATTGTCCCATTCTTTAAAATGATAATACAGTAGCCATGATATATAGCTCTTCAGTGGCGGCTGGTGAGCCAAATAAGAGACGAAGTTAATATCGGCAGAAAAAAAAAAAAAAAAACTTTTTACCCCCTCTCCTTCTAATTGACCGAAACACTGATTTGATGGTCAAGACTTGCAGCTGTAATTTATAGTCACACATTATTGAAAAAAGATATTATGTCTTTGCACATTATATATGATTTACTTGTAAAAAGGAAAAAAAAAATAGAAAAAAAAAATGCACTGGCTACACTCTTTCAGGTAGATTCGTAAGAAATACTACCTATTACATTCTCCCCTAAGTTGGAATTTTTGAAACTTTTTGCAGATCTACGCCGATCATGACTCCCAGAACCCAAAACCACCCCCAGTTCAAAACTTTATCTATCTATCTATCTATCTATGTCACTTTTTTATGGACACGATAAATGCAATAATTCTGCACAAATCTCTTCCCAACTGATACATAAAATCAAGGGGCATAAAATCTCAGTCAAATTCGTTAATGGGCAAAATCGAACCGGGGTGGGGGGGGGGGGGGGGCTTTTGTGAAAACAGAAAAAAAAACATAACTTCTTAATTATGATACGTATCGAATCCGTTTAAAGTTATTATTACTTCTAGGAAAAAGGCCAAAAATTTATGTATGACAGATTTTTGATATCATTAAAAATGGCCCCATTGGGGGAAGGAAGGGGGGGGGGGGTTAGAAGAAAAAAATTCATAACTTCGTCAATTCACAAGCTATCAAATCCGCTTAAATTTATTATAAATCCTCTTAATATTACCTAAAACTTTTATATTGACAAGTTTTTTATAGGACCAACCCTTATAGAAAAAAAAATAAAATAATAATCCCTGCCGGCTCCGCCTGCAAACAAGTTTGATTTCGAAGTGGGCGGTCCCAACTGCGGCATCATGGCAAAAAGGTCATTTCTTCCGCAATTCCCAACAAACAGGCACCCCACGGTCTGCGTCTTCGAAATCTACCTGTGCCTGTAGGCCGAGCCGTCAGGGATTTTTTTAAAATATAATACATAAAAATGTTTTTAAATAAAAATACTTTGAAAATATACTTATTCACTTCTACAATAAATTGACTCGCGTGAAAATCAGCAGATAAATAAACAAATGCTCTTTTAGTTCTCAGAAACGGTGGGGTATGAAAATTTGAGTATGTACAATAGCTAGTTATGAAATAGTTATGCATGTGACGCCAGGCAGGGTGATCTTTAAGCTAGAGGCTAGACACAGTGGCGCCAACTTATATGGACCCGTGGGGCCCACCCAATAATTTGCTCATCCATCCCACTCAATTTTCATCATTCTATTTTCATGTTTATGTATTTTTCAATGGCTGAAAAATAATTCTTCCGTTGACATTCACAAAATATTTTTTTTTTTAATTTGAAAATGCGCTAAGGATAGCAGTTAAACTAACAGACACTAGAGATGAGACGGGCTCATCCTGAGCCCGGGCCCGACACGAGTCCGGGTTCCGTTTTTATACCAGTCTTTAGGCTCATTCTTTCTGAAACTGACAATTTTATTTGTTCTCGTATAGAAAAAATAAAAATGACTTTTATTTTATTTTTCTTAAAAATTACGGATTACAGTTCAAGTTATTTTAATGTTATTTTGATCATAATGAAGGGGAAACAGAAATCTTGTTTTTCTTTTTTAGCATTAGAATGTTATTTTAAAAGAACATTTTTCTGCAGAGTTATGTCTGGAATTGACGGCGACGACTTTTTGACGCCAATTGAAAGAACGAGAATAATTTGTTATTTGATTTTCGTTTGTGACAGTTAGCAAATGTGTTTATTGGAACGTTTTTAATTTTTATTTTTTTAGAGATCTAATGCGATATAAATATTTATTTTGTTTTTAGTCAACCAGTATTGGCTTTAGATTTGCAAATTTTGTAGTCCTTTATTGTCTGCCAGTCATAATCGCTCTTCCTATGAAAATAACGCTAGTTATTCTTATATCTATTTTTCATTTTTCAACTTTAACTCTGCTCATGCTGCGGTACTCCTCTGCATATTCTCGAAGTCACTTTCATTCATAAGTAGATATAATTAGCATGTATTGTTATTGCGATAGAAAGCAATCGAACAGTGTTTCCTCTTTTCCTATAAAAGTATTGGATCATTCAGATAACAATGTCAATTATGGCGTTTTTAATTAAACTTGATTTGGAGTGACACAAGAATCACGAAAGATTGCTTTGAGGAAGGCATCTAAATCTATTATAGATGTACACCTTTGATATGAAATTAAATAACGTTGTTCGATTCTTCGGCATATCAATAGTAATTTCTGCAAATATTATGCATTTATTCATAAAATGCACTTCGTTAATGCGTGTAGCAGATTTGCTTGTTGGGGTATTGTGAGAATCCTTTTAAGGAACTATATTTTATTTGATACCAAACTTTTCTTTTGATAAGATAGAATGTAAATTTCAAAAATTGATCGTGAGATTAACAGTTATTTTCATGTAAGAAGATGTTTAAAAGTGAAATATTATTTTTAAAACAATTTTTAAATAATTTTTTTTATTCTATTGCCTACTTTCGGTATCGGGCTCGGGCTCTGGCTCTGATGACATAATTTTTTTCTTGCTCGGCTCGGGAGGGCATGGATTCAAAATCGTCGGAGTCGGGCGGGCCCGGGTTCCGAAAAGAGAGCCCGAACTCTCTAAGACACACATGAGACAGAAACACAACCTGCTCCCCCCACCCCCCCCGCCCGCCTTCATTCTAAAAGACGTACAATAAATTTTACCAGAAAAGAGAAATTTCCTGTATATTCGCGAATTATTTTTTCTTTCTAAATACACAAAATTTTCAGTTGTTGTTATTCGGAGTTTTCCATTTTTTGTGTTAAAGTGACCTTTCAGAAAAAGCTGCCAAAGCGTTTTAAAACAATTTTCCACATTCCACAGCTCAGGGATGGTCGTCATGACTCATGAGACAGCAATTAATTATAACTGAAGATGTGAAACTTAAGTAGGGTTAATGAAAGTACATGTATGAAGATACAGTTACTTTAGCGAAACTTGCACAGGAATCCCAGGTTGCACCAAGATGGAAATATTGTACTTGTGATTTTAATAAAATAGCGAAGTGTATAAATGTTGAAACCCTCTCATCATGGAAAAGGCTAAAAAGATTTTTTTACATTCAAATATGTCAAAGAAAAGGCTTAATCAAAATTACTATTTCAAACGTGATAAAGGACAGTGAGGAAAAAATTGTCTTAGAGAATGCTTGTGATGCATTTATTGGAAGAAGTGCAGAGATCATACTTTCAACATGCTGTGCTACATAATAAGTGGGTTCATTTTATTAAAAAAACTTCGTTAAGTACTATAAATAGAAAAGGCGCCTTTTTAATGCCAGAAAACATTGAAAATTCCTAAAATTTAAAGTATCATAACTCAGTATGTTTTGTCTGTAAAATAATTTTTTTAATGTCTTTCTTAGAACTTCCTTTCTTTTCTAAATAGTTAGTTATACGAGGAGGACGTATAAAAATTAAATTTCGTGTTTTAATGTGCATGCAGCCCCTTTTTAAACAAATGCTGAAAGATGTTCTTGATTTGTGTGTAGTTTTAGGTAGATTTCGTAAGAAATACTACCTATCCTATTACATTCTCCCCTAAGTCGGAATTTTTGAAAAATTTTTGCAGATCTACGCCGATCATGACTCCCAGAACCCAAAACCACCCCCCAGTTCAAAACTTTATATCTATCTATCTATGCCACTTTTTTATGGACACGATAACTTCAATAATTCTGCACAAATCTCTTCCAAACGGATACATAAAATCTCGGTCAAGTTCGTTAATGAACAAAATCGAACCAGGGGGGGGGGGGGGCTTTTTGTGAAAACAGAAGAAACCCCATAAGTTCTTAATTATGATACGTATCGAATCCGTTTAAAGTTATTATTACTTCTAGAAAAAGGGCCGAAAATTTATGTATGACAGATTTTTGATATTATTAAAAATGGCCCGAAAGGGGGGTTTTAGAAGAAAAAAAATTCATAACTTCGTCAATTCACAAGCTATCAAATCCGCTTTAATTTATTATAAATCCTCTTAATATTATCAAAAACTTTTATATTGACAAATTTTTTATAGGAACAACCCTTATGGCCAAAAAAAAAAAAAAAAAAAAAAAAAAAAAAAAAAAAAAAATCCCTGCCGGCTCCGCCTGCAAACAAGTTAGGTTTCGAAGTGGGTGGTTCCAACTGCCGAATCATGGCAAAAAGTCATTTCTTCCGCAATTCCCAACAAACATGCGCCCCACGGTCTGCGTCTTCGAAATCTAACTGTGCCTGTAGGCCTAGCCGTCAGGGATTTTTGTAATGGGAAATAATGTGCCTATTATCAGCTGTTCAAGAAACTGGATCCGTTTTTAATCACCCGGTAAAGTTTAAGTAAATAGTATTATTAATACAAACATTTCAGTGTATTTGAATTAAATGCCCATTTTAATATATTTTAGTCCTTTGCATTTTAATTTGTAGCCAAATTAAGGCCGTAATAGGAAATATTAGTCTATAAAATGAAGACCCTATAAGAATATGACTGTATAAAATTCTAACTTGACTTATCATAAATTGAAATATCATCTTTTCCCAAACATTCAAAGAAAACAAAGTGGCACTTTTATTTTTCCCTAAAATGATTTTGAACCCACCCAATATTTTTCAAAAGTTGGCGCCACTGACAGACCAAGTGCATGCAATTTCCGTCCACGATTGATACTTAATGGAACCTCGCCCCCTCCCCATTCTCCGTGAAATTTCTTCACTTTTGAACGGTGGTACTAGAGTTAAGATCTTTCCTAGTTTCTGTCTGCAGTCTCTAAAAAAATAAATATTTACAGTTTTGTTATTTCTCACGGGCTGTTGATATATATGATGAAACAAACAGTTTCATACCATGATTTTAAATTTCATCTGTATTAGAAATATTTTATTTTATTTTTACTAAGGGAGGCCAAGTCTTCCTTGCCCCTTTTGATGAACCGCCCCTGGCGCTTCTTTTTATCGCTCTATCGGATATATTGCTCGTCCGTGTATCCAGAGGAAAAAGTAAAGTCCTGGAAAAAAGTAATGATCCCTACTAACTCTGTTGCAAATCTATAGCCGAGCATGGTTGTTTGAATCCTTTGATTTTTTTTTTTTCTTTTTCTGTTTTACAATGAGGAAGGGGATCTGAGTTATCCTTGAAATGCCGTATGTGGTTTTAATGTTGGGATAGTTTGAATTTGTGTCTTTTAACGTGGTAAAGCTCATGTCTCTGAAGTCTGAACCCATACAAAGTGAACATTTCTGACTATCTGTTGCAAATCATTGTGTAAAAATGCGACTGGTACAAATCAATTAGTAATAACGTGTACTAATTAATTCCGCACTCAAATTTTGCCTAAGAAGTCGTCTACATATCGAAACTATAACAATCTTAAAACTTTGCAATACTAAGATCTAATTTTGAAATCATATTTGGATTCTTTGGTAAATTTTACCCAAACGGGAAGCCATTCGTCAAATAGTTTAGGAACTATGCCAGTGTAAAGTTTAGAACGCTAAATATTAAATTCATTTTTAATCGTTGCAAAACAGATTGCAATGCGGGTAGTTTATTAAGCATAACTAACGAAACTACTTGGCGGAATGATCTGCAATTTTGAATTCGCATATTTGATGCTATAAGAAATCGATTTATTTTTAAAAACTCGCAAATTACAATATATATATATATATATATATATATATATTCGAAAAAATATATTAATTTTCGAAAAGGAAAAAATCTGCTACGCTGAAATTTACATTTCACTTTGAATCGATGGCGTTTCATTAGAAATGTGCTATACATTTTGCTGTGTATCTGACTAGCTTTATTTTTTTTTTGTTTGATTGTCTACGATGAGTTATTGTGCTTATCGGCTGATCCTTTTTTTTTTTTTTTTTTCTTCCGAAACGTTCCCGCTCATCAGTTGTCAAGTCGCAATGTTTTAATATATTAACTAAAAAAAAAATTCTGCTTTAACACACACACACACGCATGTATATATATATAATAAATTAATGTAAATGGATTTTTATAAGCACTTCGAATTTCTAAAGGCAGTTCTCAAAAAATATTTTTCCTCTGCTCAACAGAGCAAAACTTCGCTATACATTTATGGATTCAATTTTTAACGTAAAAACAGGACTCTTGCAGGCGCAAAGGGATTTGTAATCGAACAGTTTTTCATTTTTCGATAAATGAACTAATCTTGAGTTATAAGCGATTTTTGTCTCGGGACGGCAGTTTTTTTTCCTTGAGAGACTCGGTTCAAAACATCATCTTTGACAGCATCTTCTGAAAAACCTTTTCCTTTACCGAAAAAGGAAAAAAACTATTCTGTTACATAGTTTCTAAATGTGAGCACGCACCAATTTCATGCGTTTGTGGACAAAAAGTAATTGATTGTCTATGATGAGTTATAGTGCTCACCCGCTCACCGGTTAATCCCTTTTTTTTTTTTTTTCGAAGCGCTTCTACTCATCAGCTGTCAAGCCGCAATTTTTTAAAGTTTTCTTCTTTAATTTATGTCATAAATTAGTGTAAATTGGGATTTTAATTAAACACTGAGAATTTCGAATTTCTCACGGAATCTCGAAAAAAAACATTTTCGTCACTCAGCAGCGCGAAACTTTCCAACAAATTTACGGACTCATTTTTAAACGTAAAAACACACTTTCAGGTTTGAAGTGATATGTTACCGAACAGTTTTCCATTTTCCAATACACGAACTAATCTTGAGTTATAAGCGATTCTTGTTTCATGACGGCAGTTATTTTCCTTAGAAAATTCGGTTCAAAACGCCAATTTTGACAGCATTTTCTAAAAAATCTTCGCCTTTATCGAAAAATGAAAAAAAAACCTGTTCGATTGCATAGTTTCTAAATGAGAGCACGCATTGACTGTGTCAGAAAGCAGCCAGTTTGGATTCTACAACAGACTTTCAAAAACCGGCATATTTTGGATATTCTCTGAATTGATGGAAAGAAAACGTTGGGTGCATATTAGCGGACAGTGTTGAATTCAATCGGTGGCCCGGGAAGAGGCATTGAAATGCCCCTTCCCCCCCCCCCCCCATAGCATTGAAATCAGTGTTGAATTCAGATACTTTTCTCCGGGAGGGATTTCTCTGGATCCGGGGGGGGGGGACAATATTGAGTTCTGGAGAGAAATTGCACTTTTTGACCATTAAAAGCCTGCCTGCAATCTCAAATCTTCCGGGAGGGGGGTTTCAATGCTCCAGGGGGAATGTCTCCCTGGGCCACCCCCTGAATTCAACACTGATTGAAATGGCCCTCCCGGAAGATTTGGGATTTTATACTTTTAAGGGTTAAAAAGTACATCCCCCCCCCCCGAAGCTCTACAAGCCCCCCCCCCGGGAGCCACAGAAATCCCTCCCGGAGAAAAGTGTCTGAATTCAACTCTGGTTCCTGAGATTGTACAAAAATGTCTTGTAAATATCATCTAAATTTTCACCATCATGTCATCTTTACAATTGTTGTTTTGAAATAACGCCTTTTTCGTTTAATACGATATGATACGTTTAATTATATGTATGCGACCACGATACCACAGCTAATACCACAACCCCTATTTATCTAGTTACAGTAAAATCTGTGAAAACGGAATCGCAAGAAACCGGAAATAAATTTTTAGACAGGCTTCCGTCTTAGCAGGTATATATGTATGATTATCCTTCCATCATCGAGGCGTTTTCGTTTAAAAGAGGAATCCGTTTTCACAGGTTTTACCGTAGTACAATAAAACCTGCCAAGAAGGAATTGCTAAAGCAGGTATAAATATACGGTATTCTTTTCGTCAAGCCTTGAATTTTTTCCCGTTTGAGACAGGATTCCATTATAGACATGTTCTGTTTTCAGAGGCACATCTGTAATAGATCTATGCTCTTCAGAGGTGTAACATACAGCATACAGCAGAGAAGTTTCAGAGGACACATGTAAAAACAGAACCTGTCTATAACGGGTGTCTTAAAACGAACAAATTCATGGTCCCGGTGAGAGAAATAACTAAAAATACCTGCTACGACGGAAACCTGGATAAAACAGAACATTTCACCTGTCCCTTACGATTACGTTTAACGCTCGTATTCACGAATAACTTCGACCGAGAGTTGAACCGAGGGTCCAGTAACCTCAGGTTGAGGTTTTCAACCGAGAGTTGAAAACTCGTATTCACCGTCTACTTCGGACGAAAAGTTACCTAACTCAGAGTTACTCGACCCCGGTTGAATAAAGCGTGCTAATTGGTTAAAAAAATCAGATGACGTTTTCGGTTTCGCGTTGAAGCTTTGTTTGTTTATATTATGGAAGAAAAGTGCCGGAAAAAAAAAAAAAAAAGGAAATTAAATGTAGTACTTATTTTATTTTTTACAAAATATATGCACAAAATAAAAACTTGTAATTACTAAATATGGAGATTAACTTATTTTAATTTCTTACAAAGTTTAATATTTTTTTTAACAATTTATTCAAATTTTATGTATTATTATTATTATTACTTTTAAACATATATGTGAGTTAAGAAAGGGATATGAAATGTGTTAATTGCTAAAGTAAATTTTATAAGTTTATTTTTCAAATAAAATTTAGCTTAGTAGCTAAACGAAAACTTGATTTGATCAAAACGAAAATTTTATTTCAACAGCAATTATGGTGATTTCTATTATTAATAGCTATAATTAGTAATTAATTAAATAATTTCTAATTAAGAAAATATTAAAATGGAGAAAAAGGAAAAAATTCCAGAAAGTAGCCTCTAGTACTATTTTTATTTTCTCGAATCAATTTATATATTAAATGATATCCAGATGTATTGATTTGATTTTTTTTATTTTCAGCTATCTAATTAAAATGATTAATTCTAATACAATTAGATAGTAATTAATATGCACATTGACAAAAACAACAACAACAAAAGAGTGGAAATAATATCAACAGAGCTTCAAAGAGTGCTTAAAAGGTGGTGTTTGTGGTTCTAACAGTGCCCTGGCACCAGGCACCCAAGTTTTTCAGGAGCTCCAACGGCGCATTCAATTATCGCTTCCGATCGGTTAACAAACATTTTATTTTAACTAGTCGCTAAATAATAAACTCTAAACTTGTTTTTAGTTTAAACTGTCAACCATGGATATATTGCTATTTTATTAGATGTTATTTTAATGAACACTAATATTTTAAACCTTTTAAGGCTACTATATAAATTTTCATTCAACACAGAATCGAGTAAAGTCTTTCCTAAATAATGATAAATGAATTCTGTATACTATCTGGACATAAAACTGTGAAATATTACAAAAAGTTGTTTTTTTTTTTTTTTTTTTTTTATTGCAGCTTTTAGAAGCCCCTTTACCCCTTTTGTATAAGAATTTTTCCATTATCAGATTTACAAGTTCAAAGGTATTCACTTGACTGCCTTTGAATATTTTTTAATAAATCAGCCTAAGTAATTACAAAATATTTTTACATGCATAGACATCTATTTTTAGATCCAGTGCATCATTGAAAAAGATGTATTTATATAGAAAATTATACTTCATTTTCTATATTCTTTCTAGTTCTTAAATTTTATTTTTTTCACTCATTTAGATGTCACTTCATAGATTCAATTACAATTTTATTTATGAGAGAGAGAGAGAGAAAAAAAAGATTTTTAAATATTTTTTTATGAATGAATGGCTGTAGATTTCTAGACTTGATATTGAAAATAATGATAGTTCGTAATCTGATAAAACAATCTGAATTTATTAACGATAATTTCAGATAATTTTATAGTACTGAATTTTAAGGAATATAATTTTTTTTATGTGATTTAGTGGAGAAGAATAAGTGCCCCATTTGCCCCACCCTACCCATGCATCACTCTATCTTTTTTTTTTTTTTTTTTTTTTTGTCAGTGTTATAAGTTAATTAAAGTAAATTAAAACGTGACTCAAGATTCTATGTAAGATATAGAAATAAAAAGAAAGTTTAAAGTATTAAAAATAGAATGTATGTAATCTCATATATATATATATTATCTGCAAACTTTTTAGCTGGTTTGTTTATATTTATACATACAACTCATATATTATATGTTTAATTATTTGCTTACATAAATATTCAAGATCATGAAGAGTAGAATTTATTTGCCTTAAAAAATTGTCAACATTACCTAAAGGGCTAATAAAACATTACTAAAATAACATATTTTGCATTTAAGGTTATTTATTTTTTTTCAAATTTTCATTTAAAAAAAATTAAGAATAACGAATGTATTTTAACAGTAGCGAAATGACTCCTGTTTACATAAATGAAATTTCAGATATCAAACTAATTAGTATTTTTGATTTACAAACTAAAGTAAAAAAATTCGTTTTTTTTTGGGGTGGGGGGGGGGGTGGGGGGGGACATTTTTGTGAAAAGTAAAAGTTATTTTTGTGAAATGTATTATATTTTTGCGAAAAAAAAAACATTTTGTAACAAAAGAGGAAATTCAGTTATTCAAATTCAACCAAGCATTTATTAAAAATAACTTCTTTAAGTCCTGCTAAAGTTTTACTTTTTGGTGAATTTGTTTTATTAGTAGATTACACATTTTAAAAGCTAACACAATAAAAATAATTAATGAAGAGTATGTTTTTGTGGAATTGAATTTTGTGAAGGGTCCTGTTTTATTAAAAGGAGTTTTGTGAAGGGCTTGTTTTATTAAAAGCAATTTTATGAAGGTCCCTGTTTTATTAAAAGCAATTTTATGAAGGGCCCTGTTTTATGACATGGATTTTTGTGAAGGGGCCCTAAATAGGCCCCAAATTTTGTCTGGATTGATCCTTAGTATGTGTATATGTGAAAACATGATGGGAAAAGGGGGAGGGGATAAGTTTGGTTCTGTAAGTTTATTATGTACAGCTGTTACAACTTTTTATATACCGTACAATCAATGGTTTAGGTCATATCAATTCTGTCATGATAGACAAAATTGGAAGTGACAAAACGTTTATTTGAAGAGAAGCATTATTTTAAAACAAAGGTGTTTCTGGATTTTTTGCCTGGTGTTATTTTAAAAATGAACAATTTTTTATCAATGTATTTCAGCCCTTTACTTCTATTGTAATATTTTAAATTATATATAATTTTGAAATTAAAACACAGTTGAAACTTAAATGTAATTAAATAAATATTTCAAATTTCTCAAAAATTGAGAAATATAACGTAAAGCTCAAAAACAGAAATAACAATAGTATAGTGTTAATCAATGATAGAGTTGTTTAATTAATATAAACATATTCGTGATTTAAACAAAAATAAACCTACTAAAAATTTTCAATAGATAAATACAACTCGGATGATATATTGTTTAGTTTAAAACCACAATATCTAATTTATAGAGCTAATCTTATATTTATAAAACAGATCGTACATAAATAATAATAGTGTATCTTTCACACAAGACACAAAATTTAACTTTTACCCATATTCTATGAGTACCAAAATCGAAAACCTACATTGAGTCGATGGATACTTGAACATAATCTAAGTATTTTTTACTTAAAGAAAAATGCAAATTAGTCTGATGTCTCAAATTTTAATTAGAACTTACTTACGACATTTATTTCGCTACTATTAAAATACATTCATAAATTCTTTTTAAGATCAAAATTGCAAAAACAAATAACCTTAAATGCAACAATTTTTATTTTAATAGCAATTTATCTACCATTAATGTAATGTTGACTATTTTTTATGGCAAATAAAATTCTTCGCGACCATGCTTATTTATATAAACAAACAATTGAACATAAAATATAGAGGATTTATATATAAATATAAACAAACCAGATAAAAAAAATTGAAGCTAATACATATATATGAGATCACATACCTTTGCATATTGTTCTTTTGTTTTATAATAGTAATAAATTTCTATTATATCTTATACACAGACACTTGATTCAGTACGTAAGCTCGTAAGCCGCCATTATTGTAAAATGTGACTAGACTTGCTCTCTCGTCTTGTTTTTTGTTAACTACGCATGCTCGGTTGAAAAACTTGAACTTCAACCCTCTGTAAAGCCAGGTCCAGTAACTGACAGTAACTCAACCCAGCGTTAGATTTTACCTTCAAACCGGTCCAGTCAGGTAGACGATGAATACCATTTTAGCTTTCGACCCGGGTTTTCGGCTTAACTCGGGGTCGAAGTTATTCGTGAATACGAGCGTAAGAGGTTTTTAATCTTTTTGTTTCCATGACTCAGTAAACCCCTCGTTCGGAGGGGTACAGATGCTGACCTCTCCATTGATTCCCCCCTCTCTTAACCTTGGCTACGTCGTTGCTAGCCATCGCCAACAGACTCGCAGACAAACATCTACAGTATATTAATATAGACTAAAGCAAACCTATTGACTTCTAATATAAATTTGTATGAGATGTCAATGAGAAAACCCTCTTGGTGTTGATCGGTGCAACAGAAGGGTGCCGTCTGAGCGTGGGTATTCTTTGTTTTTTAGCACTTTCCAACATAGTTGATAAGCGTTTATGACTTCGTTTTGTCTGTCTGACGTCTGTCCGTGCTCTAACTCTCGTAAATATACTCGGATTATACGATGTAATTGATGTATGTTATCGAGGTTTACTATGGCATGTTCGCTATTGAAAATGGAGTGTATAAAATTTGGGGCACTCAAAAGAATTCCTTTATATTATGATCATTGGGAAAAATCCTCTGTGGTTTACACTATTTTAAACAGAATGAAATTGATGCGCATTTTAGGGTCGCACAAAAGAATCTGGTTACATAATAATCTACAGGGAAAATTTTTTGCAGCGTATTTTAATTTACACTATTTCTAATTTGTTGAAATTTATACATATTATTGGGATGCACTACTAGATGCTTATTGTAGAATATGACCTGCATAACAGTTTTCGCTCTTTTACAGGGACACAAAAAAGATTTCGGTTACAGTACTGTCTATGAGTGATAAATGCTGGAAGTGCTGTTTTAGTTTTGGTATGCATTTTTAAGTTTAACTGAATTTCTGCATATTGCAAGGTGTGCATAAATTTTATATATCATATACAGGGTTACACAAAGTAATTTGTAAGCATTTCTATGTATGAACGTGAATTGCTTAATGGTGTTTCTTAATTGAGTTATCATTTTCCATCTGAACTATATTTAGTACTGTAAAAGATGTGTGTAGAATATAAATACATTTGTATACAGGGCTACGCAAAGAACTGGATATATTACCGTCTACGCGTAGTAATTTCTGAACATACATTTTTAGTTACGTTATTTTTTCCTCCTTGTATTAAATTTTAAATTAATATGAGGCATGTATAAAATTATCTACCAATATTATTCGATACCGATTTTTTTAAATCCCCGAATAATATATAAAGATGTTTATCTGAAGATAATATTCGGAGCTGTACAAAGTTATTCGAGTGTATTTCCGTCTATTGATGTAAACTGCTAAAGGTGAAATTTCGACTGTGCTAGGGCGTTTTGTAACTAAGCTAAATTTTAGTACACTGTGTTGCGTGTATACAGATTTATAGATCATGTACAGGAATGCTCAAAAGATTTCGAGCATCTTTCCGGCTATGGACAGTAATTGCCGAAATCTTGTTTTGAAATGTGTTTTTCGTTTTCTAGGTTGTTTGTTTACTTACGTATATATCTTCTTTTGCCTTACTGTTAAAGTTTCGTTACAGTACCTGGAAGTGTTTCATAATCGATGCTTGACACATGATTTTTCTTTCTTGTTTGTATTTCCATCCGGGTAATGTGGATGACAATTTTAATTTGCTGAAAAACTGGGAAATATGAAAATGACCTCCAAAAATAATTTTTTTTTTAAATAATAAACATTTACAATTTTTAAAATGAAAGGTACTGTTGAGCTTCTGTAAAGAACCTTCTATATGTGGGTATTTATTTATTTTAACACTTTCCAACATATTTGAAACTGTTTATGACTTCGGTTTGTCTATCTGCCGTCTGTCCGTCCCCTAACTCCCGCAAATATACTCCGATTGTCACGTAATCAATACATGTTATTGACGTTTACTGTGGCATGTCCGTTATTGAAAATGAAGTGCATAGCAATTATAGTTCGTTTATATGGACACTTAAAAAAATCCCTTTATATTATGGTCTATTGGGAAAAATCGTTTGCGGTTCACACTATTTTAAACATAATGAAAAAATTGACACGTATTCTGTAGAATATGGAATTGGAAGCAGCATCATTCATTTACAGGTTCACACAAAAGAATTCGGTTACATAATGGTCTACTGGGAAAATCTGTTTGCGGTGCATTTAAATGATGTTACGCTATTTCAAACATAATGATATTTGAATAATGAACATGTGAATTTTTACATTGCTAACTAAGCGTAATACCGACAAGGTGAAAAATTTCCAAGCCAGGAATTGGACCCTGACCCTTGGAACAAAGCTCCAATGCTTTACCATTCAGCTACGAGGACGATACCCAACTTGACATCTCTCACTCACTTAAGTCGGCAAGATTGCAGTCGCAGCGCAATCATGAACACGCAAATCCTGTCGCAAACTTGAGACGACATACAAAGTCACACAAAGCCCAGCATACGACACATAGTACGCTTAGTTAGCAATGTAAAAATGCACATGTTTATTATTCAATAATTGCGGGCGAATTTCACTGCTAAAAATTAATTGAAAAGTAATTTAAATTACTTATAATGAAATGTATACACATTAATGAGGTACAGTACAAGATGCTTACTGTAGAATATGACGTACACAACAGTTTTTGTTCATTTACAGGGGCACACAAAAGATAACAGTTACAGTATTGTCTATATGAGCAATAAATACTGGAAGTGGTGGTATGCGTTTTGAAAATGAACCAAATATTGAATTGCTTAATGATATTATTTAACTATCATTTTCCAGCTGAACTATATTTAGCATACGAAAAGTTGTTTGCAGAATGTGAATAAATTTACATAGAGTGCTACAAAAAGAACTGGATACATTGCCGTCTATGGATGGTAATTTCTGAAAGGATATTTAGTTGTGTAATGCTTTTTTTTTTCGAATTAAATTTTAAATTAATATGAGATGTGTATACAAATCTGTATAGATAATATGCACAGCTGTACAAAATAATTCAAGTGTATTTCAATCTATTAAAATAAATTGTGCTGAAAGTGCATTTTTGACTGTGCTATGCGTTTTGTAATTAAGCGAAATCTTAGCACACTAATGCATTATATTCAGATCTATTGATTATGTACTGGAAGGAAGGATTCGAGTATGTTTCCGGCTATGGACAGTAATTGCCGAAATCTGGTTCTCAAATCTATTTTGTGCTTTCTAATTGTGTATATATATATATATATATATATAATTGAGGAGGTGTGTGGCGGAGTTGTATGGAAAAAATGCGTGGTTAATTTATATAAAAAAAGGGGGGGGGGCACTTTGATTTACACACACGTTTGATATTACACATTTTATAATGGACTGTGATGTGATAATTTTATATGTATATTAATTTAGTTATATTTACATATTCATTATTTAATTAATTTAAATGAATTTATGTTCATTAATATTAAGAATGTTTTTGATCTAATGCATTTAGATTAATGCCTACGGTGGACAATATCATTATTAACTTCTAATATAATATATACTTTTCTAAAGTGTTAATATAATACATGTTTTAATAATAATGTATGTGTATTATATTATTATAATACATGTTTTAATTTTTATTAAACGTTCTGCCCTTACCACTTATATCAAGAGTATTTAATTTTTAACTTTGTATGAAGAAGATATCGTTACAGCCCAGCAATTGTGATTTGAAAATGCATAAAAGACTAATAATAATAATAAAGAGAAAATGCATAAAATGTGAAAATGAACTTCAGAAAATGTTTTTTTTTAACTGATATTCATAATTTTGTTAATGAAAAGTACCATTTGGTACAAAAAAGGTACTGTGAACATTGACGTTTTCTCTATCTCTAGCTCTCTCCTTATTAATATATCGGCTAATTTATAAAAGAATGAAAAATCGGAATCTCAGGTGCATTCGAACCTGTCTTCGTTTATCCTTATCCAAATTTGCAGACCTCTACGTGCGATATATTTCCCTAGCCATTGCCGACAGACACGCAGATAAACACCTTTATTTTTTTAATATAGTCTATTAGACTCACCCAGCGTTGCCCGGGCCCGGGATAATGACCATAAAACTTATTGACAGTAAATCTCATTTTACCGCGCATCATTGTCTCACCTCACATCGGTTTATAACCATTGCTTTAAATATATCTCGCACGCGCCGAATTAAAAATAAATGTTCTGAACTGTATGGTCTCTTATCTTTAATTCTAGTGGTAGAGGTCTGCACGGGCCCGGGCCTGGTCCTGGTCCAAAACCCGAACGCGGGCCTCACTTTTTTGCAGGTTCGGGTCGAGGCCAGACTAACTTTTTTATGCAGACTCGAGCCAGCCTGGATTTCATTCTTCCAAAAGGTCTGCGCAGGCCAGTAGCGTAGCTAAAGGGGGGGGGGGGGGGGCGCCAAATTGAGAGAGGTTTTTAACGGAAATTTTCACAAATTTTGACAATAAATAAAAATGTTGACCTTTTTTTTTGGCGTTAGTCTGAATGTTTTCTTTAAAATATTTTTTTATATCCAAATTATGAACGAAAAAGCTTTTGTAAATGTTTCTAGGAGTGGCTCAACACACTTCGTACCTTACATGATTGCGTATCTGAAAGAAGTCGCAACATGATTAAATGGCGGAGGGGGCGCCCAATTGAGAGACGCTTTAAGTCCAACTTTTCTTACATATTTTGACAATAAATAATAATTTTTGACGTTTTTTCCGTGTGTGTGAATGTTGTGATGAAATTCGGCGATGAAGTGGGGGAATGGAGAGATCCATGAATGCCAGTCACAGATGGAGGCTCCTCACTGTCTAGCCTCTAGCTTATAAAACAAAGAAGCCTGCTGGTTTCACATTTCTTATGTCAAAAGAGCATTTCTTTATTTCTCTATTGTTTTTCCTGCTGATTTTTCCATATTAATAATTTCGTGTAATAGGGGCTTCTGTGCAAAATGGATTTAGCTGGAGGAACTGAAAGTAAATACTATATTATTCCTTCTTTATTGGAAATTATATTTTTCAGCTGAACTGGCATTGAAAAAAGCCAAATAATTAAATGTTTGCTACATACCCCCAATTTTTCTCCTCTTAAAGTGTATAAAAATGAAAGCAGGGCTTTTCAATCCTTCTAGTACGATCAGTACAAATGTCTAATATCATACAACCATATGATATATTCCTGCTACTGCTATTGATATTGATTGGAGATTTTTGCGTTTTAGGTAGATTTCGTAAGAAATACTACCTATTACATTCTCACCTAAGTTGGAATTTTTGAAAAATTTTTGCAGATCTACGCCGATTATGACTCCCAGAACCCAAAACCACCCCCAGTTCAAAACTTTATCTATCTATCTATGTCACTTTTTTATGGACACGATAACTGCAATAATTCTGCACACATCTCTTCGAAACTGATACATAAAATCAAGGCGCATAAAATCTCGGTCAAGTTCGTTAATGGGCAAAATCGAACCAAGGGGGGCTTTTTATGAAAACAGAAAAAAACCCATAATTTCTTAATTATGATACGTATCGAATCCGTTTAAAGTTATTATTACTTCTAGGAGAAGGGCCGATAATGTATGTATGACAGATTTTTGATATAATTAAAAATGGCCCCAAGGAGGGGAAGAGGGTGTTTTAGAAGAAAAAAATTCATAACTTCGTCAATTCACAAGATATCAAATCTGCTTAAATTTATTATAAATCCACTTAATGTTATCTAAAACTTTTATATCGACAAGTTTTTTATAGGACCAACCCTTATAGCAAAAAGAAAAAAAAAAAAAAAAAAAAAAAAAAATCCCTGCCGGCTCCGCCTGCAAACGAGATATTTTTCGAAGTAGGCGATTCCAACTCACGCATCTTTTCGAAACTGATACATAAAATCAAGGGGCATAAAATCTCGGTCAAGTTTCTTAATGGGCAAAATCAAACCAGAGGGGGGATGGGGGGGGGGGGGGGGGGCGTTTTGTGAAAACAGAAAAAAACCCATAATTTCTTAATTATGATACGTATCGAATCCGTTTGAAGTTATTATTACTTCTAGGAGAAGGGCCCAAAATGTATGTATGACAGATTTTTGATATAATTAAAAATGGCCCCAAAGGGGGGGGGGGGGGGATTAGAAGAAAAAAAATCATAACTTCGTCAATTCCCAAGATTTCAAATCCGCTTAAATTTATTATAAATCCTCTTAATATTATCTAAAACTTTTATATTGACAAGTTTTTTATAGGACCAACTCTTATAGCAAAAAAAAAAAAAAAAAAAAAAAAATCCCTGCTGGCTCCGCCTGCAAACAAGTTAGGTTTCGAAGTAGGCGGTTCCAACTGCCGCATCATGGCAAAAAGGTCATTTCTTCCGCAATTCCCAACAAACTGGCGCCCCACGGCCTGCGTCTTCGAAATCTACCTGTGCCTGTAGGCCGAGCCGTCAGGGATTTTTTTTCTTTCTAGTCAGTGTTACCAATTCGCCACTCTTTTTAAATTCAAATTGCTTGATTGCCACCATTTTTTTGAAGTAGAAATATTCGCCTTATTTAATGGCAGATTAAATAACGCGAGAATAAGGGCCAAGTATACCATTTTAAAAAAGTGGTGGGAATGAAGCAATCTTAATTTTTAAAAAGTACACTACTGGCAACACTGTTTCTTGCGACCTATTGGCAAATTTGCGAATGGATTTATTTCAGAGCCTTGCGGGCAAAACTCTTGTTTTTTTTTTTTTTTAAATCTTCACGCCATTGTAGACGAATTTTCCGTCCTCATTGTATACGGGATTTATTATAAATCATAAATGATATTGCAGAGATCATCTGCATAGTAGCTAAGCCATAAAAAGCAATTAATTTGTTGTAAACCACAATATTATAAGTTTCAAGGACGCAACCGTAGTTACGCTGCTACTTTTAAACAACAAGCTCAAAGTTTCTAAATAGAGAATTTCTAAATAAAGTTTTTTTTTTTTTTTTTTCAAACCAGGATTACTATCATGTGATCAAAATAAAGCAAAAGAGACAGAAAATAATGAAATTTCATCTGAATGGACAAAGATCTCTCTCTTTCTATTTGGGCCAATCAAAGTAAAAATTTTACCGTAATTAAAATTTGCAAGGTGCACCGATGTAAATTTGTAAGATGCATGTTTTATTAATATATTAAATGGTTTTATGAAAGCTTTATGCTTTAATAAAGTAAAAACGTAATTTTTGAAATAAAATTAATGGTGTATAACAAATATTAAATTGGAAAAATTTTTAAAGAAAATTTTAAACCACATTTTTCCTACAAATTTTAACTTTTCGCGACATTTTTTTCATACTTTCCATATAAATCTACTCTATAACTGTAAAGATCCCATTTTCAAGAAAAAAAAAATAGTTAAAATGTCATGACAAATTTTAAAATATAATAAAAATGACTTTTTACTTAAAATGTGTGTTTTTAGAAAGTAAACTATTTATGTTGCTGAAAATCCTATTTTTAATTTTATGAAATGCAACTTAAGAATTATTAAAAAAAAAAAAATAGCGAGACGCGATTGAAAAATATTTGTTGAAGTTTTGTCACTTAGGACATATGGAACTCCTTGGAAATTCCAAAGAGTGTACACACCTTGTAAATAAAAAAAAAAAAAACAGCATATTTTTTTTTCTCCATAATCGAGTTTAATTTATGAGTTTTAGCAAACGTGGTTTCTTGCAAATTTATTTTCATTATTGTAATCGTTGTTGCTACTCTCATAAGCTTAAAACTACATAGTCACATCTGCTAACGTCAAATTCATGTCAAATTAGGTAATATTTGGCTAAATATATTGGCGATAAAAGTAGGTCACCATAAATGTAGCCATCTTGGCGATAGCTGACTAATTTTTCACAATTCCCATTGAAATTCAGTATTGATGAGAAGTGGGAATCTTCTATAATCGGGTTCACGCATTTTAGCTTCGTGTGTTTGAGTAAAATTAGCTCAATTCTGAAAAACAAGGAAGAAGAAAACTACCTTTACCTAACGGCTTTTTTGTCGTTTTGAGAAAAAATAATGTGGTTATTTTTTTATTTAGGGGGGGGGGGGGGCAGAATTTCTTCCTGCCCCGGGCGCCAAAAAACGTAGCTACGCCACTGGTGCAGGCCGAAATCTTCAGGCCCGGTCCCGACCCCGCTCGTATGGAAATTATTGGCCCGACCCGGCACAACAATTTTTGCAAAAAATACATACATTTTTAAATGGCCATTATTCTACAATTAAAATTATTTTCAAAGAATAGTACATACATTTCTAGGCAACAGTGGCGCAGCCAAGGGGGGGGTTTGGGGGTTAAACCCCCCCCCCCCCCAGAGCTAAAAAAAATTACTATAATTGCCGTTTATATGAATCAAAACTAAAGTTAAAATTAAATTTTTTGGCCTTTCCGCCGTGGCGGAATCCGCCGCTTTGTTAAATCAAATTCTATTCAAAAATGTGATTCAATTAAACGACGAAAATTCTACTTAAAACTGTGAAAGAGCATATTACAAGCATCGGTTAAGTCAAAGTCAAAACTGGTTATTTGGACTGCGTCACTTTGTCAAGAGGAGCTGGGCAGTATCGAAAATACATTTGAAATACATTTTCAAAATACATTTGTATTTTGTATTTTAAACAGATAAAACTAAAGTATTTTGATAATGTATTTTGAAATGATTTTTCCATGTGTTTTGTATTTTGAAAATACTCAAAATACATTTCTCGAATATTCAAACTTCGTTCTAAACTTGAAGCTGGTATAAAGTTTAAACCACAACTTGTGTTTTAACCGCAAATTACTGATTCACAACAGGAAATACATGCTTGTCTGTTTTGTATAGTCTTTGAATTCGTTTCTAGAAGTTAATATGAACACTTTTTTTTTATTTTGGCATAATAAAGATTTTTATCTTTGGCTGAAACATTTTTGCTGAATGGTTTTGCTAATGCTTTTTAATTCTTAATGTTGCTATGCGAAAAAATAAATAAATTGTTCAGACTTTTCCGGAGTATTGCATTTTTAAACTATGTTAGCAGTGTAATGCAGTTAGTTGTTGCATAGACGCGTGAAAAGATTGATAATACATACCCAAGAACTCCTAATGAAAGGAAATTAATTATTTGTGATATATCAGTGATCATGCTGCATAAATATGTTAGTTTTATTAAATTTCTTTTGTAGATTTACTATTGTTGAGTTTACTGTCTATACTGATCACTGTATTTTTTTGGTAAACAACTTTCAAATTGTACACTTTGCACAATGTCACACCCGTCACTTCTTTGTCACGCCCGTCACAGCAGGAAAAAAATTCTTATACATTAAAATAATTAAAATTTATTATGAAAATTACAAAGTTTTATTTGAATCTCTTTCATTAGAAAAAAATTGTTTTAATAATAAAACAGTTAAATATTCACAGGAATTTTAACAAATGTGTATGCAAGTAAAAACTCTTGTCCCGAGAGAGTCACACCCGTCACAAGTTTAAAATTTTTGTTTTTTAAATATTGAAAGCTATTGAAGTTATATATTTGCTCAATTATCCAAGCATATGCATGGAAAAACATAATTAAAATACTTTTCAGGGATTTATTAACTAATTTATTTCCCAAAATATAGTTATAAACTCTTAAAATTTTGTCTGGATGTCACACCCGTCACAATGGAATGGCCCAATTTTAGAACGTTTTTTTTTTTTTTTCCCTGCTACTGCAAACTGTTCTTGGTCTATATAAGTCTCTAAAGTAACAACAATGCCAAATTTCATGTTTCTAGCCCTAATTGTGCAAATAAATTGTAATTTAGAACGTTTCCTGCTCCTTTTCCCTTTTTAAATTTCGAACTTTATAGAAACCATTTTTAGTGAGCATTTACATCTTTTTAAAGTAACCGCTAGTCCAAATTTCAAATTTCTAGAATCAACAATATCATAGAAAGTGCAATTTTAGATTTTTTTTTTTTGTTCTTGCATCCATTTGGAACGTGATGTACCGAAAAAAAGTGTTTGGAAATTGTTGTATAAAATATAGCCTATGTTAGAGAGGAGATGGTTAACAGAATTTTGACACCATTATTAAGGTTCCATACTTAAAAAGTAAAAACGGAACTATTAAAAGATCACTCATGTGTCTTATTCTTCTGGCGCTCAGCGGGGAGTTAGGGGTTATCGACGCAGAATCATCTAAGGATTGTTGGTAATGATTTTCGAAAATATATGTTTGTAAATAGCTGAGATATTAATTAAAACCCATCTAGAAAACAACGGCACGGATCAAAACTGTGTTGCTACTTTGCGACCTACTTTTGAAGCGCGCTTGACACAATGCTAAGCTTAAACTTTGTAACAAGATCTTTGCTTTAGGTAAGACGAATCATGATAGTCAACATTTTTCATATCAAATGAATTCAATTATTGAGGGAAAATATTGAAAAATAATTCATAGAATAATTCTAAGACATTAAGAGTAAGTAATTTTGAGACAACAATCGCTTATAATTCAATATATAATTCATTTATAATGAAAAATCTTCTCGTTAACAAATCACTTGAATTATCATACCTCGATAGGTTTTCATTTTTGAAAATGAATCGGAAAGTTTCGCGTTGTTCAGCATACTTTTTTTAAATGCTTTAAAATTGTCTACTATTACGACAAATATGATTGACAAGTAACTTTTCGTGTGAAACTCAGCGACTTCTTCCGAAGCGTGATTTGTTCTCTGCCAAATTTAAACTTTGTACAAGGTCTTTGTTTTAGAGGGAGATATATTCATTGTTTTTCATTCCAATACCAATAAAATTAAATTCTGGCATGTATATTGTTTTAGGTATGTGACTATGTCATGTGAGAATATTGCCTTTGAACAGTTCTGATATTTTGTGTGGAACCCTTTGTACGCGAATAAAACTCACATATGACCAATTGATCAATTTCTTTTAAAATCTGTTCTGTAGTTCCAGAATTAACCCCTGCAAAAAGAACAAATGTTGCTGTTTTATAATATTAGTATAGATACGACTACAATTCAAACTCGGATATTTTTAGAGAACTTTAACAATAATAAATATATTTTAACAAAATTTTCATCAGATTTACATTAGATAATGCGAAATTCGATGTCATGTAAAGTACTGTAAGGGCACAGTAATTTAGTCTACAATACCGTGTTTAATATCAACTACATTCCAAAACATCGATTACTTTAATTGAGTTGTCACATTTGGCAAAAAGCAAGGTAAGTAAGTCTATTGAAAATTTTGTTAAAATTGCTTCTTTATTATTAAATTTAGGAATAAGAATTCGTGATTCTCATGAAACCTTGTGGATTTTTGATTGAACAAATGGATTGCAAATCTGTTATTTTCTATGTAAATATTATTTGCTGTACTGTGCTCTTCCATCTTACTCCTCATAATTTTTAAACACTTTATAAATCTAATCAATTTTTGTGTTATTTCATTGGTGCATTTTATAGTTTGTCACTCTAATATTGTAAACGCTGTTTAAATGAACCGTAACCAACGTAATTGCAGAGATACGCATTATGATTTCATTCATTTAAAAGACTGATTCCATTAACCGGTGATTCATTTAAAAGACTGATTCCATTAACCTGTGATTCATTTAAAAGACGGATTCCATTAACCGGTGATTCATATAACCGGTGACCACCTTTATCAGAAACTCAAAACCCCCCCTAGAACCGAATTCTGGCTGCGCCACTGCTAGGCAAAATAAAATTAAAGTACTACAAAACCTATGAAATAGAACGTGTCTATGACAGAAATCTGTTTAAAACATGTCTTGATCCGTGCAAAATGAATATAATAATCCCAGCGCGATCTAGCATTTATACATGACCTCAGAAAACTGAAAGAATGAGTAGGTCTGTAATATCAAATGTTGGCCTTAGAAATTGTAATTTAATAATAACTGATTCACGTCGCCATCTATTAGTTAAATACAAAATTAAAATATAGTAATGTAAAAATTATTTAGCTATGAAAATAATTTAAAATAAGATTCAAATGCAATTTTTTTTTTTGGTATATACCTAATTATTTACAAGTATAAACGATTAAAGTATCGTACGAACTATTGTATTTTCAATAACTGCATTGGTATATGGTTAAATACAAAATTAAAATATAGTAATGTAAAAATTATTTAGCTATGAAAATAATTTAAAATAAGATTCAAATGCAATTTTTTTTTGGTATATACCTAATTATTTACAAGTATAAACGATTAAAGTATCGTACGAACTATTGTATTTTCAATAACTGCATTGTATATGATTAAATATAATTTAAAAAAAAATAAATTATACGTTCTATTTGAGATTGGAAAATATTTTTCTGTGTAAGCAGTTCAATTATTCAGCTGTACCGTAAAATATATTAAAAGTCGTAGGATATTTAAAAAAATAATTGTTTATTTATTTATAAATAAAAATCATAAAAGGCACAATTGGGATTCGAACTCACGACAAGCAAGAAATTGTGGGCACGCCGAATGACACTAGCGTTTTCGGCGCACACCACAATTTCAAAGATATTTCTGACAAATTAGTATTATATACTTTTTAATCGCATTACGCATGCTCTAACAATCTCAACCTTCTAATGTGTTATTATCAGTGACCAATGATATCAGGTCAATGATTGTTGTGGTAAGCAATGCTTATGATTGTAGGTATAATAATTAGACTATTTGTTTTGAAAACCTACAATAGTTATTCCGTATTTTAACGATATTCTCTTAGGGACAAACAATATATTTTTTTCCCAGGAAATATTTTTTTAGTTTATTTTTGATTTAACACTCTAATGAAGCCATACTCGATCTTTTTTTTCTCTTTGGCCGCAAATATATGTTTCGGGCGTTCGGCGGGCCACAACTATATAATAATGTAAATGGATAATTAAAATAGTAATATAACAAAGTTAATATTATAAGTCGGAATGAACGTTTATTGCGAAGAAACGTTACTACAGGAACTAGAGTATAAACGTTGAAATTTAATTTTTAGAACTTCAAGAAAAATATTTTTTGGTGTAATCTATTAGCTTTGATATTTTTAATATAAACGAAGTAATAAACGTTAAAATAATTTTTTAATACATAAAAGAGACTTAGTTTACTATAAGAGAATTTGTGTATTTTTTATAAATCTTTTTTAAAAGAAGATGAATATTTCTTTGGAAATTTTTTTTATCAAAAGGGATCAATTTGTTTATTTCTTTTGGACAGCATAAAACCGGGTTTCGCCCGTTTGTCCAACTGTTGCATTAAGTTTAAGCATGTCTATAACGGAAATCTGCTTAAAACTAAAAATGATTATCATAGAACCCAGCTTCAACATCCATCCAAAGTTTAATTTCATAATTTTCCATGTAATAAGTTAAAAATATTACAGGTTACTTTTCTTAAATCTTTTATAAAATTATTTAAAAAGAAAAAAATTTCTTTTTTCAAACTGATTAAAAAAATATATATGATTTGTAACCTAAAAATTTTTTTAAACATAAATCAATTTTTAGAAGCTTTAAATAAGTGCATCCGAAATTACAGATCGTTCCGCCAAGTTGTTTTTGAGTTAAAAAGTCTGCAATACAATGTGTTTTGCAATACTTACAAACAAATTTAACGTTAGATGTTTCAAATTTTAAACATTCATAATTCCTAAACTACTTGACGGAATGATTTCCCGATATGTTTTTTAAGACACATGAAATATTATCTGATCATTTTGTCCGATATTAGTGCTGATCATAATTCAGACACAGAAAGATCAGCTGAAAGAGAGAAAAGCAGACATATACAATGCAACAGACACAACTTTTAAAACAAAGGTTAACAATTTAAAAAGAAAACAAAAATGAAAGCACAACAAGTAAAAGATTAATTTATCAAAAGTAGTGATTCATTTCAGTAACTTTAACTTTGGATTAACAAAAATTGAATGCCAAGTAAAATAATTCTGATAACAACACAATATTTATTTTGACAGAATTCTAGAAATAGCAAGAGCAAATATTTCTTACACACTTGCGGTGGCTAACGAAAAGGTAAATCTTCAAAAATGGATAACATTAATGAACCGCTGATGATTAGTGGGAAAAATTCACACTCAAACTCAGCCATCTTCTGGTTTTTCAACTGATAAATCTAGTAACCCTAATTGTTCAGTGTATCATTGAAAATTACTTCAATGCATGAAAATGCTAGTTTTATTTTAAATATACCACAATTGTTATCAGCAAAATGTTTTTGTACATAATAATTTAATAATTTTAAAGTTTTTTTTTTCCATTTTCAATATTCATGTGCAATATATTTTCAACTAAAAATTGTTATGAAGATATTATTATTTAGGCTTTTTTTAAAATTTGAAAACTGAATAAAAACAAGTTTTTTTTAATTTGAAAGACATGACTAAATTCCCTATTTAAATATTTGAATTTTGTTAGAAAATCATAATATATCATTATTAATATGTCTGATTGAAGTAATTTGATAAAATTTGTCTTGAATCAAGTAGAAAGTATTTTTCTGTTTTCTGATGAGAGTTTCAGATAAATGTTTTTGTTATTTTTAGATAAATGAGAGAATTTGAAAAAGAAAGTGGTACAGACATGTCCTGTGTTTGCTTAGAAAAAAATGGAAACAACAGTCACAAAAATGATTGCACACTGCACAAGTATATGTCTGCAAAAGATGATTAATTTGGTATGTATACTTTGATGTTATAAAATTTATGTAACTGAACTACCTTGACTAGTTTAAATATTGGAAAGTTAAATTAAAGTAATTCTTCGATTTAAGAACTGTCTGCTTCAAGATATTTACCTACATAAAAACTACCAGTTTTCTTGTTTTTGCCATATAAGTCAAGAAAGTGAAAAAGAGATGAGGGGCTCGAAGCATATAAGAATTTTTTATTGATTCTACTTGTATTCGCGGGTAATTCTTTTTAAATATATGAAATAGAAATATACCATGAAGACAACAGTTTCAAAGTAGTCATAAGAACAGTAAATTTTTTCTTATTTGCTAATTCCCTGGACATGGTGCACTCAAAACTGGCAGCAGAATTAGCAAAATTATTTTAGAATAAAGAAATTAATCTTAAAATGTCCAATGCTTGAATTTTTAAAATGTTTGACATCAAATTTGCTCAAAGCCATCAAGATTAACTCACAGTGATCTTAGTTCACTCACAGATAACTTTGGCATTTTGGTATAAAAAACGTAAATTTTTGAAAATTAAACACACTGAACACTAATTCAAGCACAAGTAATAACCATGGACATTAAAAAATTTAGATAACATCCAAGAAAATGTTTTGTGTTATTTTCTAAAATGCTACTTAAAAAATATATTTCTTATTAAATGCTGACCAGAACAATTCATTTAATTTTCTCTATCATACTGTCAAGAAATGTTAAATCTGTAAATAAAGCAATTCTAAAAGAAGAAACTTGGCATTTAAAAATCATAAAGATCTAATAAAAGAGTTTGCATATATAATGTTATCACTTTAGGGTGGAGGGAGGGGGGGGGGGGGTGTCTGTCACTTTATATTGTAATATCTCTAAAGGGAGATGGGTTTTTCTTTTGATATTGTTATCATTTTTTATCAAACCAAATTTTTTTTTGTAACTTTTTTTTTTTTGCATCAAAATAAACTTGTATCTTATTTCTTTTAGTCTTATCTTATTTTATAAAAATATACAGTTATTATTATACTTATTAAATGATTTTAAAATAATTTCATTCCAAAATATGGAATATCCCAATATTCGACATTCCTGTTCTGCCATATGTGCATATAATTCGCTGTTGGAGACACCAGTGCGAAATAGTATGTTTGAAATTATACTTGTGTTTACTAGTTTGGTAAAGAAAGAAAATGAATGCTGTCCACTCTTTTTGTTGATAAGAAGTTTGCTTTGGGCATATGCAAAAAGACAACTTTACTGTTGAATACAGTAATTATGTGACAATAAGCTATTATTAAATAATACTCTTATTAAATACCTTTAAATACTATCTCTTTTAGATGTTATTTGATATATAATATTTTACTGACTTGTTCCCTTCATTTGAATTCGTGAAATATGTGAATAATGAATGTATAAACATATCTCTATATCTCTGAAAAAAAGTAAAAGAATTTTTAGAAATTGATAATGATAGGTGGGGAGGGGGAGGGGAATGGTACAGGAATGATAATGTATGATATCATAAGAGGGGTGGGGGTCCAAAATTAACAAAATGTTGATAATGTTATATATGTACAGCCCCTAATGAGTAAGTAGACAAGTGTTACCAGCAAGAAAATTAATTTCTTTGATGTAAAAAAGTATTATAATCTAAGATGAACATAATTTGGAAAGTTTCTATTAGTAGCATACTTAATGAATAAACAACAACAGAAAAATCTTTAAATACTTGTTTATAAGTTTAATTCCTTAGGCTTGTAAAGAATTAAGTACAGTAAGTTTGTAAATAGAAATTTTTTATCTGGCATAAAAAGCATTTCATTTAAAAATGATATTAAATTTAATTTAATATAATTTGTAATTTCATAATTTCTTTTGAGTAATCAAATTATTCATTCTTTTGTATAAAATAAGCATACAGGGATGAAACAAGACCAAATTTCACTTGGAGCAAGGTAGTAAATTTGTGCCCCCCCTCCCTCCCCTCCTTGCCCATGAATATTTAAATGAGTAAATAATGACTGAATGTAATTAAAATGAAAAAATATTCACACATATGTATTTTTAATGTGGAAGTTGCTTTCTACAACGGCACATTGCAAATATTACATTTAATATTATTTTTTAATATTGTAGCACAAATATGTATACAATGCATAGTTATCTACAGTCGAACCTTGTTAACACGAAATCGCTTAACACGAAATAATGCTGAGGTCCCGTCAGATGAGTCTGAAAATCAATGTTAATTAATTCGTATAACATGAAATAGAATTTGGGAAAATCCCGCTTAAGGCGAAATTCATTTTTCGCTTCAAAGTCAAAACATGATTCCTTATGCAATGTATTTGATATTTCAAACTTAAATTTCACATACTCTTATTAAAAGTGGAATTTTCTCATGGTTTGAAAAAAATTTAAAGTGGAAAAGGGTTTCAGAAAATCCTGAAATACTGAATTCCTGAATAATATCTGCTTTTCTTTTATCTCTCATATGCGCAAGTGTTCCCACATTAACCATATGCGCAATAGATTAGTCACAGTGAAAGTTTGGGTGAAGGAATTTCTTTTTTGAAAGTTATTGTTCCATTACTTGATTGACTGTATTGACAGTAACATAAACCATAAACCGGGGGCCTGAATTCTCCTATCTGTGAGTGAAAGAAGTGACAATCTCTACTTCACTACTTGACTAACATAATTGAAACGCTGTTCACAGTTGCTCTGTAGATTTCTGTGAGAGATGAGTCGAAAACAGCCAGCAGTATCTTTAGAAACCAAGCAAAAAAATTAAACGAAGTTAGCAATAAAGTGCTGAAAAAATCGCAAAATGCGGCGAAATATGGGATACCTACAATTCTTCTACAATTGGTCATCTCTACAATTTTAGAGAATTGTGAAAAGATTGAAGCGGCTTATGCTGTGAGTCAATTCAAACCAATAAGAAAACGAATATGCAGAAGAAAGAATGAATAAATTGAAATTGTTCTCTTGCGGTGGATAAAAGGGGCAATAAGCCAGAACATTGTTTTAACTGTTGCAGTTTTGCAAGATAAGCTTTTGCTGATGCTTTCGGTGAGAGCGATTTCATATTTTCTAACGGATGACTGACAAGATTTAAACAGTGTCATAGACTTGTCTGCAAAAAGATATGTAGCCAAAAAACGGTAAATTCTTTCTTAGGCATTGTTTTTTCCGAGTACATTTGCATAGATGAAGGTGTGCTGACTTCGGATGTGACGACAGATGAAAAAATAATTGCTGAAAAATAAAGATGACAACATTGAAGTGTCAGACGAGGAAGAAGAACTTGACACAGAATGGAAAAGCTTAGTGTCAATAAATGAATCTACCGCAGCATTGAAAACTGTACAACGTTTCCTTATGGATCAAGAGGATGCTTCCCCGAGCTTTGGACAAATTAGATTAGGTCCATACGTTCCTAAAAAAAGTACTCAACAAAAATTGAAGCCAAAGTCAATAACGGACTTAAAAAAATGATTAGCATCTAAATAAAATTATTATTGTCTAAAAAACGGTAATTAATTTGTTAATGAATTTTTCTATTTCTTATTAATTTATGATTTTTTGAACAGGGATATATTTGTAGGTTAATTTATTTAGTTTTTATATCTAACATAGATGGCGGAACTATTATCACGGTTAACACGAAATTTCGGATAACACGAAAAAAATTTGCAGTCCCTACAATTTTGTGTTAACGAGGTTCGACTGTATTAATTAAAACTTTGACAATTTTCTTTGCTGCAAAAATTTCATCATCATGGAGCTATCTGACAATCAATATTTAAAATAATTTAATTTGTTAATCACCACTCTTTTTGTAAATTCTTCATTCATTTCCTAATAATTAACTGATATCATTTTCAAAAGAAAGAATTCATTACTAAAAAACGTGAAGCTGCTACATTTTCCTATAACTGCGTCAAAGAAGACACCTTCACCTGTAAAAATGCCATCATTTTAAATAGGTATTCAACTGAAAATATATATTTTAATTCAGAAAACAGACATGTTTTTCTATATTTATATCTAAATGACGCAATTTATCGGCTTTTCATTCCTCCCATATTGAGATTAGAATAATTTATTAGGAATCTTTCACTATGGACTTTTCTGTCGACGAAAATCGTAGCGCACTCTTGCTCAACCGAAAATACCCAGTTTTTATTGTTAGACACATTTTATCGCTGTTAACATAAAACTACCTTTTAATCTTATTTTCACATCCTTTTATGTTAAATCAAATACCACTTAACAGAAATAACATTGAGCTGTAAAAACAACAACAAAAAAAAGATACATTTGTATTTTGTTCAAGATTGTTTTGTGATTAAATTTATAATACTCATAAACTAAAGTTTATTTATCGAACTTTATATCAATGATGAACTTAAATATATGGGGGTCGATGCAAATTTATATATACATGTTTTTCCATTTCAAGAAATAAAAAGTTTTTTTTTTTTTTTAATTTATTACATTTTTAAAGGAAAAAAAAATCTATTACAAGAGATTAAATCCAGTTAGGCAAATTCAAATTTGGCAATTATTAATAGCATCCCAGCAGCAGAAACAGTGCAGCATGGCAGCAGGCACTGCAAATTTATTTTAGACCTTGAAGATTAATCTAATAGCTTAAAAATAATTGCTAAATTTATGTTTTCTTTAGATTTATTGTATTTTTTATAATTTTCTTCGTATATGCAAATGTTGTAAAAAAAAAGGGGGCGCCAGTAATATATATACACATATATCTACATATACACAGTTGTATAATATAGATGCACAGCATGCATGGAAAATTTTATGCAAAAAAAAAAAAAATATTTAAAAAAAAAAAAAAAAAAAAATTAATATTGAAAAATTAAACATATTCCCCAATTTTATGTACAATTTATTTACTGTTTGCACACAATTCAAAGTTTAAAGACGCATCACAGACTAGAGGTTGGCGCCGATCGGTTTTCCATCGGCAGCTGCAAGGACTTTTTAAGTCCAGTGGCGGTAGTTAAATCGAATACTTTTGTAGTGTTAGAAAACATTTTAAATTGAATTTCTTTAAAATGATATAAAGCTAAATTTAAATATTTCAAAATGCATCAAATTTTAAGGAATATCAATGACTGACTGTGGTGGCTACCAAAAATAAATCCATGGCTGGAAAATTTTCAAACAGAAATAAAAATAATAATAGAAAAAAAAAATATCATAAATGACACAGAGGAAATGATGCATTATTTTTAGGTATGTGTTTGTTTTTTTTTTCAAATTAGATTCTACAGAAAATTGTTTATGTTTGAATGGCAACTCACAACTTCAATAACATATCTTAGCACACCATCAAACCCAAACACATGCAACTTGCTCCAAAGTGGTGCTTAGTGTGGCCCGTACGTTTGTTCTATTGAACTTTAGGATTATTCTTCATTTCTTCTTTTTATTTAAAATTAATTTTAAATATATTGCGAGGAAAATTACAGTGTGCATTTACAATGTGTCAGCACAGTCAAGCGAGTTCTGTTGATAAAAGAAGCGCAAATCAAACATCAATAATTGCAGCTTTTGTCAAACCTCAAAATAAGCATGGAAATGGAAATATTGATCCCATTTCTGAAAATATTGAAAGCGGGAGTATTTCCTCTGAATCGACTGTTTCCTGGAGTGAGGAAACTCTTACAGTATTTTAGATCATTCTTTTAAGCCTGCTCTCTGAAAAAAATTCTGAAATGCTTGTTTCAATGTTGTCTGAAATGTTGTATTATTTTTTTTAACCAAAATAATTATTCTTTAAATAATATTAATCCATATATTTAAAGCTAAAGCTGAATTCTGTCAACTCCTGAAGAATTGGGTTCTACACACATGTGTGAGCATTCAGCCAATTAGCTGAGGGCCGGTTACTATCCAGAAACAGAACTCCCTTAAAATTGTGTTCAATACGCATGCGTCGGCATTCAGCCAATAAGCTGAGGGCTGTTATCTCCAGAAGCAGATTCGGATTGACAAAACATATATCCTTGCATATATCGCTATCTACATGGCTTAATGCACGCTGATCTGTGTTTTGAAGGTATTTATTTTATTTATTATATAATTTGTATAAATAACTAGGTGTCGAAACTGAATTTAGGCTCATTTAATGTTAAGCATAAATATCTAGGTGTCGATTTCGATTCTAGCGTTTTGCCAAATCCAAATCAATCTAGATGGAAATCGCTTTTTTCCTTCTGTTTCTATAGTACAGCAAATAATTCACATAATTCTTATTATACATACATGATGCTTCACACTTCACTAAATGTTTTCATTAATCTTGAATGGATGCTTCACACTTCACTAAATGTTTTCATTAATCTTGAATGTTTTCATTAATCTTGAATGTTTTGATTTGCAATATAATAAAAATATACAATAAATCTAGAGACACTAAATTTTAACAACTTTTATAAGCCCAGCATTTTTTTTTTAAAGCTGCGAAATTAATCTGCAATGTCTAAAATAATCTGCTGCCGTGCTGCTGCTACCAGGTTAATATTTAAGAAATATTTTACATTGTATTGTTTGTATGTATACAAATCTTGAAGGTTTTGATTTATTACATTCATTTTATACCAGATTGCATGTCCGTTCTTGGGTGATTTATATGAAACTCATAATTTGTCACAAATTGGTGATTTTATTGATTTCATGCTTTGCCAATGAATGCGAAAAAAAAAAAAACTATTTTTGACTTCAGGTGAAATGAATGAAGTTATTTCGGTTTTTCTTTTGTATATAAAAAATGTTATATATAAAAAAAACCTGGCCATTAATCACATTGTTTTTTGTATGTTTAAAGACTATTACTTATTCTTTGTAATTATTTTTTTGTTGGGGGTTTTTGGGCGAAATAATATACTTCATAGATAGAGCCAGTTCTAATCATTAATATTTACTTAATCCTCTGACCGCCGAGCAAATGGGCAAATTTGTGATGTTTTTTTCTGTTATTTTTTTAAATATACAATAAATCTAGAGACACACTAAATTTGAACAACTTTTATAAGCCCAGCATTTCTTTTTAAGCTGCAAAATTAATCTGCAATGTCTAAAATAATCTGCAGCACTTGCTGCCGTGCTGCACTGTTTCTGTACATTGTATTGTTTACATTGTATTGTTTGTATGTATACAAATCTTGAATGTTTTGATTTATTACATTCATTTTATACTAGATTGCATGTCCGTTCTTGGGCGATTCACATGAAACTCATACAAATTGGTGATTTTATTGATTTTGTGCTTTGCCCATGAATGCAAAAAAAAAAGAAAAAAAAACTTTCAGGTGAAATGAATGAGGTTATTTCGGTTTTTCTTTTGTATATAAAAAATGTTATAATAAAAAAAACCTGGCCATTAATCACATTGTATTTTGTATATTTAAAGACAATTACTTATTCTTTGTAATTATTTTGTTGTTGGGGGTTTTTGGGCGAAATAATATACTTCATAGATAGAACCAGTTCCACTAATCATTAATATTTACTTAATCATCTGACCGCCGAGCAAATGGGCAAATTTGTAATATTTTTTCTGTTATTTTTTTTTAAATGTCAAAAAAAGATGAATTTTCAAACTTGGTATAAAAAACTTAATTACGTATATGAGTATATTCTATGACAGTATGAATCATTAATCGATATTTTAAAACTGCATCATATTTGTAGAATTATATAAATTTAAACAATGAGTCTATTGCAGTGAAACCTGAGCATAGTGAACGGATATCACTTCACGACAGTGAGAAGGTTAATGTTTTATACAAGATTTGTATACATACAAACAATATAATGGGTACTTTTCCATTATTTGAACACCATGCCAAAATGTATGCTAATGCATAATGTATGTAAATGTATGCTTGGTGACAATGATGTCCATATATCTGAAAAGTACCATATAATGTAAATATATCGTAAATATTAAGAGTTTGCTAAGATATTAAAGCATTCAGTGATGTGTTAGATGTATGCTTTTATCAAAACAATTATAATTTGTAAGTATGAGTTTAAAAAAAAAAAAAAAATCTCCATTTTCTCGCATATTATGAATTTTATTGTAGTAATCAGAACATCGTATGAATAAATAATAAACGGACTATAAGAGTTCCAATTTTGTATTATGTGAATTATTTTCTGTACTATACAAACAAAAGGACAGAGCTCAAAAAATGCAATTTCCATTTGGATCGATTTGGCAAACTATTAAACAAGCCTAAATTCATTTTTAATGATAAAATTAAAATCAACACCTAGATATTTATACACAATACAACAAATAAAATAAATACCTTCAAAACCCTTTTGATCATCACATCAGCGTGCAAGACAATTTTTTTACCGGAGACAGACGAATTTTATGATTTTACCGCAAACGATTGTTGAATTTCGCAATTTATCGACTATTAATTAACGAATTTTATGATTTCTTCCATGAACGTTTGACGAATTGCTCAAAAAAATTAAGAATATCGTCAAATTGTCTTGGGTAAAAAAATTTCAATATTGTCAAATGCCTTCAAGAAAAAAGTCGCAAAATTCGTCAAATGATTTTGAATAAAAAATCGGGAAATTCACTAAATGGTTTCAGGAAAATCTTCGCCAAATGGTTTAGAAATTATTTGAGCGACAGCAGGAAAAAGAAACTCATTTTCCATTCAATCATTGCAATTGGCGAGTGTGACTATTAAGTTTAGCCAGTGGTGGCAATAACATCAATCACCAATTTTCAGTATTACTCGCCGATTGGTGAGTGCTAATTTTGTCTTATATCACAAACTGTACTTACATATACTATTAGATTGAACCCGTTTTCTGATTTTCTTTTTCCCCTTCGTGTTTTTTCCACATCTGTTCGACAAAAATCATGATTTTTCTGCCCCCGATCAACGAACGTAATGATTTTTTCGCACCCAATTGATGAAATTGATGATTTTCCTGCACCCAATGGATGAAATTTGATTTTTACGCGTCCACTTAATGAATTCGTGATTTATAAGCGCTTGATCTACAAAATTCATGATTTTTACGCATCTGATCGACGAAAATCATGATTTTTATGTGGCTAATTCGCTAAATTTGTTTTTTCTATGACTAATCAACTAAATTGATCATTTTTATGCGTCCATTTGACGAAATTCAGGATTTTTACATGCTCACTTGATGAATTTGTGATTTTTACATGCCAGCTTGACAAATTCGTGATTTTTATGTGCCCGTTTTACATAAAATTGTGATATTTACGTGCTTGATCGATGAAACTCATAATATGTAATTTTTTTTAAGCTACGATGATTAGTTGAGAAACAATTTTTAATTAATTCCATCGCTTTCGTACATTCTTTTAAACATGTAACTTATCGGATCAGGACAGTTGATGTAATTAAGAAACAACTGTATGTTTCTTATATTTTTGCAGGAGGGGGAGGGGCATGAAAAAAATTTAAAAATTATGAGGAGCGCGTTTTGCACACACGGAGCGAGGACTTTTCTAAATTTTGCTGACACAACTCATATGATATATCGTTCGAAAGGCCTGTGACCGCTTTTTAATGTTATGCATCTCTGGGGTCTCCCCCCACTTCCTTCCAAGTGGGGCACTTTTCTAAATTTTGCATACATCCCTTATGTTATATGTTGTTGGAAAGGTCTGTGACCACTTAATGATATGCATCTCCAGTGTCCCTCCCCCCACTTTGCCCCCCCCCAATGAGGGAAAGCGACAGCAGAAAAAAAAATCTCATTTTCCATTCAATCTTTGCCATTGGCGGGTGTGACTATTAAGTTTGACAATAAAGTGAAACGCTTAAATTTTCAGTATTACTTGCTGAGTGGGGAATGTTAATTTTTTACTATATCACAAACTGTATTTAGATGCACTATAATGACAAAATGGTTATTGGATCAGTAGATGGAAAAGTGTGTAGTGTATATAAATGCATTTTGCATTAACTGACATCGTATAATGACAATTGTGTATGATTTATCACTGTTGTGCCATGGTTTTCTCTTTACTGGCACAACAGCGCTAAATGTGTCAGATTTATTTATTTGAATTCTGCAAAATTTCAAACATTTTAAAGCAGCTATGAATTTTATTTTTATGGTACTATCAAGTTGTTTGCCATCAAATTTTGACGGGTTCCATCTAGTTATTTTTTAATATAAATGGTAATTATCTTAAACTATTGTTTTTAATTCATATCGTCAAAATAATATAACACGTAATTTTATTAAACATTAAACAAATTTGCAGAAAGTTTTTGACCCATTATTTATGTGCGCAGAAAGTTTTTGGTTTTATACAAGTCTGCATATATATATACATACATACATATTATATATATATATATACATACATATTATATATATGTATACATATTATATATATGTACACATATTATATATATGTACACATATTATATATATGTACATACAGTGATCTCTCACTTATACGCGACCTCTGTTCTACGCATTTTTCCCGCAGGCTCGGCCAGCGAAATAGGAAGACACTTATTCATTTATACGCGAAACCTAAAATGCACCTTTCACTTATGCGCAAAATTTTTTTTTTCAAGTTGCTTATCGCAAGAATGTACCCTGTTTTCTGTTCAACATCTAATTGGAATATTGATGTAATGATGCTGAACATTTTAAGAACTTAATACAGCAGATATACGCATTGGAAACATGAGCTGGATGTGTAAGACATTGATGATTAAGTAATTTGAGGAAGCAGGTTTTCACTTTAAATAGTTTATTCAAATAAAAGTCAAATATAAGAAGAGTCACTGTAACACATATTGTCAATAATAAAAACGGAAAACAGACTTTAAGATGAAGTAACTGAACCAAAAATAAACACAAGTATAACTCACTAAACGATGTTTCACAGCATGATGGCAATCTATTAAAATAAATACCAATTACAAAAGACAAAACTATTTCCTTGTAATGAGGAAGCCTAAGCTTCACTCACGTTCGAGATTCATTCTCCTACAACTAGAAACCTGATTAAACCTTAACAATACAGCCTTTTTATAGTAGCGAGATCTAATTAAACATTCAAAACAAACTTTCCAGAACATGCGGCGAAAGGTCATCGCGATATCGATTAAAGCGTAATCGAACGCTGAATCGAATCGCACGCAAGTAGATGCGATCTGCAAAGAGCTCTACTTGCGAAAGAAAAATGGGTGAATCTATCAACGATCGCAGATGAACAGGATGCCAATGTTAGATACGATATTGTTTATGATAGTGAGTGCCGATATGCCGGTGAAAACGAAAGTTTAGCTTTAAGTTAAAGTAAATAAATGAGAGATAAAAGGAATTTCTAAATTAAACAAAGGCCAAAAACAAAAGAAAAACGTAAGTAAACGATATTTAAATAATATTTAAATGTTAAAAACATATGTAAAAATGAAATTAAGAAAACGTAATTTAAACTTAGTACTGATTCTGTATGGATAACTTAATGTCTTTGAGACAAGGAGAAGCTTAACATATTTAATTCCTAACATACCTTTCCTGTTCTGTCTCTTGGAATGCATTCACACGCCCTTAATCCATTGTTCAGATTCTTCCAAGAATGCGTTTTTTTCGCTTGTGATTGACATTGAGAGGGGAGAACGGGTTACATACGAAAATGTTGACGTCACTAAAAGTCGCAGCAAATCGGTGTGGATGGTAAGCACTGCTCGCGGAACAAGCTCTAGGTTTGCGTTACTACACCATTCGCTTATGCATTGTACAGTGTATAAAAAATGGCAAACTTGTCACTTTCTTTGAAAATGGATATAATAAAAAAATTTGATGAAAAATACTTTAAATCAAAAACAGTGTTAGCTAATAATTTCTGTATTCCAGAATCAACTTTAAGAGAGAAAAAGCAGAGAAGCTGTAAATGCAGCTTATCTAGAAGGTGGAATAAATACCAAGAATAGGAGTCAAATTCAAAGCGGAAAGAACGAAAAATTCAAGAAAGTTTTAGTTCTCTGGTTTAAAGAAACTCGTGCATCCAACATTCCTCTAAACGTTGAACTTTTAAGAGAGAAAGCCTTGGAATTATCGAAGAGTTATGACATGGAAAACTTTTCTGCATCACACGGATGGGTTGAGAAATTTAAGATTAGACATGGATTGGCAACTCGTGTCCTTTTTGGTGAAAGTGAAAGTGTCAATAATGAATCTGTTGAACAATGGAAAAAAGACTTGCCTGATTTAGTTAAAAAATACGAACCGAAAAACATTTACAATTGCGACAAAACTGGACTTTTCTATCGAGTAACGCCCGACCGAACTTTGGCGTTTAAAGGAGAACCATGCTATGGTGGGAAAAAAAGTATAGAAAGGTTAACTGTGTTGCTGTGCTGCAATGCCGATGGTTTGGATAAACTTCCTCCACTAATCATTGGGAAATCAAAGAATCCCCGATGTTTCAAAAATTTAAAGAAACTTCCATGTGATTATGCTAGTAATAAAATGGCATGGATGAATTCGAGCATATTTCTGGATTTCCTGCACAAATTTGACAGTAAAATGCAAAAAGAAAACCGAAAAGTGATCCTATTTATGGATCAATGCCCAGCATACCCAAAAGATCTTCCACCTCTCAACTATACAAAAGTTGTGTTTTTTCCAGCCAATTGCACAAGCAAACTTCAACCTATGGACCTGAGCATCATTTGTTGCGTGAAAGTGCAGTACAGAAGAACTTTAATCCGGCGTCTTCTTGCTGCTATAGAAATGAAACGTTCGGTGAAAGATGATTTGAAGCAGATCACTGTCCTTGATGCTATTCAGATGGTGTGCTCATTTTGGACAAACATTACTGACATCTGTATCAAAAACTGTTTTAAGAAGGCAGGATTTCTGCTTCCAGAAGAAAAGGAATGCGAAGACGATAAAGAAACACAAAGCAATTCCGATGTAAGCGAAGATGTTTGGAATACTATATCTGGCGGACTGGCTTCGTGTACTTTCTCCGAATTCGTGGATGTCGACGAAACCTTAATTATAAGTGAGATGCAGGATATCAGCAATATTGAAGCAGAAATTGGCAACAACAAAGACGAAGATGTGGAAGACGATGAAGGAGATACAGCAAAAGTTCCCCCAACCCACACAACAGCATATGAAGCATTGGAAACTCTGCAGGATTTTTTTCAATTTAATTCTGGAAGCGAAATAACTTTTTTGCACCTAGATGAACTTGAAAAGACTCTGATCGACAGTTCCCGAAAACAAAAACAGACCTTTATTGATGACTTCTTTGTAAAGAAAATGTAATTTAACAAAAGTTTGGTATGTATATAACAACTTTGAATTTTTACATTCTTATTAAATTACAATATATAAACGGAAATTATGTGCGTATTTATTTATTAGTGTATTAGTAATGTACTAATTAGTATTAGTTATGTTAACTTTTCACGTTTAGTCTTATTTTATGGTTTTTCACTTATGCGCGAAAATTTCGTTGTCCTCTTTTGTCGTGCATAAGTGAGAGATCACTGTATATGTATGTATATAATATATGTATGAGCATATATCACTGGCACCCAGCTAACCGAAAAGTACCAAAAAAATATTACTTTTTTGTGCAAGATCGTTTAAAAAAAATTTTCTTTATCAGCGAATGAGATTGAATTTATAATACTGATAAACTAGTGTTTATTTATTGAACTTGATATCAATGATGAATTTAAATGTACAGAAGTTGATGCAAATGTGTATATATATATATATATATATGTATATCTTCCCATTTCAAGAAAAAAAAAAGGGATTTTCTAAAAAAATTATTACATTTTTAAAGGAAAAATAATCTATTACAATAGATGAAATCCAGTTAGGCAATTTCAAATTTAGCAATTATTAATAGTATCCTAGTAGCAGAAACAGTGCAGCATGGCAGCGGGCACTGCAGATTTATTTTAGACCTTGAATGATGAATTTCCTTAAAATTGAGAATTTGAAGTGTTCTGCAAAGAATCCCATTGTTCTGCGACATACGTTGCACTTTTAACCATATTCTGCTTTCGGTAAAAACTACTTTCTAGGAAACATTTATATTATTTTTGACATCACTTCTGGCAAGAACTAATATCTCCAATCTATGAAAAGTGAAACAGATGAAGAAATCGGTGTCTGGTGGATATCCCTGGGCTCTCTGAAGATCATGAGTGTGTAGTTTTATTGTGTAAAAAATGACTACCATGAGTGATCTTCTGCAAGCAAGTAAAATTTGATGTGCCTTTGTGCTAGACTGCCACTTTTGAAAATAATTGGGACTGAAATTTTACCTTGAAGATCTTACAATCAATCGATAGAATAGGAGTATCGTTGCTGTGTCGAAAAATAGGAAAATGAAGTAAGTTTATTGAAGTAACGTCAAAAATAATATCAATGTGGAAACAAACTACTTTTTTTTTGTATATATACTAAATTATTTAGTTAATCATTACTTAGCTAAATTATGTTTTCCTAAAAATAGCATGTTAGTTTCGATTAGTCTGCAGTTTTAAGATAGTGAAAATCAAATTTTGATAGTTGCATTCTGAATTATCCTGTGGTTCATCAATAAACATTTCCTTTTTTAAAAGTACTTCTGCAAATTAATTAATTTTAGGTACTTTGTTGTTGTAATGCCCCTCTCCCACTCACTTAATAAGTGTAATTTATACTACAAACACACTAAAGCTAAACAAAACTATTTTGATTATTATTCATACATTAAAATTAAAAAAATTATGTTTCTAACTCTGGTTTTCATGGTGTGAACCAAGTTTTGATAATTGCATTCTGAACTATCCTGTGTTTCATCGGTAACCATTTAATTTTTATAAAAATCCTGCAGCAAATTAGGTACTTTGTTGTTCTTATTCACTATAATTTCTTTATATCTCTATAAATAATTATTGTATGTTCAGAAGATTGGCTTCATATTATGCAGAAAAATGTGCACTAGTCATTGACCTCAAAATCAAATTTTAGACCATATTAAAGGTGTATACAGCTTCCTTTGTGTTTAAGGGGGAAATTATAATTTTTAAACATTTATAATATGGACTAAAATTTGATTACACTATTGTAATCAAATTTTAGTCCCTATTACAAATTTTTGAAAATTATAAATATCCTTATTAAAATTATACACCTTTAATATGGTCTAAATTTCAATTTTGAGGTCAGTGAGTATAGTGCACATTTTTCTGCATAATATGATGTAATGGCCTTTAATATTGGTCCAATACATGTCCTATAAAGCACTAAAATATACTAGGTACTGATTTAAATAGCCTTCATTGGGCCAGTTAAGTAGATTCAATCATGTATGGCCATTCCTTATTGGGCCAATATTTGCCCTTTGAAGCATTTGTGAAATTGTGATGAAAATAAAATTTCCTACATTGGGCCTATACTTGCCCTTTAAGTAATGATAAATGCATATACTGGACCAACACTCTTCCATTAATACAATTATTAATGGTATTGGCATTACAGTATCTACCCAGTAAAAGCCCACACTTAAGGGCCAATAAATTAAAGATGGACACCTTTTTAACAGGACCGTTACGGGTATTGGGACATTGTAATTTTTAATACAAACACATTGGCCCTTTTCTGGGCTATGCTGGTCATGTTTGCTGGGTATCTTCCCATTTCAAGAAATAAAAAGAGATTTTTTTAAAAAAATTATTAAATTTTTAAAGGAAAAATAATTATTACAATAGATGAAATCCAGTAAGGCAAATTCAAATTTAACAATTATTAATAGCAGAAACAGCAGCATGGCAGCGGGCACTGCAGATGTATTTTAGACCTTGAAGATTAATCTAATAGCTTAAAAACAGTGGCTAAATTTATGTTTTCTTTAGATTTATTGTATTTTTATAATTTTCTTTGAATATACAAATGTTGTAGGAAAAAAAGGGGGGGTACTTTTCAGTTAGCCGGGCGCCAGTGATATATATACATGTAAATATACACACATATATCTACATATACCATATATACATTCTTTAGGTATGAGTATAATTTGGCCAATTACCATTGAAGCCAGTGGCGCAGCCAAGGGGGGGGGGTTTGGGGGTTAAACCCCCCCCCCCCCCCCAGAGCTACAAAAAATTACTATAATTGCCGCTTATATGAATCAAAACTACTAAAGTTAAAATTAAGTTTTTTTTTGCCTTTCCGCCTTGGCAGAATCCACCGCTTTCTTAAATCAAATTATATTCAACAATGTGATTCAATTAAACGGCGAAAATTCTACTTAAAACTGTGAAAGCGCATATTATACGCATAGGTTATGTCAAAACTTGATTTTTGGACTGCGTCACTTTGTCGAGACGTCTTATAGTAAAAGATGGTTCATATACTCTCACATAGACGTTTTGAGTTATATAGTATACGATGGTCTGTTTCTTAATTGCATTTCTGTCTTTGTTCCACGTTCGAAACAATAACGGATCATTGAATTCCAGAGAAAAAAAACATATAATTTGTAAGTCTCTCTCAGTTTCAAGCGGCTTTTTTTGCATTTTTTGCTCTCAGTTATATCTAAGACCAAGCTATGTGCGTACCCAGGAAAAAAATATTTGCAAAAGGAAGAATTTTAAAAAAGTACTTTAAAGTTATAAAAAGCTATTTTTTTTTATTGTGATTGAACAGATTTCCGCAATCAGCGTTTTTCTCGAATCATTTGTTTTGTAGGGGGTCTGTACACAAATTTAAAGACTATATTTCATTTGTTGGTAATGTAGCAACGACGTCTTGCTTATGATGGAGATTCATAATATTTATCGTTAAAATTTTATAAATTAGTTGTGGTTCCTCTTTTAGCTATTTTTAATTCTATCGCGCTTCTGAAAATCTCTTTCCTTTCTATTTAAAATTCAATAATTCTTAAACTCTTTTATCGCTGCTTGAAGTTATCCTTTTTCAATTAATGTACATGTCTAAATACTTTCTTTGTATGTGCTTGCGGTTTTCATATGAGAAATGAACTCATTTTCAGTTTGGCATCTGCGTTCCTTCCTAATGCATACATTTTGGATCACAGAATAAATAAAGAAAGATAAAATGCAACGTCTATTTCTCGATACATCTGCATGCTAAAATTCCTGCAGATGTTAAGTTCGGACAGTTAGTTTTCTGTTGTTATAAAAATGCTGATATGGTAATATGGTTTGTCGGTTTGCGTTAAAAAAAATTAGAATGTGTTTCTTCCTAACAAATTTTCTTCTGTACCCTATGGGTCGACGCGAATAAATTTGTGGCATCTCAAAAAAAGGCATTCGATTTTGAGTTTTCATGATGTGAAGATATAGACGTTCTGAGTGCTGGGGGACCGCCTCATTTTTTCAATTATCTTTCTTCAAATAAAATATTTTTTTTTCATGGAATCCTCAAGTCTCCGATATGTTTCTTCATAGGATGAGAGCCTTCGGGTTCTAGCTTATAGCGTATATGTATGAGCTCTGGTACTCTTTTTTCCTAGAATTTAAGCCCTGCCTGTGAGTATGGATTTTGAAAAAAAAAAGGCGTTAAACGCATTTATTTAGAAAAATACTATCTATAGTTACACACAATTTTACGCTAACCATGCATTAATTTAAACTGATCAGCAATATATTAATTATGCATTGATTTACACTTATTACATTTTAACGAATGCTATCTGCATGTCATTAAAATTATACTAGCTGACCCGTCCGGCGGTGCCTGGGCTCATGATAATTACCTCAAATTTGTATGATTATATATCTTATATCAATTTTATATTTTAAAATGAAATTTTCACTAAAAAATATTGATTATTAGACAGAAAAGCATTTTTAAAAGACACCTTCTTGTTTGGTTTATTTTTTATTTATTTTTTTTTTTTTCCTCGTAAGGGTCTCTCGTTTCATAGTTTAAAAAAAAAATAATCCCGTTTGTCTGAATTCTATAAATTTTTCATCAGTTATAAACAGGTCTTGACAAATGCAGTCGCCAGGTCGCCACTGGCGACCTAGTTTTTCTATCTAGCCACCAAGTTATTTAACCCGATTTTTTTAAGTATTATTATAATTTTTTGCACAAAAATTGACCTAAGAAATGACCATAAATGTCATTTTTTCTCATTTTCATTTGAAACCTTCGGCAATCAGCATTTCCTGAACATACCGGTTAATGCAGCCTTTAAATTTTTTTTTCATTGATAAATAATTTTGATAAATTTCATTAGAAAACTTTGTTTATACCATCTTTTTAAATGATGTAAGTGTTCTAAACTATGTAACTAATAATCCTACAATAGGCTTATTATTTTTCTCAATTAATTGATAAAAAACTTTTGTGCTTTTGAAAATTAGTGGCTTCGGAGGGGAGCAGGTTATATTTTTTTTCTGGTAACTAGAATTTTTTACTGGCTACCAGATTTTATCAAATTTGTAAAGCCATGGTTATAAATATAATGGTTTTACAGACCGTGGAAAAATATTGATATCTGCTGTAAAAGAAATGCTTTCTTCTCGCGTCTCTCTCTCTCTCTCTCTTTTTTTTTTTTTTTTTGCGACGTGTCCTTTAAAATAACAACACAAAAAAGCTACTGTCCGAACTGTCTGAAATTTTATTCGATTGTAAATATAACTCTATCCAACCCCTCTTTAAAATTCCGTGAAAAAAGTCTAAGTCTTTGACTAAAGTCGAAGAGAACACAGTCACAGAGTCACGTCAAAAAAGACTAAGTCCCATTTAATACTGAAAACATGAGCCGATGCCGAGCAAACCCACGCCAAAATACCCAACTTTCTTTTTGCATTGTCATCGAAAAATTCTCAGATTTTTTTTAAATTACTTTTATTCATCAGAGCGTTTCCAAATTTTTGTAGGCGCTGTAATTTTGATCTTCCAAGATTCTTTTAATGGATTGTGTCGAAATAAAGACGTTTAGTTACTTTTAGCATAGAAAAAAGATCGTCTTCGAAAGGCCCAATATGACGTGAGGTTCTAAATAAATCGTAATTTAGAATGCTTTCAGCTGTTTCACACCTTTAAATTTCCCATTTATAATAAATTCTTTATGCCAAGCATTTCTATCTTAAAAGTAATCTCTATACTAAATTTCAAGTTTTAACACTGAAACTGTTAGAGTTTCAACTAAATCATAATTTAGAACACCTTTAGAAAGTTTTCAGCTCATTTCGTCCTTTTAATTTTTAAAATGTTTTTAAAAATGTTATAAGGAAGCATTTACTACATAAAAGTAATCATCATGCCAAATTCCAAGTTTTCATACCAATTGTGCCACATAAATCGCAGTTTTAGAATGCTTCTTACTCTTGCATTCTTTTAAATTTCGAATTGAAAAAATTAATTTTGGGGAGCATTTACGTCTTTTAAGTAACATCCATATAAAATTTCGAGACTCTAGCCCTAAAAGTTCTGAATGACTTGTTACATTTGGCAAAAAGCAAGGTAAGTAAGTCTATTGAACATTTTGTTAAAATTGTTTCATTATTATTAAAGTTAGGAATAAGAATTCGTGATTCTCTTGAAATGAAACCTTGTGTATTTTTGATTGAACAAATGGATTCCAACTCTGTTATTTTGTATGTAAAAATTATTTGCTGTACTGTGCTCTTCCATCTTTAAGTTTTCCTCTCATCATTTTTAAACACTTTATAAATCTAACCTAGTTTTGTGTTATTTCATTGATTCATTTTATAGTTTGTAACTCTAATATTGTAAACGCTGTTTAAATGAATTATAACCAACGTAATTGCGGAGAAAAGCATTATGATTTCATTCATTTAAAAGACTGATTCCATTAACCAATGATTCATATAACCGGCGACCATCTTTATTATAAACTCAAACCCCCCCCCCTAGAACCGAATTCTGGCTGCGCCACTGATTGAAGCACAAGCTGTGGTAATATTATGTTTGCACATGTTAATTATTAGCTATGTGGTATTCTGTATACACAATATCATTAATTATCTCTTTGGAGATTTAAGTAGAATGATAATAGAACTTGATATGTTTTTTGAAATTTATAGATATTATAATTATATATATATATATATATATATATATACACATATATTTATATATGTACATATATTACTGGCACCTGGCTAACCAGAAAGAGATTACATTTTTACTTTTTTGTGCAAGATCGTAAAAAAAAAAATTCAGTATCAGCTAATGAGATTGAATTTATAATACTGATAAACTAGTGTTTATTTAACGAACTTTATATCAATGATGAATTTAAATGTACATAGGTCGATGCAAATGTATATATATTTCTTTTCCCATTTCAAGAAATAAAAAGTGATTAAAATATATATATATATTACATTTTAAAGGAAAAAAAATATTACAAGAGATGAAATCCTGTTAGGCAAATTAAAATTTAACAATTATTAATAGCATCCCAGTAGCAGAAACAGTACAGCATGGCAGCGGGCACTGAAGATTTATTTTAAGATTATAAACCTAATAGTTTAAGAACAATTGCTAAATTTACTAAATCTATTCTGAATATATTATTTCAGAGCTGATGTAATGAAAAAATTCTGAAAATTATGTATGTCACTTTTACCAATTAAAGGAAAATATTATCGTTTTATGAATTAATATAGGCAAATCAATTTATGAAATTAAAAAAGGGTGTGATTTCAATTTTAGGTTCATGAAGATTCTTGATGTCTTAAGCACCATCTACTCAAAATAGTATTATTTCTACTATAATGAGAAAATACCATCAATAAAGATAAATAAACTCAATTATTTCTTTTTTCTCCCAACAATGAAAGTAATCCAATTACCACATTCTGAAGAAATTTCAGAAAACATTTAAAAATAAAATTAGAAGATAAAAATGGGAATATTTTTAAAAATGGCTAGTGCAGAAACATCTACAAATGAACAGCTTTCATTTAAAACATAATTAGCAAAATTGATTCAGTAGAAAACTCAGGGAAAATTATTCATTTAATCAGTCATTTCATAAATTAGTTTCATTAGAATTTTATATATATAGGGTAGATATGAAGAGTACATCGTCATGGAATGACTTTTTTGATGGGACCCATTTGGTGGAACAGAATTTTGTGTATGGGCTTTTTTTATTGAAAAGAATTTTTTGAAGGGGCATCTTTTTTTGAAAATCAAATTTTGTGAAGGATCCTAAATTTTGCCTGGATCGACCCCTGAAGTATATTATATGTATGTTATGTACTTATATATATTTTTTTCTTGATGCACACATATTTCTACTATTCTAAATTATTAAAAGCCAAATCTAGAAAATTTGTCTTTTATGCATTTCAGAAAAAAGATAAGTAATGAAAAATGTAATTGTAACATGAATTATGTAGTTGTGTTCTAAATTTTTATCTTCCTTCTTTCAGGTCAGTGAAAAATTTTTCTGCATTGCTCAATTCCCTGGTATGATAGGTGCTGTGGATTGCACACACATAGATATTTTGTTACCAGAAGGAACTAATGCTGAGTGCTTCCGAAACAGTAGATCTGATTTTTCAATAAATGTGCAAACTGTTGCCTCGTCAAATTTATTGATTTAGAATGTGGTAGCGAGGTGGCCTGGAAGTGGCCATGACAGTACTATCCTGGCAAATAGCACACTTATTGAAAAAATGCAGAAACCATTGTTCAGAAGATACCACTTATTAGGGGACAGCAGTTATCCATGTCAAAGTTATCTTCTCCCACCATTAACCCAGCCAAATTCACCAGAAGAAATTATGTAAGTGCATCTTCTTTCTGGTAAAAAAATGGTAATTCTCCATTATCCCATCGACCACTTTTCATAAAAAAAACTTTTGCCAAACTGTAACGCCAAATAAACAAATGGAAATATGTTACCATTGGAATATACAAAATAAATAAATAAATAAATTATAAGAAATTCGAAAAAGCCCTACTCACCAAAGTGTCAACTATCGATAAGTTTAAAGAATAAAATTTATAATATTATTAATAAAAACAGAAAAAAAAATCTTGGATATTTATTTATTTACATTATTTTTTTATTATTCCTCTCGACTGGTAAATAAATGTTTGTGACATCAGTTGAAACTAATCTCTTGTACGTAACCGTGCATCGCAACATTTTTTCAATGCTTTTTCTCTTTTAATATCATGGCATGGCCATTTATGGTTGAAAGTGATATTTTAATTAACGAAATAACTAAACAATCAGAAAAACATAATGAAAAATCCAGGCAAATGTCGAATTAAAAACCACTTGATGACATAACAAACATGTGTAATGCTTCTGACATCAAGTGAATGAGACTGCATTTTTGGCATTAAATCCTATAGTTTGGCAATAGTATTTTGTTATGAAAAGTGATCGATGTGATAATGGAGAAGTACCAAAAAAAAAAAAATTCTAGTTTGTTTTTTCAAAGAAGATCTGTTTGATAAGTTATTATGAGATTTAAATTTCATGGTACTTGTCTATTTTCCCATTGACAATTATGTATAAAAAATAACTTGTAAAAATGCATAATTGTTGTATCACATGCATTACATATTCGTCATGTTTGGCCAATAATCATGGCTGAATGTTTTGTCTGTGTATTCTGACTAAGGAAAAAGTTTTAAGCAGAAAAATGAGAAAATGCTAAGCATGACCCCCTTCCTAAAAATTGCAGGATAAAGCTGTTTGCATCAAAATTTCTGATAAACAGCAGATATAATGTAAAAAATGTTCATAGATAAATACTTGAAATTATGCAAGAGAAAGCAGGAAATAAAAGCTATCCTTCATTAGAAAACTAAAATGGCTTATTTGCAAAATAAATAAACATGGAATACATATTTATTCCATATATTTTGTGACAGGTTTGATTTTATTTTAGGATGATTCAATTATTGAAAAATTCATTTTAGATATGAAAAACATTTGTGGAAGGTTCTTTTTTATGAAAGAAATGTTGTGAAGGGCCCTGTTTTAAAATGAAAAAAATTGTGAAAAGTTCTGTTTTAAGATTAAAAAAAATTGTGAAGGGTCCTTTAAAGTACCCAAATTTTTACTAAACAGATCCCTGAAAGTACCAAATATACTACCAAATCTTGATATAAAATAGCAGAAATACACCGATATTCATAGTAATCTTATACATTCTTGCTAAAATTATTTATAATTTAAATCAACCTTAGTTATGAAACTAGTAATTTTTATTATTTTTTTACTGACCTTGATAATGCTTTGTTAAGCTATGAAAAATTTATACATTGATTAAAATTATTGTTTTATGCATGATCATATTTAAAATTTGGAAATTCTGATGAAGAGCATTTTAAAAATGGGAATAAGATATGAGTTTGTGCTCTCTTTTTGGAGCTTGGGCCTGCCAATTTTAAATCTGAGCCTGCTCGTGCCTGAAACATTTTGTCATCAGAACCCGAGCTGGGTACTGAAATATGCAATAGAAAAAATATTTCATAATATTTAAAAATTGTTTAAAAGGATGATCTCATTTTTAAACAACTTCTTATACATGGAAATAACTGTTAATAGACAGCACATAATTCATTTTATGAAAATTTACATTCAATCTTTATCAAAAGAGAAGTTTAGTATTAAATAAGTCCATGCCATGCACGGCTCGGATTGAGCCCATCACATCTCTAGTAGGAGTGTCTCATTTGCGATCTGTGTACCATCACATTTCTAGTGGGAGTGTCCCACCTGTGACCTGTGTACCATCACATTCAAATATTATTAAAAATGAAGTCGTATAATAATCGTAATAAAATGCTAAAGCTTTATAAGAAAAATATAGAATACTAGGGGGCTCAGCCCCCTACTCGCTAATGCTCGCCAACCCCCATGAATTATGAAGCAATTCACATTGAGACCACTACGCGGTCCCAGTTTGCTTCGCTCGCTCGCCCCTTTTATTTTTTCCACAATTCTAGCCGAATAAGTACTACCATAAATCCACCATAAACCACCATAAAATTGACAATTTTTTAATGTAAAAAAATAATTGAAAACTTCGTTGAAAACACACTTAAAAATTAATTTAGTTGGTGCTACCAATGAACATAAATCATTTAAATACTATGAAAAAAAGATCCTGAAAACACAATTAGTTTAAAACTCCTTGCACCTATAATATTGTACAGCACGGCTTAAATTCATTAAAAAACACACTATGTGATAGGAAGACAGTTTATATATATCATCAATCATTGTTTAAATTTCGTAAAACTGTCTTATTTGATTATAGATATTTCCAAAAGAAATTATTTTTTACTTCTTCAAGACAGCAATAGTTGGCAGCAGGTGGAATCTAGACAGTTGATATTTTTATTCTCTCAGATTTCGTGCGAGTGAAATTCATAACTAAATTCTAAATAAGAGTTAAGAGTTCATTTGAAATTAACGACATTACTCATAATTAAAATGAGGAATCATCTCAAACGCTTTGGATTACACACGTTATTTTATTTTTAATAATTGCTAGTTTGAGTTTCACTGCTATTTCGCTGGCCGCCATATTGGAGATTCTGGAAACTACGGTTGTTGTCAAATGATAATCTAGAAATTCAGCCTTTTTTCCGCACCACATTAGAGAAATATATATGTAGATTACTCATAATTAAAATGAGGAATTATCTCAAATGCTTTGGATTACACACATGTTATTTTATTTTTAATAATTGTTAGTTAGAGTTTCACTGCTATTTCGCTGGCCGCCATATTGGAGATTCTGGAAACTACGGTTGTTGTCAAATGATAATCTAGAAATTCAGCCTTTTTTCCGCACCACATTAGAGAAATATATATGTAGATTACTCATAATTAAAATGAGGAATTATCTCAAATGCTTTGGATTACACACATGTTATTTTATTTTTAATAATTGTTAGTTTGGGTTTCACTGCTATTTCGCTGGCCGACATATTGGAGATTCTGGAAACTACTGTTGTTGCCAAACGATAATCTAGAAATTCAGCCCTTTTTCTGCGCCATGTAAGAGTAATATATATATATATATATTTATATAGCCACATAGTATTACACAGAAATTCATTTTGATTTTTTTTTATTATCAACTTGATGGCAATGATTAAGTCTATAAATCTCCCTTTTTTAATTGACAAACTTTCTTAACATAGACACTTTTACCTGTAATGGTACAAGCCAAAAATTTAATTACTCTTTTTGTTTTAGGTACAACAGAACACAAATTAGAACGAGAAATACAGTACAAAGGCTGTATGGAATTTTAAAAAGCTATTTCCCTTATTTGGCATTAAAGTTATGGTGCTCCCTAGAAAATGTACCAGCTATAATTACTGCTTGCTGTGTTCTTCATAATTTAGCTTTCAAACTAGGTAACTAATTTTTTTATTGCACATTTCATGTACTATTTCTATTTGTTTTTACTGTCTATTATTAAACAATCTATTACTGACTTGATAGAGTAGATCATAATCTTATTGTCATTGATTCTATCAATCAGAGACGATAATGTGGATTTTTTATACTATATGTAATTTTTAAAAATGTTATGTTGGGGAGGGGAGAGGGGATATGGACTTTCAGACCATTAAAAAAAATTCTGAACACTTCTTAAAGGTAAATGCTCCCCCCTCCCTCCCTTTCTGCTCCAGCTCCTTAACAAATAAAAACATTTACATTTATTTCGGAAAAAAAAAGTTTATTTTAAAATTGTAAAGATCTATCAATAAGTATTTTCCAAATTCTAATACTTTGATGATGCATGATTTTTGGCTGGCATTTCTACTTTTATGGCCTTATTTATGCAAATAATTCATTTTTCCCTCTTCCTGTTTAGGAGATCCAGAGCCACCTCTTGATGAAGAGATTGAAAATAATTTAGACACATTTGAAATCGAAAGTAAGCAGAATACTATCAATAACCAAGGCTCATCAGGGACTTATGCTGGATTTGTCAAATGAAGATTGGTCATCCAACAATTCTTTACGTAAAATTTTTATTGTGTTTTGTATATAACAAATAAAGTTTATTATTTTTCCTATGTATGCACATTATTTGATTGCCTTTATTCATTGTCTTTTTTTTAATCTATCGAAAAGACTCAAACTACGTCTGTAACAGACTAGCTTATATTTCTGTATAAGTTGAAAAGCTATGCAGAGATTAAAAAAAACATTTATTTGCCTTATACTATCCTAGTTTCTGTTCTCTGCTTTGTTTTAATATACAGGGATGTACAAAATAATTCAAGTATGTTTCCATCTGTTGGTAGAAACTGCTGAAGATTAATTTACTACTGTGTTATGTGTTTTATTGCTAAACAAAATTGAAGCATACTATAGAGTATATACAAATAGTATATGCAGAAAAGTATTGGAGTACTTTTTCGGCTGTGGACAGTAATTGCTGAAATTTGGTTTTCAAATGTGTTTCATGTTTTTCTGAAATGTTTACTTAGATACCTTATTAAACAGCGATAGTTTGTTAAAGTATTTTGTTAGAATTGGGAAGTGTTTCATAATCTATGCTTGGTACATGATTTTTCCTTCTTGTTTTACAGTGAATTACATTAGCACTTAATTAGATAATTTCCCCTCCCCCTTCTTTTATTTTATACTAACATAAGCTTTTCTTACTCAGCTTGGAATTATAAGCATAACATAAATAAAACATCCATTCTGTATTCACCGGAACCTGAAAGAAAAATCTGTCTTTGTAACTTCATACGGAAAGATTATATAATTTGATACTACGACTAATTCAATAGCGAGAAACTTAAAAGATGATTATAAAATGCTCTTCTATGAAATAAAGTCAAAGATTAATTATTTAAAATACGCAAAAATATCTACTGAAAATAAATTACACAACGTTTAAAAATGTTTTCTTTGAAAAAAAAAGGGGGACTTTCATGCATGGTGTGTTTTTGTTCCAAACACTTGAGCTTTAGAAATGATTTTATTTCTGAAAAATACAGTATCTTTTAAAAATGCATGTGTGAAATTGAAAGATATAATACGTATAAGTTATTTCATGCATATGTATTGAATCAATGACTTAGAATCTATTTTTATTATGCATTCAATATAGATGTCTGTGTGCATTGCATTATTATGTAAATGCTTATTTGAATGTATCCTTTCGACAGATGCTAACCTATCATTTCTTCCAAAAATGAAAAATATGAAATGAGCATTTAGATGAAGATAAATTTATTGAAATAGGCACTTCTATGAATTCATAATGCATGTAGCTATATCGGTATCTGTATAGTATAAGATGATCTAAGAAAAAATTAAGTAATTATTAAGGCAAAGCAGAAAAAAACAAGTTATAGAAAAAAATTAGTTTAAAAAAAATCCCTGATGGCTCGGCCTACATGAACAGGTAGATTTCGAAGATGCAGACCGTGGGGCGCCTGTTTGTCAGGAATTGCGGAAGAAATGACCTTTTTTACGATGATGCGGCAGTTGGCTACTTCAAAACCTAACTTGTTTGCAGGCGGAGCTGGCAGGGATTTTTTTGTTTTTAATTTTTTTTTTTTGGTATAACAATTGGTCCTATAAAAAACTTGTCAATATAAAAGTTTTAGATAATATTAAGAGGATTTATAATAAATTTAAGCGGATTTGATATCTTGTGAATTGACGAAGTTATGAATTTTTTTCTTCTAACCCCTCCCCCCCCCCCTTCACCTTCTCCGTCCCAATGGGGCAATTTTTAATTATATCAAAAATATGTCATACATAAATTTTCGCCCCTTCTCCTAGAAGTAATAATAACTTCAAACGGATTCGATACGTATCATAATTAATAAATTATGGGGTTTTTTCTGTTTTCACAAAAAGCCCCCCCCCCCCATCCCCCCTCTGTTTTGATTTTGCCCATTAACGAACTTGACCGAGATTTTATGCCCTTGATTTTATGTATCAGTTTCGAAAAGATGCAAAAGTTGGAACCGCTTACTTCGAAAAATAACTTGATTGCAGGCGGAGCCGGCAGGGTTTTTTTTTTATTATTATTTTTTTTTTGCTATAACGGTTGGTCCTATAAAAAACTTGTCAATATAAAAGTTTTAGATAATATTAAGAGGATTTATAATAAATTTAAGCGGATTTGATATCTTGTGAATTGACGAAGTTATGAATTTTTTTCTTCTAACCCCCCCCCCCCTTCCACCTTCTCTGCCCCAATGGGGCAATTTTTAATTATGTCAAAAATATGTCATACATAAATTTTCGCCCCTTCTCCTAGAAGTAATAATAACTTCAAACGGATTCGATATGTATCATAATTAATAAATTATGGGGTTTTTTCTGTTTTCACAAAAAGCCCCCCCTTGGTTCGATTTTGCCCATTAACGAACTTGACCGAGATTTTATGCCCCTTGATTTTATGTATCAGTTTCGAAAAGATGCGGGAGTTGGAACCGCCTACTACGAAAAATAACTTGTTTGCAGGTGGAGCCAGCAGGGATTTTTTTTGTTTTTAATTGTTTTTTGCTATAACGGTTGGTCCTATAAAAAACTTGTCAATATAAAAGTTTTAGATAATATTAATAGGATTAATAATAAATTTACGCGGATTTGATATCTTGTGAATTGACGAAGCTATGAATTTTTTTTCTAAAACCCCCCCTTTTTTCCCCCTCTTGGAGCCATTTTTAATTATATCAAAAATCTGTCATACATAAATTTTCGGCCCT